>WKFP01014891.1:1069687-1149156 GCA_011057875.1 Pterocles orientalis | reverse complement strand
CACTTGAATATGAGAAAAAACTTCTTTAGGGTGAGGGTGACAGAGCACTGGAACAGGCTGCCCAGAGAGGTTGTGGAGTCTCCTTCTCTGGAGACATTCAAAGCCCGCCTGGATGCGTTCCTGTGCGATCTGATCTAGGTGTTCCTGCTCCGGCAGGGGGATTGGACTAGATGATCTTTCGAGGTCCCTTCTAATCCCTGACATTCTGTGATTCTGTGATTCTGCCTGGCTCACTAAGAGGAGGATGGAGGAAAGGAGGGGAAATGCTTTTGTATCGGTCTGCAGTGGCAATGACCCTTCAGCCTTCTCAAGGCTGGCACTGATGGACTTTGAGGGGGAACAGACCCATCTCTTCCCTGCCATCAGGACATTTTCAGGAGGAGAAGCAGAAGAAGAACAGTGATTCACATAGCTCAGAAGTTTTTTGAAGGGAATAGTTTTTATGCATGTTATTCAGGTAAATAGCTAGAGTTACATGGTTTTTATTTTGTTTTTAATTACAGTTTGTTGGTGAAAAGAACATCTCAGCCTGATGGGTACAGACCAGATTGTAAGTGTTGTTGTGAAAATCTGTACATGGCAGTACGAGATGTTACCACTATTCTACCACTTGCCTTTCATATCATTCTATGGACTGCTAGAAGCATTGTGAAGTATCAATTGTCAATAGGAGTATGGGATGCAATGGAAGGATTTGTGTGGTTGTGGTTTGGAAAGCCTAGCCTGTCTGAGGTTTTCTGCAGAGTACAAACTTTATAGAGAAGTTATGAAAGGGCTTAATTTTATCCATTAAAGGTGAGTGTGTTATCTTCTGTCTCTGACAAACTATATAGAAGAGAAAGTCCATTTCTTATTTTCCTTCCTCATTGTGGCTCTTTAGAGGAGCCAAAGGATTCCATCTGAACAGGAAAGGTGTTTTATGGTGGCCTAGTTATTCACAAGTTTTACATTTTTATAACAGAATAACACTTTTTATTATTTTTTGAAAAGTATTATTATTATTGTTTAAAGGGTAAACAATTATAATTAAATCTCACCCCCTAAAAAGATAAATTGGGCTTTTAAAACTTCCTCCTGCTGCTCTGTTTGTGTCACACCAGCACCACTTCTTTCCGAATTATTGGTACTTGTACTGTGCTATGATGAAGCCGTAAATGGACCAATACCAAGCTATCGTCATTTTAGACTTATTAGAATAAATGATGTAATAACAGGTATGTAGCTAAATACTGAAAAGAATAGATCCAAGAGATCTTCAGTATTTGCTGCTGAAGAAGGCTCTGGTCAGCGGAGCTGGGGAGGAGGGTAGAACGAGAGTAGGCAAGTGAGTACCAGGAGGCAGCATGAAGGGTCTTGATTTGGGATGTGGGAGAGAGGGATACTTTATGAAGCTAAAGTTACTCAGTGTTGGACATGCCCTTGTAGTTTTAGACCAATAATCTGAATGGTGACCCAAAATTTTGTTGTACAACTTTTTTACAGTGGTATTTTTAACATTTAGAATTTAATCCAGTAAATTAAAGGATGTATTTGACTGGATTCACTTACGTTAAATGTATAAAAAACAATAAAATTACTTCATGAAGGGTAGCTTAATATTCTTTCTTTAATAACTTTTAAAATTAAATAAAAAGAAGAGATCTCTCTTGTAAATAATGGACAGTGCTGTGTCATTTCCTCACCCAAATTCATAATTTCAAAATGTCTATTACCCATAGTTTTTAACAATTGAATAAATTCCTTACTTAAACACCTGTAAAATTTTTCATGCTGACCTATTTTTGTGTCCATAAGGTTGTGTTTTTCTTTAGTTACTTAGTGACCAATTTGGAAAGAATCTAACTTGGTTTATAGAGTGCTGATACTGCAGAGACATTCACACTCAAAAAGATATGTGCCTGTGTTTACCTTCAGCTGTGTGAATTGAATGATTCAGCTACACTGCATGCATTGACTTTGTTAAGCATGTGTATGAGTCTTCATAAGGTTGGGGCTTTAATTTAAGAAACATTTGACATGCTTTGGTGGCATAATATGCAAAACAGTTTTTGCTATTCTCAGAAGAAAATGTATATCTCTAAAAGTTACTTCTGAATTAAAATTGTACGTTTTTTTCATCATTAGTGTCGTACTGGACAGTTGTCATCATACACATATACCAATGGAGCTTCCTAACAGAATTTTCCGGCTCTGATTTTGGCTTCCTGCTGTAATGTGTCTGTTGTGCCACTGGTGATGTACACAGCTCTCCTACTGTCCACCGACTATTCACATTCCTGTCACAAATAGTCTATGAGCGAGAACTGGTTATAGGGCTTCTGCTGGCCTTGATGTTTCAGAGACAAAAGTAACATAACCTCATCTGACTACATATATCTGTAGCTCGGTGTCAGAGGACCAACACATGAATTTAGGGGCTATAATTGCCACTGCTCTTGTATTGATGGTGTTTGTTATTTGTCTCAATACAGATTACGGATTTGAAATTCCAGATTTATTTGTGGTAGGTTATGCCTTAGACTACAACGAGCACTTCAGAGATTTAAACGTAAGTTTATTTAAAAAAAAAATAGTTCTACAACATCACCATTTCACTTTTCCAGGGTGTCGTAAATACTCCATAACTTGCCTCGTCCCTGGGGCCTTAATGTCATGGTTGGGATCCTTTCAGTAAGTCAGTGTAGAACTCCCTGCAAAACCTCAAATAACCCAAACAAGTCACTGCTTAGCGCTGTGAGTGGTTCCTTCCCATCTCTTCCCCCTGAAAGTGGAAGTCATATCTCTGCTACACTTCCATCTTCTGTGAGCCTAGGGCTTCGCAGGCCCACCATTCTCAGTACGTGCAAAGACAGCAGTAAAATGTGAAACACAGCTACAGTTCAGACAGGTTTGGACTTTTATAGCTATGTTGCCTGGCCCTTTTCTCAGCCAGATAGCAATGGAAAAAGGGTGCAAGCCTTGCCTTTGCTTCCTGTGGTACTCCCAGGGGTGGACCTCAAAGCTGGGAATTGCAGGTGGGAAAACTTGCTGTAGCTAGAAAGTGAAAACAGAATTCAACTCCAGGTCTCTGGAAATGAAGCGGTAATTCCAAGATCACTAGATTGGTTAAGCAAAAGTATTTCTGAACAATTCATTAATAATGAATAATGTAATCAACTGTGCTGCTGCAATCAGTGTTATTTTTTTTTCAGCACATATGTGTTATCAATGATCATGGCAAAGCAAAATACAGAGTCTGAAGGAGTAACATCCTCACCTGAAGATCTGTAAGCCAGTGAAGCAGAAATTTTACACTCCCTTAAGCATCTCCCAGAAGAGCGGCTCAACTGACTCGTGTTTATTCCAACTCAATATAATAATGGGTTTACTCTAGAGATACTGATTAATATTTACAGAAGTGAGAGCTCTTATCTAAAATGTGAAGTAGAGGGTTTTTAAAGTTACTACTTTTTTAAGTATTAAAATGACTACATAAGATGCCTTTTTGCTAATAATTTGTCTGCCTCAAGTCTCGCTGGGAATGCATCTTTTCTTCCCTTAGTCCATCATTCTACCCACTGCAAATCACTGTGTTGCATGACGTCATTCAAAAGTGCCATTCTGTGTGTGAAGATTATTTATCAGAATTTTATTGACTTCAGCATCCCTTTAGTCTTAGTCAGATACGCTGCTGCCAAATTGAAAATTTTATTTTTATTTAATTCCACAGTTCAAAAGTTTCAGCTGAAGGTGTATGTTGCATGATAGTATCTTTCCAGCAGTTCATTACACTCCCTTCCAAACAGAAGTTTTAGCTCTCAGAACGTGCTGAATTAGAGTGCTGGTACAAAAAGAACCTTTGCAAGACACTGTTGATCTGAAATTGGAAGTTATAATGGTTTTGGTGTGTCATGTCGCCATAGATCTAACCTGTTCAATGTGCTGAATTTTAATCAAGATCAAACAATGCCAGGCAGGTTTCAATTTCTGCATGGTATCCTCTTACTTATATAGGACACAAACAAATAAAAAAAATAACATGGTGTTCTCCTGAGTGTATATTCTTAATTAAACCTCATTAAGCACAAAAGTTTAATGCTAGGCAGACAGTTACTCAGTTATGATTTGATTTTTGTAGCATGTCTAAGTTGAGACTTATTGATGAATACTGTAGACTCTAGAGATTCCTTCCTTCCCTTATAAATTGTGTTTGAAGAAGTTTGTTAATTTACATGCTACATTAAGAGTGAAAAATTTAATTCTGTACCGTTTGTAACTGTTCTCAACAACTTCCCGAGGGAAGCCAATGCAAAGTAAGTAGCTGTATATCAATAGCTTTGCTCTGAACTATAAAAGGCAGATTGTTGTTACCTTCAGCTTCCTTTAGACTAATAAACATTAAGAACTCTTGTTACATTGCACAGTTGGTTATTTTCCTGCTTCAGCATATTTCACGCATCCCATAAAAAGCTCTTCAAAAACGTTCATTTAACTGTTAATCTAAAGGTACCTTACGTATGTATTCTGTGTCTCACAAGCTATTGTCACTTGGATAAAATCCATTATGTTAATGGAATGAAGAAGAGCAAAGAATTCTTGTGATTGCTAGAGAAATGCTTTATCCCTCTCTTCTTACATACATTTTTGAAGAGTTCTGTTGAAAAGCTTTCGCTCATAGAAGAACTTCTGTTTTAGAGAAGAAAGCACACACATACAGCCCCTGGAAGAAGCTGGTGAAGAGTTTTATCGCTTTTATGAGTGTGTTTTTCTTAATGGCTCTGATTTATCTGGATTTAGTAGTACTGGCCCATTGTGTAGGCAGACATGCTTAGGTTTAGGTTTAGGCTTAGTCCAGGAGATCCATGAGGTTATTTCCTTTTAAATCACAATCCAGTTTGCCTTGCTACTATGACCAGCCTTCAGCAACAATGACGACAAAAAGGTAGCAAGTGATTTAGTGTGAAATGAGTGTGAAAATATGAAGTACTGTGGATCCACATAATTCAGACTGTTCAAGATGTTTCACTTATTAAAATCTACATACTTAATAGAAAAGACCAGACTTAAAGAAAATGTAAGAAGTCCTCAAATGTTTCTTCAAATTAATTTTATTTCCTCCTGCCGTGGTATTTTTAATATTGTGAAAAAGCACCATACAGATTTCACTGGGGAATTTCCATGTACAGTTATACTGTGAATACGAGAGGTTTTTCTCTTCTAAGGTCGTATTTGAGTTTTGTACCTTTATATATCTGAGCACGTCCAGATGTCTCCGTTTCCATCCACATTACTCTTTGCTTGAAGCACTTCCACCTGAAAAATTAGTCTTCAATTACTTTAATAATCAGATTCCAAAATATCATTAGTGTAACGAGGGAAGAGGTAATTATGCATATATAGCTGATTAATATTGGGTCACGTTTCTTCAGTATGCTCAAATAGTTTCAAAAAATCATATGTTCTTTCTGTAGCTCTCTCCTGGTTCAATAATAGTGTTGATTCCGTTCCTTTAATTAAAAAGCCACTAAACATTTTTTTTCAGTTGCAGTTGCACCCTATGACCCACAAAGCAATGTATTTTCTTTTTAAATCGGTTCAGCAACATCTGTAACTGAATAAGAGAGGGTGTTCTTTGCCCATCACACTGGGCATTGTGTTTATGTACTTGATGGGCATCCGTTTTTATCTCGGTTTTTCTTCTCGTGGACTCTTAACACCAACATTGTTTTCCTACCTGTTGAATATAAATTAACATGGGCAGTAATTTGGTTAAGTTACATAAAAGTTTAGCAGCCCTTAGGTTTTAGCCTATATTCAGTTCATTCACACTTACATCTGGTCTAGTTCCAAAATACCTGAAAGTGATTTTCTGGAGAGAAAGCCAAAGTAGGCAGAATAATTCCTGCAACCTGGTTAACTGAATGTAATTTAGGATTTCATGTTACAAAGTATAGATGTGGTCTGAATATCTAGTAATTTCTGCTTAAAAAATAGAATTTAAATAGTCTAAAACATCTGTAATTAAAACATTTTTTCAGTTCAAGTAGCTGCTGCTTTCTTCTATTTATAGTTGAACAAAGCAGAAAACAGTGTCTAGTTTTTTGATTGCTTACTATTAGTGTTCTGTTTCCTGACCATGTTATGTTAATCCTCAAAGTTTTATTATTATATTGCTATAATGTAAAATTCCCACATTTCCCCCAAAATACAGTATTTATGTGATATTCAGCTGCAGAAGAGTTTCTGATCAGTGAAAGAGCCAAATCATCACAGTTTACACACAGTGAAATGCTGAACTGGTAGATTTACTTATGTCATGAGTCATCATTATTGCTCTGTGGTGGGAATAACATTTATTTCAATAAAAATATTGGCATTTTAAATTTTAATATTTCTTTAGACTGAAGAAGAAAAAGGCCAGATCAGCTTCTCTGCAGATGTTTGCATTTTGATTTTGTCCAGATAGAATAGCAGTGAAAAACCTTATTGTAGTCAAACTTGCAGACAGTCATTGACTCTAGCTACCTAGAAAACGTTAATTTTCAGTTTCCGTTAAAAATGAGAAACTCAAAAAAATACAGGGTGGCATATCAAGAGATAGAAGAATCTTTTCCATTTTGTAAAACCGTCACATTTGGGAATGTTTTGCCTTCCTTTACCTTTTAAAATGTTTTCCAAAAACTCTTGAGAGTCTACATACAAGATCTGCAATGAGCGCGATGTCGAAGTGCACTGTGAAAGGAAGCTTAAATTATCTTCCTCCTTAGACCGGAGGGAGAATTTTAGACATACGAGTTAATGTAGATGTGTGTTACCTCAATTTAGTCTTCCAAAAGTTCTCTCTGGCTGTACGCACCAGAGCTAAAAAAAAAAAATTAAAGTGGAGGAAAAATAAAAGCTTTTCATCCTAATTTCATCCACCTTTCACAATTACTCAGGTACTGCTATGTGCCTTTCTCCGGGCAGTCACCCACAACCCACAGACCTGACGGTGTTTGTACCGCTACGGAACGACTGCTGGGTTCGCCGGGGATTTTCGGAGCAATGAGAACACCGACGCATGGCCAGCTAGAAAAGATTGAACACAAGCTGTAAACTATACTGTGGGATTATTTTGAGGTGTTAAAAGGATAATTCTTTGTTAAGAAAGAGCAATATTCTGTACCCATCATAAATGGGAAACGAGAACCAATAGAGAGAAGAGAGCACTAACATACCAGAGAAACGTTGTCACTTATTTTGCAGAAAAGATGGAGAGCACTCAACAGGGAAGGGAAAAAGGAGACATCGGTTCTGGGTGAGGCTCTGTAAGCCCCTTGAAGGCTGTCAGCCGTCGTTCAGGTACTTATTTGTGCTGTATGAAGTACTGGCTGATACTACCTTCCTTTCTGTTGATAAGCTAGTGCTTGGGTTCCTTGTACCTTCACATGAACACAGGTATCTGCAGCTGCATTTTTCACTGTTTCCAGTGGTTTTTTTGGAACACAAAGCCGGTTCCAAATCTGCAGGAACTTAGACTCGATTAGTTAAACTACTGACTACTGGCAAACTACTGGAGTTTGCAGTACAGCGATTTATTTGGATAACAGTTTGGATACCATTCAAAGGCTGACCTCCAGTTTGTTTCAAGAGTGGCATGAAAGATTTCCACTTTTTTCTCTTTAGACCTACATGCTTGGGCCTCTGATAGTGGTAAGAAAATCTCATTTCTAATGGTGCAAAATTTCATTACATTAAATCATGACTACGCATTCCAAAGTCCATTGGTCTTACTGTTGTAGCTTTGTACAATTGTCAGCAAACTAACGCCGTAGCGCACAGGCCCCGTTCCGACAGAGAAACACAGACCGGCTGAACACAGCTGCTCACGTGCCCCGAGTCAAGCCCCCACCAAGTCTTAGCAAGATCAGAGCCACAGTCTTTACTTACTATAGGTGTACAGATGGCAACAGGATAATTTTCAACGTGGATGTTATTCCAAACAGCCTTTGGTATAATGGCATTGGTCTAAAAACAGGAATGCTTTTGCTATTGCTAATTTTAAATTTTTGGTACAACATTTAAAACATTACTAGCATGGAAACATGGCCATGCAGTTCTTGGTACGGATCACCAGATGTTCATCCACCAAATGGAGTCATGGCTGTTGGGGTAAATCCGCATTACCTGAGGAGAGATGGGCATGTCATAGCGGGTCTCAGACATCATTACACAGACTTTCCAAAGTTCATAACAAAAACTTAAAAGTCCCATTTCCAGTAGGAAGAAAAAAAGAGTACAATATAAAATCTTGTTTATGAATCATAACACTCAACACAGAGCACATCTGCTTTTTTCTGCTTTGTAGTTCACCTGCTCATTAATGCCAGAGCATCCTTCCTAAAGCCGTAGTTTCATCCAGGTCTGGAGGCAGCTGTTATCCTGACAGAGCAGACAGAACCTCTGCATTTTCCACCCTAATTTGCAAAGAAATGCCCTTCCCCAGCTGAAGCATTAAACTCTGTAAATATATATTGTGTATTGCAGCAGTGGCCACAAAGTGCCAGATATCGGCTGAGCCTACAGGGTAGCAGGCTTGGGTTGAACCGGGACAGGGATAGTGGCGTTTTCCCCTGCCGTTTTGGGGTTGGGAGGATCAGAAGGACTATCACAGTCTCTGGTTTACGCAGCAGCCCACGAACCTCGCCAGAAGCACAGTGCTCCCTCAAGACTCAGAGGCTCTTGTGACAGAGAAGAGATGGTGACACAGTTCCCAGTGTCAGCTCCAGCATCCTGCTGCGGGCGCCTGGTACTTGCCAAGCTCAGCTCTCGGGGTTAGAGCAGATGGGAGCACAGTTTAAAACTGTAAAGACGTAGGAGTTAGCTTTTCACTGAGAACAAGCTCTAAATAAAAAATGTCACCAGGTTAGCTTCTTTAAACATCCCTGCCCTTCTCCCGAGGGTTTGTGCTGTCCTGCCTGACTGCCAGTAACACCTTTATTCAGCTTCTTTCCAGAACCAGTTTTTCTCATCTTCTGCTGGCTCTCACTCTTGCCCCCAGACTGCTCTATAAATATGTATTTTACAGTCCAAAAATACCATTCCTGACTTACCATTGCCTTGCCAGCCCATGGCTCCAACTGAAATAATTGGGTGGGTGGGAAGTATTTTGAAAATCAGGAAGTACGTGACTTCCATATTTAGTTTAATCAAACTTATAGTACCAATGTCAATGTATCCGGAACACAAGGCAACAACGCCTGGCTCCTGTCCTCTAGCTGCTGTTGGAAGGAGCTGCTGCTTTCACTGCTTCAGGCAGTTTTGATATAAAGTGAAATGTAGTGTCCCAGTGGACAGTACTGTATTTATCCATAACATAACTGGTAGCTAACAGATAAAGAGTTGCAAACTTATAGACAATTATTTAAGAATTTTGGGTTTGGATGGTATTGGCTTTCTAAAAATTTTCCTCTGCCCTGACACACTTTGCAAAAGCCTTTTGCCAGCATATTTTCAAAACTCCTAATTAGTCATTGCAGGAAAACAAGCATTTATGATTTGATCTTTTGTCTATAGGTACATCTAAGGTGAAAAATCCTGGGAAGTTTCCATCACTCTTCTGAGCTAATTCAACGCAAAGTCATCATACCAAAATTGCTCTAAAAGTTAGTTTTAAAATATGCAATTAAGCATTCGTTTGTCACTGTCTGCATTAATTGCTTTCTGAAAGACAAAAAGTAGTTCTCATTTACGTATAATCTTCCTGTAATAATAGTCATTAGGAGAAATGTGAACATAGAAAAACAGCTGAAAATAAAAATCACTACTTTTATCCCTGTTTTTAATAAAGTGTCAGATAAAAGGTGTTTTTCTATTTCTCATATTCTCAGTTATTTTCCAGAGCTCTACCAGAACTCTAAGTCAGTCGCAGAATCCTGCTTAATTGCCTATTGAGTTCTTCATCAGCTCTGCTTAGTTAAAGGGAACCCTCACAAGCCTGTTTTAACTGAGGTTACTCACTGTCTCTCCTTCCAACCCGTATAGTTCAAAGGTGGCATCCAGATTGCTCATCCAAATGACATTTCTTTTCGTCCTTCCTTGTGCTTTCTGCAGCAGGTCCACTCGTTTTATTTCATCTGACACACCCTGTGCAGGTTGGCGGTGCATTGCAGTACTCCCCTTTAAATGCCCAGTTACTACAGCAGCCAGTGAAGTTGTTTCCTCTTGCTCTAGTGACGTTTCCAGCACAATAAGGCAGCTTTATTGAAGTGAGAACAGCTGGCTTTAGAGGAATATCCTTCATCGTATCAGCCCTCCTGGCCACGGCAATAGCACAAATATACCCCGCGCCCCATCTCGGTTCCTGGCCCAGATTTCTGTGGCACTGCCAGAGCTCGCCAAACCACAGCTTTCCCCAGGGCACTGCAACCAGCAGTCACCTCAGCTGCCCAGGTTTGCTTTCCCTGACTCCGAACCAGGCAGGCTCCTACACAAGCCATACATGATGCCAAGATGCACCCCCACCTCACCCCACCCTCGGTACTTTTTCCCACAGAGGCACAGCATGATGGAGGATTACCATCTGATGCCTGTTGCTTCTCCTACTATTTTTAATTATTTACAACACCTGGGGAAACTGGATTTTAGTCGTCTTCACCTATGTGCCAGCTCGCTTCTCTTTGTCTCTCAAGATCTGTCAGTCTTTTCAAAAACAAGAACTTTTTTTTCCTGACAAAGTCAGATTCTTGGCACATTCTTCTGGCATTCCTTTGAACAGCCAGTCAGCAAACAGCACAAACACTTGCCTGACCTCTCATTGTTTCCTGACCCTGATTTACGAGAGGTCAGCGTGATAGATGTTTAAACTAACCACAGGCTCAGTTTACACCAGGCCACTCTGTCTGAGCTCCCATGTCACATTAATTACAAGTCCTTTAAATTCTTCTGCCATTAACATCTAAAGCAACAGTTGTATGCTTTCAGCACCTCCCACCCAAATATTGCGTATCACTCAAGGACAGATCCTACCCCTCTCCTTCTTTCTGGATATCATCTCCCCTTCTATTATTCATACTTTCAAATCGCTCTTGAAAAAAGTGAAAGTTCATCTAATCGAGTGGACAGCCAAGTGTAGTGACATCCAAGAGCAATGTGCTGCTTTAGATAAGAGTGTTACAAGCTGACCCTTTGCAGACATTTCTGAGCTGGCTTTCACAACATCAATACGTGATGTGGGCAAGCGTACAGTCTAAAGTTTTCTGTTTCAAAAATTGCAAAGTTACAGCCCTGATTTTAGAGATTCATACCAGCTCCACTTTCAAGCTATTAGGGAGCGTGCCACAACAAATGAAAACAAACTGCTGCAGGAGCTGTAGTATCAATGCTTCTTCATATCCAGCAGTGGCACTGCACATGGCAAAGTGTCCTCTGTAGCATCAGCATCCCGAGGGGGTGCCCTCGTCACAGCACTAGCTGCTTGCGCTGGGGTTTAGCTGCTCGACTCCTGCTTCTGCTTCTGGCAGAATTTCTTTCTTGGAGCCTTTTTTCCCCCCCAGACTCTACTGAAATACCTGTTTGAGTTTCCAACAAGAGATGCTGCATTACTACCAAGAGCAGGTGGTTCTCATTCCAGAAATTTCAGCCTAGAAACCAAAGCATGTGACATCTTGTGAATCACAGATTCTTGCTTTCTGTCCTGATATTTCTCTTATCTTTCTGAGTTGAAGGCTGATCCTTAAAATGGATAACTAAGTGAAATTGCATACTACACCACTACAACCCAGCCAAGTCTAGACAAATGGCTTAGGTGGAGTCACTACAAAATGCAGAATTAAACAACATCACTAGATTTTGGCCTATACAGTATTTTTATATTTGTACTATTGCTTTCCAGATTAAATAAAAAAAAAATGGCATAGCCTGACAACTCCTAAGTCAGCATTTAAAATCTCCCTACATCTTATCTGTCAGCATAACCCTATATTTATTTTCTTCTTCAAAAAGTTCAACCTGAGATCCTGTTTGCCTTTTTGCAGCCTTTCTTCATTCCTGCCTGAGAACTGGAGTGCTGGCAACCCTGGCCAGCCACCAGGCGCTTTGGCTTGTTCCAGGCCGTGGGAAGTCAAATTGAAAATGTAGCATCCTAAACCTTACAATCTGTCCAATGGGAAAAAATCCATAAGGGAAAAAAGCAAGACATATAGAGAAAACTGTTTTTTAAACATACATTATGGAAGGTTATCTACGGCAAGAGAAGATACCGGATTCAAACATCTAAAATTAAAAATCTGAATGTCTGACATTTAAAAATCTATCTCTGGTCTTGGACATCTCTGGCTAGGGCCCATCTCTCTATTTGGTGTTATCTGAATTGAGATAGTCGAAAGGAGATTCACTGTCTCCACAATAACCTTACACTTAGCTCATGAATGTATGCCAGATATCTGCACCTCGCTGCAGTCCAGATGGACCGGAAGGCAATGCCGTGTCCTGGAGCAGCCATGCCTGAGCCCATAGCAACTGGTTTTTGTCCTACTTAGTAGCTGAACATACTTTATCTTTTCAGTTGTGTGCAAAGGACAAGAGTCTGGAGCTTGTGCACATGCTATTTGAGTGGCCCTTGATAACACCAGTGCCACGGAGCTACAGTCATCATTCCTGGTAAAAGTGATGTTCTCTCACTGCCTCCTCAGTGAAAGAGGAAATAGTGTATTTGCAAGTGCAAGCAGCAATGCTTCCCAAGGGTACTTTAGTCTCTCCAACCTTAAATCTATTGAATCTGATCTTGAAATCTGTTCTTGACTCCACTTGCCCACCCAGGTGCTCTCTCCTCCTTGCTGTGGGTCTGCTCCTCAAGCAGCAAATCTACAATCATTGCTCATAGTTTTAAGTTCTGACCTAGATCTTCCCTGATCTGTCTTCTGCCACCTGTGCCCCGCTGAATCAGTGTGCTTAGCTCATGACTTCCATAAAGTTCAGAAGTGGAGAAACACAAGTCTTTCATTTTAATGTTAAATTGTTACTTTAAAAATATTTTAAACGGTTACTTCTGAAAATCTGGTATTTTAAAGGCAGGAGCTTGTGGGGGAAGAAGGAAGAGTGCATCTGTCTCAGCAACTTCCTCACGATGAAGGCTAACAAGGCACAGCCTGTTCTGTTGCTGCTGCATTTCAGCCCAGGCTTCTGGAAAGCCCAGTTATCCCTTAAGGGTCCCACAAAAACCTCTGTTGATTTATTTCTACCTGATACTACTGCTCCCTCCTCTGATCTGTCTCCTGCTTTCAGGAGATTTGCTCAGGTTACTCTTCACACTTTTATTCGGCTTCCAAAACTCTATTTCAGCTTCTGCGTCTCATCTTTCTTAGAAGGTGTTAAGGGATCCTCATTCTCTTTTCAGCATTTTCTGCAAATTCAAGCAGCAGTTGGTTTTAGTTACCTTTTGTTCCCTCTCTGTACTTTGCCTCTGAAGGATCTCTCCATAAATACCGTTTCAGCAGCTTTCTCCATGCTTATGATTCACCAGCCTTTCTACTTCAGATTTGTCATATTCTTTCCAAGCTGAAATTTTGACTTGTCTCTGGCATTAATTGCCGCACTACGGTCTGGTATTTCCTAAGCTGAGCTAGTGCAGCACCCACATTGGGATATTTTTGGTAATCCTTTTTAATGCCACTCCACTAAACACATTTTCTTGCAACTCTTTAGCTTCTGTGTTCTCTTATTATAGAAAATTGACTTTGGTTTCCTACATCTGTTGCTCTCACCTTGTATGACTTTTGTTCCTATAGATCTGATACAGGTAGGAAAAGAAGAGTTGGAAGGTTTGTGTGGGGTCACCAGTACCCTAAGAAATGCGAGCAGGTCTCAGCTAGGTTTGGTGAAAGGAAGCAGATTAGGTCTTGAAACATCCTTTAAGACTACCTTGTACTATCCTTTGCTCATATTTTTTGTTTTATCTCTGCATTTGGAAAGGTGAATAATAGGTAACCAAGCTTACCAGATTTTTCTAAAGACAGCTGTATCCAACGTGAAGGTGTAAACACAAAAGAGAGGGGCTGAGTGCTTAGCACCGACTGATGGGGAATCACTGGGAATAATGAGATTAAACTGAACAAAGGAAAACCACTGAAGGTTGAACATCAGGAAAATATCCTGGCCGTGTCTATCAGACCATGGACTAATATCCCATGGGAAGTGGTAAAAACTCCATCTCTTGAGTCACTTAAAATTAGACCAGATAAATCAATAAAAACAGAGGGCTGGGAACAACACAGTTGGAATTGGAAGGGGATGAACTAGATGGTTTTAGTCTCAGTTTCTCTAATTCTGAAATTAGGGTCTGTTCACACAGGACTGCCAAACCTGCAGTTGCACTGTGTTCTCCTCATTAAGGTCATGATCAAATGCTAATGTGATTCTGATAATTTTCTGTGTTGTGGTAATGTTACAGCTCAAGCCTCCGCTAGCGTACCCAGAGGAGCCCCCCACGGGCCCTCCTCCTCGTACTGCAGACCCGGTTGGGGACTGCCACAGGATTTTTCTGCCAAAAGGCTCCTTTGTGTTGGATTCCTCATTATTTCCGCTACCCCATACCCCGTTGGGCTGAGCTCCCCTAGATGGCAGAGCTGAAGCAATGTAAAATGCAAAATGTTCGATGAGCCTTGCTATAGCAGGGACTGCCATCGACAGCCCACTAATTCATCCAGAGCTACTCGCTGGAAACAGCTTCTGTTGTCACGGGTCACTCTGCTGCATGCGAGGGACTGCTTGGCTCTATCTACAGTTAATGCAGTTAGGATCTGGCCCCAGAAGGATGTTGTTTCTCATAAATGATTGAAGTTTCTAGCTCTCAAAAACAGCAGGCCAAGAAAACGGTTCATTTATGGTTGTGTCTTTAGCAAACCGCCCCATGGTCCAGCTACACTGACTTTAAAAATAAACAAACAAAACGCTCCGATACAGTTGTGCAAATGCTTGGAAGAGCAATGAACGTGATGAGGCACGTGATGGAGAAGCTACAAGTGACCTTCTTGCCTCCTGTTACTTAAACTACAGGTTATCCCACTAGCACCGTTAGTCCCACTGTTTTTCTTTCTGTCTGCACACAGATGTTTTTCCTACTAATTGAATTCTACTGCAGTGCTTTTTTTTTTGAGATAAAATGCTGAAGAAAGCTGAACCCAAACTGGGTCATATTTGAGGATTTCTTTCAAAATTACACACATAACTTTCTGTAAATTTGAGGATCTGATAAAAATTATTTGACTTCTGTTACCTCCAGAACTGTTTTCAGTTTGTACACTTTGCAGAAGAGGACAGCGGGTCAGGGGCTTGCTTTGTGTGTGCTGGTTTTTTTTCAGCTGAGCAGCTCCATGTGGTGCGTTGCATTTCTCAGCTGGCAAGAGACTTTCTCTTTTTCCAACTATTGTTGGATATTCACGAGATGCCTGAGAATTTCCCATCCTACAGTCAGAGACAAGGCAAATAAACTGATACTGGCTGTGATGGATATATACAGGGAAAAAGGAAAATTACTTGAGAAGCAAGAAGATTGATCTGAATTATTTCAAGAGTCTTCTTTTCTTACATATCTGAGCATGCAAGTTGAGGTAAGTAACGCAATCCAAATCAAGACTTGAGTAGAGCATAGCAAAAAAAAAAATCCGTTATTTTACCTGTGTTGGTAAGCATCAGTTCAGAATCAGGCTAACCCTCTTAGCTCCAATTCTGTATAGTTTCACAGTTCATTCCTTGAAGAATTTTCTTCTTTGCATCATAGTCATTTGGACTGCTTGTACCCGTTCTTTTACTGATCGTTTCCTTATTACTCCTTTTATCTGTTATTCTTTCCATTGTTTTTATCTCTTCCTTGCTAAGTGTTTTACCATTTCTAATTTCTTACTCATCTTTGATTGTCTCCAGCTCATTTAATATCATTTTGTCAGCTTTTGCTTCTTCCTTTTATCTGTCTTATCTTTATAATTCCCATATATCTTTTTTGATTTTCCACAGCACAGCTTCACAATATCAAATACTCATGTTGCAAAATTTTCCCTCATATAAAGATCAACAATAAGTTAGCTGGAAGTCATCCATGTTTCACTGTATTTGGCACTGAGAAGTGCAGCTTTTAAAGAGCCTCCACCCTGCAGCTGCGTCTCATCATTGATCCATTTAAAGGCACTAATCTAGCCAAAAAGCGAATGTTTCCTATTGCAACCTGTCTCTAAGTGACATCTATGTGCTAGTTTAGGAATAGATCTTCATAACAGAACTACTTTGGAGGTGAAACAGGAAAATATATCCTTCTGGTTCAGTGCTAAACCCTTGCATTCTTTTAGCCTGAAATAAGTATGGAGCCATGTACTTCCATCCAGTTACCTAGTGGGTAAAATAAACATTGTGAGCGTTGCTCACTGAATACAAATTCTGTAATTACGGGTTACATGTATGACCAGTTAGATGACTAGAAATTGGCTCCTACATTTGTAGGGATTTCTCCACAGAAAAGGAAAATGAACACGGGGTAGGATATCTAACATACTACTAATATCCCAAAGGCCCTCAACTCTTTATAACGATGATCATACCACTATAGCTTCGTGAAAGGAGTAATGAGGACTAGGACTGAAATCCTGCTAATCAAGATGAAGCGTCTTAAAAAAAGAAAATTAGAGTTTTGCAGGTCCTGTGACACAGGAGAATTTTGATGTCAACTTCATAGGAAGCTGAAAAGGGGGTTTCTTACAATTAAGCAGGAAAATTAAGCATATTCAATACTATATTCATTATTTCAAATATGCATAAGTTGAAGTAATGATCAATATCCAGCACAGGTTATCTTTCAGTTCTCACGCTGCCTTGGTGCCTCTCGGCTGTTGGTGGGCTGCAGGACTGTCCCCCAGCACTGCTCTGTTCCAATGGCTGTCACAAGAGAACTAGACAGTTTTATAATGAGAGAGTGGGTAGCTATAATTTTGGCACTCAGGGACTCGTGGGAGTCTGTTTGTTGACACCAAAGGCAAGCAGATGAAGGAGAATATGTAGTGAGTGATGCACAGACTTTGGAGTGCTTTGCAGGAGCTGCTACCAAGCGAACCACGGGGGCCGTACCCAGCTACTTACATGTTCCGACACCTTTTGAAATACTAGGGTTTCACCTGGAGGGCTTTCTCACTGCCAAATGCTTTTTGCATGTATTGGACGGGTTTCATAGTTTCTGCAGTGCTAACGTCTATTTTTGATCACACTGGCATCTTCTTTCCAAAAGTTTTCTTCCCCTTTAATCCACAACTGTAGCCAACAGCACCTTTGATCCCTGGTGTACCTGCCCTTACACTCAACCTTATGGCAGATGTACTGTTAAAACCCTGAGTTGTATTTGCTTTCTGAATGAAGATCCGGGCTATGATAAATGTTCTTGGATAACAAAGTTGTTGTTTCATGCTGTTTGCTGGCAGCATCAGGAGAATAATTGCAGTGGTCTCAGTTCAGTCACACCCCGAAGGCTGTCTCTACAGCCACAAGGACTCAAAAATAACCTGCTGTAGGGAGGCGTTGGTTCTCAGTCGCAGTTCCATGAAAGGGACACATCTCCAACTAGTGTCTTGTCCAGCCGTGAACAAGGTAAAGATTTAGACACTCCTTGCTACATAATAGTTTAGAGAATATCTGTATTGAGAATCTTTCTACAATGCTGACATACGGAACAGATCTCCAATGAACAAAAGAACCCCAACCCTTGTGAGAGTGTATACTGTGAAAAGAGAAGATTTTAATTCAGTTTTAATGCATTTGGCACACAGTATATGATGCTTAACTCTTTACCTCAGTAGAGGTCAATTATATCATGCCTCAGTATTTTACTTTTCTCTGGACTTCTATACAAGTCAGTTGTGAAACAGATCTAATAATTTCTTATGGCAGTGGACACCAGTGCTCAGTCAGTGCTCAGTTCTTCATTTCTATTAAATGGACCCAATTTCTATGTCAATAAAATTGACACATACTAGGCATATTGTTTCCAGGGTCATAACCATTCCTGTTATACTCTGTGACAGACTGATAAGTTTTGTAACATGATGAATGAAACTAAACTGAAAAATCAATATTTTCTTTTATGGAAGCTTTCAAAATACAAGTCCTGGTGCCTTGCTCAGAGTAAAAAGTCCTTCCCTAGTAAAAGCAAACCTCCAGTAATACAGATCCTGCAGCACAGTCACACTGTTGCTCTCACCCCACAAAACGGCATGACAATTCATAAAGTGATAAGCCAGAGCATTAGGAAATAACTAATTAACATAATTGACACGTCTCAGTTAATATACGTGACCAACAGCAATGCTACCAGGAAAAAATTCCCCCTACGCACTTGGATTAAAGCCTTACTGTTAACTCATGTCATACGTATTTCTTAATATAGAAATACTTAACACTTGTATAGGTGTGGTTATATCATAGAAAGGTTTGGGTTGGAAAGGACCTTAAAGATCATCAAGTTCCAACCCCCCTGCCACGGGCAGGGACACCCTCCACTAGCCCAGGTTGCTCAAAGCCTCATCCAGCCTGGCCTTGAACCCCTCCAGGGATGGGGCATCCACAGCTTCCCTGGGCAACCTGTTCCAGTGTCTCACCACCCTCATAGTGAAAAAATTCTTCCTAATGTCTAGTCTAAATCTGCCCTCTTTCAGCTTATACCCGTTACCCCTTGTCCTCTCACTACACTCCCTGATACAGAGTGCCTCCCCATCTCTCCTGTAGCCCCCTTCAGGTACTGGAAGAACTGCACAGCTGTGCCCTGCTACTCACCAGAGAGATGCTGTTTTATATATAGGAATAAAGCATTACTTTTATTGTAATTCTCACAATGCAAGGGTGGACAAAAAGGAAATGGGCTAATAATATGTCATTACAGTTACAGTAGTTTGGGCTCTCCCAGAAGTCTGTGAACTAAGAACCCCAAGAAGCTGAGGCAAGCCATCTTAAACAGTGGCATGAAGGTGTCTGGTCAGCTTCTGTGTCTCTCCATTGACTGTTGAGAGAGCCTAGGTGATTACCTCAGATCAAATGAATAATTTATAGACAGGTAAAATCAGGTGTCATGAATACCATCCTCAGTGTCTAGTGCACTTGGAGAGCACAAGGCAGGCCAAAAATTTCCTTTGCCTCAGGATGTTAGGGGGTTGTGTTATTAGGATCCCTCTTTGCCCAGAGAGAGAGTCCTACTGCAGCTAGATTTGTAAGGATTTGGCTGCACCTGGAGTTAGCAACAGCAGTCATGCCGGAACACCTTCATCCCGAACAAAAGCCCCTCATTCTTGTCCTTACAGCGAGCTAAAGTTGAATAAGACATTCATATTTTTGAACGAGAATACCCAGGCTACGCTCTGCTAATCCTTTAACGTTTTCAATATTTCAGCAGTGCTCCTGCTCTGAATTGGAATCAAAAGCAAGTCTTTTCATTAAAAGCCAGAAGGAGAGAGGGAGTACAAGATCCATTTAATTAAAACATTTCCAGCCAATACGCTAAGGAACGTTTAGATTCTGCATGTATCTTATGCATAGTCAATGGCAATTGCATGAGCAGAGGCTGAAAAGGCTTGGAATGTAAAATGAACAAAGACTACAGTAGTCTAGACTGTAGATTACAAGGGTAAGGCTCTGGCATTTATCAGAGAAGAACCAAAATATTTAGCTACTAACTGAACCCACTGTCTGCAGCAAGTGAGCCCTGGCACAATCCAGAGCAACCTGACAGCCTGCTCTGCACCGAGTGCCCCAGGTGAACGACAAGGTGTCCCAGCAGTGCTTCTGCAGAGGATGCTGCGAGGAGCACTGTCACGAACCAGCACAATCCCCTTGCCCAGAAGTGCCAGTCTCCCCATAGCAGGTGTATCCTGCGGCTGCGTCAGTTGTTTCTATACCCTCTTTCAATGCAGAATGGCATAGAAGGTGGGGCAGTACTTCACCAGTGCAGCAGCCTGGGAAACAACCATTCGGCTCTAGGGGCAGCTCTTTGAGGCAGCTGTCTTCAAGAGCCACTAACAGGGATCATCCTTTTGCCGTGATTCAGGCAGTATGCCTCACTCTCTGCCCTCATCTTTGTTCCTGTAAGAACAGTGTTGTCATGATCAAGAAGAGTGTAATTCTCCCAGCCAGAGTCAGAAAACATCTTGCAGGAGGAAAAGCCAAAACACGACTGCTGCAGTGTTTCCATTCAGTTCATCCCCTTCGCTAGAGCAGCTAACTACTGGAAGGGGACTTGAATTCCGCACAGCTGTTTTTTAGCTCTGTTTTGAAATGCAGAAAGTTGCAGTAATCTGTTTATTTTTCTTTAACTCTTTTGTGCTTCAGAAGCATCACACAGTTCAAAAGACAATATGACTGAATTTTACAAAAACTATTGCGCTGGCAGTGTTTTAGCAACTTTGTAAAAGAAAAGCAATAAATAAGAGAAAGCAGATTGAATAAACGTCGAAGCTATCAACAGTGCAAAAAAAAAAAGTCCTAGTGAATAGAGAAGTTTGACAAACGACAACTGGTGCAAATCTTTGCTTTTTCTCTGGCCTTCGTCAAGATTTCTCTAAAACTTTAGGATGTCTCCAAAAGAGGAGCTTGATGCATTGCAAATGGAATGGAACCTGTTGCTCCTGCAGCTGGTCCTACAGGTGTGGGAATGAGAGGAGCAAACAGGAATACAGCATATCAAGGAGAAGGGTCTTCCCTTTAGATTTCCTTTTTATATTAATCAGATGAAGTTATTAAGGCTAATTACCTTCAGAGAAGTTGTCTAATACTCGTGGCCCTCACCTCAGGCAGCTGTATAGTCCTGAAATCTAATAGTGCACCCCCACCTGATTAAAAGGGAAGACCACTCTTACTGTATGAAAAAAGATTAAGCCCTGTCCTTAGACTTTGGGGAAAAATGTTTTGCATTACTGTGCTCAGAGTTTGTTTTGTATTTCGCTTAGGGCTTAAGGACTGCCTTGAGAATTGACTTGGACTCTTTCCCCTTGCCTCCCTTGTAATGCTTTGGTCTAATCCTGCAAATGACCTTTATGTGGACATACTTTGCATCCACACGGAGCCATTTGGAGTCTGGTGCATGTGAAACAGCACAGTATTGCAGCAAAGAGTTCCAGTATATCTAATGAGTTAAAATATTTGGCTGCTGCTTTCTTCTGGGAAAGCAGTTCTGAAATGAACATCTGAGGGTGTCTCAGCAGAAGACTGGGCTGAAAATATTCTGTAAACGTGGCTTTGTTCCTTAACTCATTACTTTAATTTTGACTTCACCCAGCATCATGTTATTGCTGAACAGATTTCTGGATGGATTTTTGTCTAGATGTGCAGCTCTGAGTCCGTTGCTGAACAGGGACAAACTGGTGGTGGGTACTAACAATTAATTTAGTCACACTAGAAACATTTTATATTCATGCTTTCTTCAGTCAGTTCAAATGCATGCTTCTTTATAATACTACAGTTTGCACAGACAGTCGACATAGCCTGTCCACAGAAAATTAATGAGTGTTTCTGTTCATTAGTTGCAATAATTTACATGGATAAGTTTCTATGGTTTCTTTTTCCATACAGGCAGACAAGCCACGTGGAATCTGAACCCAACCTACAGGTGTCCTAATGCCCACAGTTGTTCCTCTCAGTCCCTAAAACTAGAGCAGAATCAATCATTAGATAATATATCTAACTCAATCAACCAGCATCTTCTGTAGCATTTGACATGCATTCAAAGGTTTTTTAAAACACTGAAAGAGAATTAATCCAACATTCTTTTTCTCCTTGAAAGCAGCATTCATCCTTTCTCTGGAAGTAGGATGTAGCTTGCTGGGGAATTTATAATACTTCTACTATAATATAATTCCAGGAAGTGATGGTGACCATTTAGTTCTGTTAAAATACCAAACATATTCCTAATCCAGCCTCTTCTGGAAAATTCATACCATACAGACACAAATACAATCCAGCTTGCCTCACAGATTTTTTTGAGGGGGGAGGATCATGCTTTTCTGGACACTCTCTCCCCACTTTTTAATCTCACTTTTTAAAAGCAGAGCAGGGAGACGGGTAGTGGGAAAGCACTGCAGAAAAAAAAAAAAAAGTGTAATATAACTTTCAGAGCCTAGTCCCCATAAACAGCAATCAGCTTACAGGTTTAGAGACCTTCGGGCCTTTAGATGGCTCCTGCTGTCCCAGAGAGCATCTCTTGTGTCTTTCTGTTCAGTGAAAAGAGAGCTGAGCAGCAGTCGGTCAGCATAAGTAGCATCACATGGAGTCGGGTTTAGAAGCCAGTAAGAGCTGAGTGAGTACCTGGTTTCTATGGGGTATCTGGTAGTGAGGTTCTGATGAGCTCAAAGTGAAGTAAAAGCTCTCTGGACAGTGTGGGCAAAATAAGAAAGCAGCAGCTGATACACTGCCTTTGGGTGGAGCATGTTGTTGTTGGAAGGAGGGAGGGTTCTGATGAAATCAATATATTCATATGATATAAACTTATCATTTTTACTCCTGAGCTTTTTCTCAGTGCCTGAAAGCTATCTTGATCCAGCCCCAGCTATAGAGGAAGATCTGTTAAATGGCAGGGCTCAGGAGAAAGCTGTCACAATCCATCCATCTAGAGGAAAGCTGTGGATCATCAGAAGAAATACAAGATGGGTAACCTGAATTTTGGAGATGGCTGTTAGCACCTCTGTGCTACTAAAACACACTTTCACTAATCAGCGGATCAAGCTGATGATTACGTGATAAAGCAAAGAGACAGTGATAACACTACTATCAATTCATCACCAGCTACTTCCACCTCAATTGTCAGTTCAGTAGTTAAACTAAACATTTTACAAAATAGGGCTGGTTTATCACCTCCGAGCTGACAGCACAGAACCAAACACGGAGCTGTTATTTCAGTAGAGGAGCTAAGGGAACCCAAATTGTCATTTCACTTTTCTCAGCCACTCAAGCACTTGAACCTTTTCTGTCACGGCCAGTTTAAAATAGATTGGATATTTATTGTGTTGAACTCTTTTAAACTGTGCATGTGTGGGAGGGGAGGGTTTCTGAGGGAAAAGGCTGCACATCTAATAGTCATTGCTGGCGTTCTAAAACAAGTTAACATTGTTTGACCTAAAATGAATAAATCCTCAGCAGAACTGAGGCTGATGACTTTATCTGTTAGACTCCGGCTCCTCTAATTTAAAACAAATGAAAGAATATAGATAGTTTAAGTGAATGCAGAAGATATGGGAGTGATATTTTTCCTCCAGACTTTTAGAAAATTAGGAAATCTTGCTGTCAACAACAGGCATGGCATTTTCAAAGACAAGTTGTTATTCCACAGTCACAGTTTCCAACAGCAAAACATTAAAACCAAGAGTTTTGCTTTGCTTACGGTTTCACAGTGTTTCAGTAGATTTTCATTGCTAGCAACCCAAGTTAAAAGTAAAGTGAGTTCTGCTGGGCTCCTCCTTGCCGTAATCTTGCTTGCTCAAATTTTACACTGCCCCCTGGGCTCACTGAATTATACTTGGAATTGTTTTTGTCTCTGGATGGATGATGGCAAATTCCTGCAGGCTTGAACAACTTCATATTTCTTTACAGAGTACTAGGTTTGCTGTTGGAGTTGAAACACTAATGCCCCAAACCCACCAAAATGTATCAAACCCCAGACCAGGACAGCAGAGATGGTTGGTGTGGACAGCTGGGGCTTACTGCTGTAGGAGTCATGCATCAGCCTGCCGTGGCACACATCAGTGGCCTCATACAAACACCTGCAGGTCCAGTTCAGGGAGACTCTACACAGGCACAAGACTGCATGAGCAGCAGCATCCTGATAGAGACAGCTCTCCCAGCTTTGTTACCTGAGAACACTACACTGAAGGGTGGAAGACACATCAGCTGAGACATTGGTTTTCATAGGGTAGCTAGCTGGTTCCCAAAAGTAGACAACTGCCAGAAGCTGAATGGCTCCTTTCTCCCTAAAATCTAACAGGATAAAGACTAGGTGCTTAGCTGTCCACTCCAGCTATGATGTCTCTGTCGGTACTTTCAAACTTACAAAGTATTTTGAGAGTATGCAGTTCATTGCCTCCTCTTCCAAACGCTGGGTTTTAGTGTGTGCACTGACATACTCCTCTGTCATTTTGGTCATTTCACACCTCCTCTTTGCAAAGGCATTGGAGGCATAAGTACGAGAGTGCACACATATGCACGTGTGCACACATACACACACACAGAGTTGCTCACCTCTAAGGAGAACAAAAAGGGCCTGGGAAACAACAGCAACACACAGCCTGGATAAAAAAAGAAACTCTTTTCAGAGTAGCACTGAAAGGCAAGACCTAGATTCCTACCTCAGAGAAAGCTGACCCAAAACCATAATGCCTCGCAAACCATGTCTTCCCCATCTACCATGATCATCTCACAGATGGTATGGGAGGAGACAGCCTAACCATTTCTACACGCGGTTCAGGTCAGGACGCTGGGGCCATTATCACACCCTGTGGTGTAAGTTCTGCCATCTCATACTGCTACTGGAAAGATGCTGAGGTGTCCTCAAAGCAGTGGGTGGGGGAGTTGTCCTGGCACAAGACAGGAAATCAGCCCTGGTAGCTTCTGCATAGAAGAGACAGTCATCTCCCTGTGCACATCTTACTCAATGGCCACAGTCTCCAGACACGGGTTCTGAGAGCATAGCTAGAAATACTCCTCATAGCTTCACTGAGTGCACCCAGGAGTTATCCTCACCTCGTGGTCCTGGACCTGCCATGCATTTATGCAATGTCACACTCAAGCTGTCTCATTGCTTCAAGTCATTTACTGCTATGGCAAGAGGAAAGATCACAGGGGAAGGCAAGAGGCTGCATTGCCCATCAGACTGGTTAGCTAAGTGCTGGAGGATATTCTGAGCTCATATAAGTCAGCAGTGACACGCTTCTGATCTTACAGAGTCCCCTTCTCTCCCTGTTACCTGTATTTAGCAAGCCTCAAGATGCTGGCTCTGGTCTGCTTCAGTGCCCAAGCACTCACAGCAGACTCTATTTCCTCTTTGTTCAAACCCAACGCTTGCCCACAAGCTTGCCCTGCACCTGCTCTGCACATCTCATTATTCATGGGCACTGCTGGCAATCAACCTCGTATCTCAGACTGGAGTCCCTGCTGCATATTTTTTCTATGCCTTCAACATGCTTCTTTTTGTAGTATATTAATTTTCTTTTAGCTTTATACACCTGAATTTTGCCCCAATCGTTAATCCTTCTCTGGATGTCTGAAGTAAGCACAGTCCTCTCATGTCCTATCTCATTTCTTGTGTCTTGATGGTCACCTCTTGCAAAGTCTGCTACCTTCTGTTGCTGCCTCTTCAGATCTGGTCACTGACCAATGGCCCTAAACTGGCCACTGTTCCAGATCATAGATGACGCACTCTCAAGATGCACACCCCACCACACATCTTAAGTATCCTCCTTGACTTTCTAGCAGGCAAATGCCTGCTTTTCACCACAACTTTGGACAGGCAGAGATCTTCACTGAGAAAAATCCAAGGCTAAGTCCTGCAGAATACTGGATGTGCTTAAAATGGTGTTAATTCTAGGGGATATTGCCTAGCACCCCAGGACTGGTGGAGACAGCACGACTGAAGCCTCAAGATGCCAAAATCCTCTCTTACTATGGACCCAGTGTCAGGTCTGGCTGCAATTCTCTTTGGCAGTGCTCTGGTGCACTTGAAAATGCAGCCAAGTGAGGCAGGTGTGATCTCCTGTGAAGAGAAGCTTGAAATAAAAGAAAGGAGACACTTGGGTCAGAGTTCAGTGTATACACGGGAGCCAAGACATAGGCATGGCAGCAGTGACATTTATTTCTGTTGCTGAAGTGTAGGTGGTAGGTGATAAGAACATCCGTAGAGTGAGAGAGGAATATTGCGGTACGGTTACCAAGAAAACAGCCATTACTAGTGATGTCGAGGATGAATAATGCGCTACTGCTGGACAGGAAACAGGTCCCTGTATCATGACTGAATCACAGGAATCTCAATGCAGAAATTTGTAAAGCAAATACTCTTGCAGACAATGGTCATATTACTGTGCAGCTCTAGCCATGATTTCATGGCTTTTACATGTCTAGGAAGGGACTGTCTACTAGCTGCAGTATCTTGGAAATATAAATTAATGAAAAGTGTGTGTGTCATCCACTTCTCAATCTCCCGTTCTAGGGAGAGTCCCATTAATTGTTCTCATGCAGGACATCTGTCAACATCCCTGGGAGCGGGGAAGCTGTTAAGACTGATGCTAATCAGCGTTCTGGCCATGGTCCAAAAAGTCTGTAGCCAGGATGCTCACAGTGGTGCTTGCAAACGCTTTCAGGGAGGTAGTAGCATTCATTATCTCCAAAACAGAGGAGATTGCAGTGGTGTTCATGTTCAGCCTGAGCGAAGATGGCCCTGACAGTGAGATTTAAGCAGATGGGGTCTATGGGGAAAAGGATTATCAGATTGATCACTATCTCAGCAGCTCCTACGAGTGACAATTTCTGAGAGCAAACGTCAGTTCAAACATCTACCTGCTTAGAGGCATATCCCTTCCTTTCTATCCCCAAACCCAGGCCGTTAAACTCAGACCTTTTCCTACTTAACTTTTCAGACTTTCTAGTCTTCTCCTTATCCTAGCACAAAATACCCAAGATTTACCGCTATCTCCCACTATTGCCCATCTAATCTACCCTGCCCAGGTACTCTACACTAATCTAATTTAAAAAACCTGTAAGAAACCTGCTTTCACTTTAATTTCTGCTTCTCTCCACTTGTGTTGTTCTCTAATCCAAAGGTAGGGCACTTGGGACTGGCTACGGCCAAGCGTCCTTACTGCTCATGGCACCTCAGGTCTGATATACGGTGGGCTGCAGGTGGTGAGAAAAGAGAGAGCCTTCAAGATGGCAGGAACAACATAACTGCTTGGGATGTGAGTTGCTTCACAGTGGGCTGAGTGCAGGTTAGATGTCTGTACACATGCTGTACATGTGAGAGAAAGGCATGCCCCCGGCCCTGCTAGAGGCAGACGTTAAGGACCATGTGGGAAGGAGGCAGGTACGTAAACATTTAACACAATGAATTTCTGTACTCCAGCCTACCCAGCCAAGTGGATTTTGATGTCCACAATTTAGCCTCTAGAATTTCTCTGTTCTCAAAATATCAACATGTTAGTGCAGCAAATGTTAGTTTAAGAAGACAGAGCCCCACAGCTGTGCCACCACTGACCCAGCAGAATGGGCAGAACAACTGAGCACACCTCAGCCCCTGGACTGCAGTGCAAACTTAACTCTGCCTACCTCAGCAATTTAAAGTCAGCTGCTAGACTTTGCACTGAAGTGGTTGAGATGCGCTCAAAAGATGTCTGCACTAGCTCTCCTGTGGGGATGATACTCTTTAGCAAGGAGTGATAATAAACAGTAGGATGATGCTAACACTTTAAGCTGCTGCAGTTGTCTGCTAAGTGAATATGTGTCAACACCTTCAGACTGGAAGGTGAGAAAGTGAAATTATAGCTTTCAGTTACCCTAATTCTGCTTTTGCAACCTCTTTTATTAAATCACTTTCAAGGGTAGTTAAGGGACTCTGAGATTTTGCTTGCATGTTATGAATCCAAGACAAGGAGCATGTTTCTGAAAGCTTGCCTCCTTATTCAGGTTCTTTCAGTTGTAACTATGACACTATATTTAGAATGAAAAATTACAGCAGCATAGCCTTAGACATGAAAGTCCTCAAAACACCCCAGCATCTCAAACAAAAACCATCTGCCACAAAAAAAAAAAGACACTGTGATTAAGAGGAAGAAAATGAAGTACACAGTTTATTAAACATTTGCTAGTGTAAATATTCTTTTGATAATTACATAAATACAACCTTCTCAGAAGTAATAATACGATCTATTTCCTCAGCCTAGCTATCAAGTAATTTAAGATTCTAGAATCACATTTTCCTCTGTGATATTTTCATCTTCCTGTTATAGTTTGAAAGCTAAAGCTAGAGAAAATGATTGGCAATGTAAGAAAAGTAAAAATGGAAGATTTGTCACTGTACTGATGTAGCTGTGCTGATATAAATAGAGACTTGATAGATACTAAATGATCACACAGAGTCTACTTGTGGTTTAATCTCTCCCAGACATTTTGTAAATCTGACAACTTTCTACATGGATTTTAGTTATGCTGCTAATTTTGATTTCGAGTCGGTACTGTGGCTCCTACAGAAAAAGTGGTTATTATGAATACACGGAACCGATTTTACATACATCACAGATTTTTGATGATGTTCTGCAGATTGACCTGGTAACTACAGTGCAGAAAGCAATATGCAGACAAGCACACAGCTACGCTTCTTGATTCTGTTTCATAACAGCTTCTAAACAGGGAAAGTGCCCTGACTGTTCCCTTTTTCCACCCTTCAAAAATCTCAAGTTATTTTAATTCTGGGCTTTTCAACTTCTTGACAACCATGGATCGGACTACACTATAAGTTTGCTGAGGGGCTAGATGGCAAACACATCCTTAAATGTTGTGTCACAGTGAGAAATTATTGGAGAGCTGGACAGAACCATCCTGTGGATTGCCAGCCAGACAGCAGCATGCTTATTTAAAATATGTACATACAATCTCTGGCCCAGGTCAGGTTTGGCCATAAAGTAGTCTCTAACATCAGAAATTTATGACGAACTCCAATTTCAGAAACTAATACAGGGTTTTGACTGTATATACGCCTAATGAAATCCATGGCAGCACACAGAATTGTAGATAAGCACCCAACAGTGTGACAGGCCTCAAGTTGTAATACCTTCTAAATTCAGCAGATGTGACCTTGGTTGACAACAACCAGCATTTGGACTCTGACACTCTTCCCCCAGCTACTGGCTGTGAGCTTTCCTTGGTTCTCTGGATAACCTGCTGCCCACGGATAACCAGGCCACTCTCCTCTTTTCAGAGATCACTTAAGAACAACATGGTAAAAAACCGCCACAACTGAAAACATTATTGTTGTTGCGAGACCACAACCAAGACGTGACCTTTTATTTCACGCAGGACCTTCACCATTTCTTACAAATGCTTTTTCTTCGCGCCCTTTCAGAGAACTCACTTGTCCAGCCTCTACGCTGAAAATCCCTATGCTAGGAGATGAAAATCACACATTCCAATGACGATAGGTGACGTGTAGAAAATATTTACGTGTATTGCCTTCACGAAGACAACAAAAGCCAGCTCCCCTCACCGCGCGGGGCGGCCGCCGGAGTCCAGCCTGGCCCCGTCCCGGACCGGCTGTACCCGCCGGGGGAGCCCTCACGAAGCCAGGTGCAGGTCGGGGCTGGCGACACAAGCACCAGATCCAGATTTGGGGTGGAAAAACTGAGATTATTCCTGTGCGGACCCCCGCCCCCCTCTCTGAAAACACTCGGGCGGGGGGAGCAGAAAACGCCACCGCCCGCTGCCTCAGGGCGTGCCGGCGGCGCGGTGCGGGCCCGGCGGGCCTCTGCGGCCGCAGGGCGGGTGCCCTGGAAGGCAGCCGGGAGCCAGTGCCTGCCCTCGCGGTGTCGTCCGAGGAGGTGGGTGGATTTTTGGAGGGAAGAGAAACCGCCAGCCTGGAGGTAGGGGGAGGGGACGCGCTCCCCACCGGCCCCAGCGGCGGAGGCAGCGCCGGGAACTCCTGGTCCCCGCGGCGGGGCTGAGGGACCGGAGCCCCGCGGGCCGCCGAGTAAGAAGGGGACAGCGGGAGGGCCAGCGAGGCAGTGCCGCCCGTCGCGGGATCGCGCTGCCGGCCCGCACTCGGCGGGCTGGGGACGGCTGTCGCCTCAGCTTGTGTCAGGGCGGGAACCACCGCGCGGCGCTGGGGCGGACCCGGGGCCTTCCAGGGGCGGCGGGGCGGAGACGGGACGGGGGAAAAGAGGGGCCGCGCTGGGGCGCGGAGGCGGCGGACAATGAGGATGTGCCGCGCTGACCGGCGGAAAGATCGCGGTCACCGGCGCGGGGGAGGGCATTAAGCCGCGCAAAACACCGCGCCTCCAGGAGGGCGCCGCCTGAAGCTCTTCGGCACGCCCGCGGCTCCCCCCGTCACACCGAGCCCGCACCGGAGCGCAGCGAGCGGCCCCCGCTCGCGGCGCTGGGCGAGGCCGGGGGCCCGGGGGAGCGCGGCGGGCGCAGCTGGCGCGGCGCGATGGCCGCAGCGCCGAGACGCTCTAATTGGCGGCGGCGGAGCTGGCAGCGGGGAGGGGGGCAGGGTTAGCCCGGCCGCCTGCTGCCGTTGTCGGGGCGAAACGGCGCGTCTGTGCGAAGGCAGGCGGGAGGCCCGAGGGAGGGGCGGCGGGCGGGGCGTGGGGCGCGGTGGCCTGATCGTGGACGGCGCCGGCTACGTAGACGGAGGGAGGGAGCCGCCTGCTAGTGGGGTAGGCTCGCATGAGAGACAAAAGCACGGCTCCGCTGCTCCTGGGAGGGCTCTTGTGTTGCCGTTTCCTAACCGGGGTTTGTGCGTTTCCCGCCGCACCCTGCCCGGTCAATCCGCTGGTTACGGCCGGGGTGAAGACCGCCAAAAGGCAGCAGCTTCCGCCCGGCCCGGTGAAGGAGCGGCCCCACAGCTCCCTGCCCCGTCCTCCACCAGTTGATCGAAGTTCGGCTGGGCCCAGGCGAGGAGCCACGGCCCTGCCGCTCCCGCCAGCCGGGGCTCGCCTCCCTCCCTGCCCCTGCGGCCCGGGGCAGCGCTCCCCCGTCCCCGCTCCCTCCGGCGGCACGGGAGCCTGTGTGTAGCGAAGTAGGAGGGAGTGAGCGCCTCCCTCCGCCTGCCCTCTCCTCCCCGCGGCCGGGTCTCAGGGTAGGAGGAGCTGGAGGAAGAGGAAGATGACGAACGGGTGCAATTAGCCTAACAAGGGACGGGTGGCGGAGGAGGCGGTGGCGGCGGCCCCGCGCCCAGAACTGACACATCTGCTCTCTCTCCTCCTCTAGCCATGAAGGCAGGAGCCGGGGAGCGCAGTTGAAGCCCAGGGCCGTCCCGGAGTTCTTCCCTATGGCAGCTGCGTGAAGGGGCCGAGCCCCCTCCCCCGGCGGCGGGGCTGGCCTCGTCGCTTCGGGTGTGCGCGAGTGGCTCTGGCGCCGCTTCCCTCATCCCCTCCCTTCCCTTCCCCGATGTGGGCTCCAGAGGATTTGCTCCTTCTTTGTAACCGGGAATGAAATAATGGCGACCCGGTGGGCAGCGAGGCCACCCGGCGGAGATGGAGACAACGAGCCCGCCCCGGGCGGCGGCAGCGGCGCCGGCGGCCAGGTAGGGGCGGTGGGGGCGGGCGGGGCGCGGGCCGCGCGTACGCGGCGGGCAGGGCCGGGGCAGGGCCGGGCAGCCACCTCCCGCCGCGGGGAACGGCTTGGCTGGAGCGGGCTTAATGGCCGCCCCCTCTCTCCCTCCCTTTCTCCCTCCCTCTCTTTTCCTGCCCGCCCGCCCGGAGTTGCTGGGAGTTGGACGCTGGGAGCGGTGCGGGCGTGCGGCTCCCCGGCAGCAGGAGGGGCGGCTGCTGCCCCGGCCCAGGGCCCGCCTCGCGTTCGGGGCGTCGCTCCTGGGGCCGGGAGGTGGGGGCGCCGCCGTCGCCTCCAGGGCCGGGCGGTGGCTGCGCTTCCCGCTCGGCGGAGCGGCCGCCGTCCGTGCCCTCAGGGCGGTGGTTTCCGTGGGGTCGCCCCTTTTGCCCCCAGTCCCTCTCCGGCTCGGCGGTCAGCACGCGGCGTGTCTCCCCCGCGCTCGGCCTCTCCGCCGCGTCCCGACGCCTGCCTGCCCCGTCCCCGAGAGACGGGAGCGCTTCTCTGCTCGGCTGTTAGGCAGGGCTTCGTCCTACCCCCGTCACACTCAAACCCTGCTGCCTTTCAGTAGAAATACGGGCCTGGCCCCTGCCTCCTCGTAGTCAGTATTTGCTACTTTGTTGCCTGTCTGCAGTGGCTTATATTAAGCGTATTTCTATCCATAGCATTTGTTGCTGGAATGGTCGTCTGTGTGTTTAGTTGAAAAACTTCATAGCATGCCCTATGGTGGCACCATTGCATGTTTAGACTCGCAGCAGAGTTCTCAAGGCAGAACCGCATCTGATGCTTCCTTCTGTGCTCCCTATTAATAGTAATAAATGTCTGCGAAACAACTGTAGCTTCAGATCCAACCAAATATATAGAACTGCTTCAGTGGATATGTTCTAAGATCTGTCTTAAACTTTATTTACAAAGACAAACTTGCTTTTTGTATTTCTCAAAGTTAGGGCATGTGGTGCCAAATACAGAAAATAGACTTAAATCTGTGTAGGTCTGTGAAATGGATGCTCTTTATATAGACACTTCCATTTTGTATGCTGAAATTGAAATATGGTGTAGTGATTTTAAACCTACAGAACTTAACACTAGATGTGGGTGGTTTTTGGTTTGGTTGTGGGGGTTTTTTGTTTGTTTTTTTGTTTTTTGACAGTTTGCTGCTGTCCTCAATTCACCCTTTTACCTTGGTTTAAAAGCAGCACATATGATATTGTAAGATTTTTCCTTACTGCCATCACCTCAATTAAGAGATACACACAGTCTCTTAAAGCAGGTGGGTTAGGTGAGGACAAAATGTAAGTTTTAAGTAAGAAAACAGAAGTTGTAAAGATTTAAGACTTTGTGATAAATTATGATCCTTAATTTGTATGTAGATTTAATCGTGTTATTCTTGTTGATGTCCTTTTTAAAAACATAGCTGAAAACAAGGCCATTTTTGGAGAACCTGTCCTTTAATACTGTTCAGATAGACATGTGCTTTCCTCCCTCTTCCCACACTAAGTGCAAAAATTAAAACCTGCTTTTTAATTCTATCATGTTGAGACTGCTGGTCTTTTGGCACTGGCACTTGTTATAATCCACCCATCCCTACTGTGGTAAGCCCTAACAAGGCCTGTGGCACTTCTGGAGTTCATCATGTTAAAGCTGTCTAATTGGGGACTGCTAATAGGTATGGAATTGCAAAATGCAATGCTCAGCCTGTTGTTTTGCCTGCTACTTACATGTTGCAGTTAAAATTTAACTGCTAGAAAACACACACTGAGGATTGCTTTAATCACAGCAGGGCTGCCATAATCTTTGCTTGAACGCAGATAGCCCTCGTGAATGCCTAATCAAGGTGGCAGTGCTTTCTTAGCTACTTTAGTATATATGTTGCTGCATGTCTTAAAGTTCAACTTTCTTTCTTACTACAACTCTTTTAATAGATTGGTGTAAAATGCAAGAGAGTGAAGATTTGTAGCTTGGGATCTGCTGTCTCAGTGCAGTTGATGGAACAGTTACTGGGTATAGTGCTTGGTGTGCTATGTGTGGACAAATCCCTTTAACTGAAGTTTTGCATTGAACAGTAAGAACCACTTTTCTGTTGAAAAACATCAGAGAATGCCTTTAATGAAACACAATTCTAAGGAATTCTAAGTTTGTGAAAATGTTGGTGCCGTTGCAAGTTTTATGTTGTGCTTATACTGACATGCAGGGTATTAGCAGTTTTGGGAAATGTTTTTTGGTTTTGGGACACTGTATCCCCTGTGGTGGTTGCATTGTGAAGCAGTGTTAACTCATCTACATTTAATGTTCACCTGTAGACCTATTTGTGCAGCAGGTTGTTATGAAGAAGACTCCAAGCATAGCCCACGTTCATCATGGGCAAGGGAGCTTCAACAGAAATTGAGATTTTCAGCCAGTTTAAGGTTTTGGAAGTGTACAGCTACAATAATTGGGATTTGATCAAGACCTGAAAATCTTGTCCTCTGGCTTCAGGATAAGTGGTCAGACAAAGAAAAGGGAAGTCTGCGAAGTTAGTGCTTCTGTGCATCTTTGCATACAGAGAAGGGAGAATTGAGGTCAGAAGATTTGACTCATTTAGGTGATGTGTTGGTTGATAATTTTTTTTTGTTTTGGATGCCTTTCTACTCTGATATTAGGTTCCATTTGGTCATGCATTGCCATGATTTCTATTTTAATTTTTACCTCTTTTTTTTTTTCCTCCCTCCTCCTTTGACTTTCTATACCTGGTGGTCTTTCTCATGTCAGAGCCCCTTCACTGGAACAATTGTTGAGAACAAAGATCGTGCATTCAGGCTTGCAGGCTCCCATCTGAATACACAGTGCCTGTTCAAAGGGACAGATCACGTATTCTGGGCTCTTGGGGGAGCTGGCAGAGAGGACCAGGGACTCTCAGAGCTGTTTGCCATTCTGTTTGAAATCTGACACACATTTGCAAATGGGTGCAAGAACTGCTGAGCTTATGTTCGTAAGGACAGATAAGTGAGAGTGTGTTCTTTCTGGCTTTTATATTAATAGGCATATACTATCTCAGTTTCGTCAGGTTGTAGCAGTGTTTTGCTGGAGTGATTAAGCCTTGCTGAGGTGCAGGCAGTGCTACTTCAGTCACAACATCCCGTCTGCAGGCCTGTCCAGATTGAGACTGGAACTGGCTGCTTCGTTAGTGTAAATTTAGCCTCCCTTCCTCTGCCTAGAAAGGCGCAACAAAAAGTGCTTTTTTGCTTTTCTGTTACCTCTGTTTTGCATTTACGTTAAAATAATTGCTAAATTTGTTTGTGGTATAGTTTACTGTTAATTTGTATTAAAATTAAATTTAAAAACATTAAATGTAGGATGAAAAATAATAACCACAGTGTGTGTGGCTTTAAAAGCCAAATTTTTATTGTAAACAATACTGTTTCCTCAGTTTATGCATACTAAAAACACTTTATCACATCATTTTATTGAGTGTTTGATTTTCTGTCAGAACTCTTTAGAGCACACAAACATTCAGATATTTATTGCAGACTTCTAATACTTCACGGCAAATTTTTATTTAGAGTATTTAGAGTGTGGGGTTTTGGGTGGATTTGGTTTCATGATTTTTTTTTTTTTTTCTTTTTTCTTTTTTGCTTAGCAGCTGAGTTGTAAGGAATAGTTGACTGTCTGTGGAGATTCCTGAAAGTTTCTGTGTTTGGTATTTTCAAAGACTTCTATAAAAGAAAAGTCAGAGTTTATTTAATATTTGTTCTGTAACCAGAAATACTCAGTTTCAGAAAGGGGGAGAAAGCCCCACAGTATTCTCACTCCTACAGCTTATCAGAGAGAGAGAGCACAACTGTGTAAACTGAGGAGAACCCTGTGGTCGAAGGGTCAGGAACCAGAGAAGGGCAACGATGACACTAAAAATAGAAGGTGATTGGCATTTTTGCTAACAATAATTAATAGATTGTTTACTATTTTAACAACCCAGTTGGCATGACATTGGTGAACTTCGAGTGGTGACTTCCAGGTGTTAGTCTCTCTACTGTATGGGCACAAGCACTGAAGGCTGTATTTTGATCCTGCATTTCAATCTTTGTGTAATTATGCCTGTAAACGTGTAAAATGTTCTGAATTCTGTTGTTGGAGATCAGTGCTTTTTCTATGCCTGATGTTTACAGGCCAGGAGGTTTAACCATAATGTTATAAATCAGAGAAATGCATTTGTAGGATTTTATATGTCAAATAATCCACCATACCAAAACTAGTCGTTAGAAGTGTTTATTACTTATGGTGATAGGGAATTCTGCACAAACCTTGCATCCAGGGAGAATAAATTCAACAGAAATGACAGGAGTTGTGGTTGTGACTATTCAAAAAGCTTGAGTCAAATCCTGTTTAATCATGCAAGCATAACACTGACTTCTGCTCTCATTTATGTCGGAGTAAGCCTAAAATAATCTGACAGAACGTGGACCTCTTCTGCAGGGAAGTGTTGCGTATTTGATAAGCAACAATATAAAGCAGCAGATAGTTCCTTCAAGAAAAGGAAGGGATCTCCTTTCAAATATAGCTACATCTGATGAGTTTTTAAAGTGACTTTTTGCTTCCCAAAAGTACCTCTTTGTTGACTATACCACTTTGATAACTGTCTGAGAAACAATTTTTGCAAGAAAAACATGATGGACTGAAGAATGTCTTGAACTGTTCAGTACAAAATAATGGCATTTATTGCATGCAGTATATGCATTAAAAGAGTAGAATGTTTTCTTTAACAGGTTTAGCAAACGTCAAAACACTGAGTTAACTTTTTTCCTTGTATAGTGATTTCTGTTATTAAATTGTGAGGAGAACGTGTCTGCTACTTCAGATGCATTATTTCTTGTCTGTTGTATTTGCTTGCAAGCACAAAGAAGAGTTGAGAGGACCATTTGTGATCTTGTCCTTGAATGGATGTAAACATCTTTCTATAGGTGGATGACCCAATCCTAGCTCAGCAGAACATTATGGCCTCTGAAAAGAAAAGAGTGAAAGCTGATGTCTTTTTTTTTTTTTAAGTTTGTGAATATATAAATATGTTGCTGCGTAGGTGATGATTAGAATATGAACACGTGCAACCTTTGAGACTTACTAAAAGAAAAACTTTCTGTATCTCTTCCTAAGGAAGTCTGCGTAAACTAACCTGTTTTGTAGCTGGTGGTTTTTTTTTTCACTGATAACAACTGGAAGAAAAAATAAGGTTTTCTAGCATTCAGAGGTTGTGCGTTATTATTGCAGTTGTTCGTATATTAACTTGCATAGGATAGGAAGCAGATACAAAAAATTAGGAAATTATGTTAAATGAAAACAGATTTAGCTCCTGTTCTTAACAGGAGTCATTGTTTTTAAAAAGCACAAGTAAGCCCTGGTATAGGTGGTGAGGCTTCTAAATTGCTGTTGAAACAGCCTGAATTGACAGGACTTCAGAAGTCAGTCTGTTAGGTGTGACTCCATGGTTGTAAAGGAGTTGAATTTAGGCACTTCAATTTAGGCTTTGCCACAGAGGAAGTGTTTGCTTACTGTAACAGAGAATATATGTATGTACGCTAAATACTATGTTGTGCTAAGAATAGTAGGTAAATATGGATGAGAGTTATGCTATCTGGTCAGATTGGTGGATGATGGGGTGACTGGGACACACTTTGCCTGTTTGTTTTGCAGAATGTAGATCAGTGTAAATACTGTGCATTTCTCCTGTCCAACTCCTTCATATCTATTGTCATTTTTAATATTTTTGAAAATGCACTTCTGTGGTATTTTTTCCCTGTCACCCATTAGTAGGTACATACAACAGAAGTATAAATGCAGCTGGTGGGTAGGAACAGCAACATCAAACAGGCTTGGACTGTGTTCATGTCAGAGGTTCGACACATTTCGTAAGCCTGAAAGTGCCTAATCTTACAGTTGCAAGGTGGGATAAGCTGTTTTATGTATACAGTTCTTAATTATGTAAGGATTATTTAATGGGAAGGCTTCCTCTGTTGTGTTTTTCTTTTTTGTTCTTTTTTTAAACCAGGGTGAAATACATTTTTCCTTTATTCCGATTACATAGGAACTCTAGCTACTTGCTGAATTGTTGTTTACTGTCATTTGTTAGTAATGGTGAGACAGTTCTCTGAATTTACTGTTTCGTCATTGCTGTTAGATTTGAAGAGAACTCTTCTGGGGAGATGATAGGAGAGTTTAGAGATTGCATTGCTTGGTAATAGGAAAGTAAAAACTAGGTACAGCTCTGCTTTGCTCTCCGAATCTTTATTTGTGCTGAGGGGCTAGAACAAGTGCATCCTTCTGAATTGGTGTACCCTGTTATTGTTTTGCATGTCATCACTGAATTGTGTTCAGGAGAAAGTGTTGCGGCTTTATGTTTTCTCTTCTTGATTTTTGCACTGAAATCTTGTAGCTCGGAAAGTATTTGAGTGAAGCATTGGAAGCTTTTGTTGCAGCTCTCTGAACAGCCTGGTGTTTGAGAGTGCCTGATACAAAATCATGTTAGTAAATATTTGGTGCTGGGCTTGAGAGGTTCTGTGTGGACATTCTGGAAAAATAAAAACAGCTGTTTAGATTTTGACTCTGGCTTGCAACCATGAACATACACCTTTGGGACTGTAGGCTTATTTTTGTCCTAAATTTCTTTATTTCCATTTGCCAGCAGCTGCTGCTTTGCTGAGAGTGAATCAGGTGCCTCCTTAGAGGACATGGCTAATTACAGATCGGCTGTTGGCGGAGGGGTGCACTTTGAGATAGACATTTTCTTTTATGTGTGTGTCATTTGCATAATGTGTTAGGACACACAGTATGGACTGCATTAAGCACTAGCAAATACACTGTAGGGAATAATTTTGCACTGGCATCGCGGGGCTGGCTGGATGACATAAGCTTCTTTCTTTTTAATGGTGAGGTTGGTGCTTTTTGTTTGGAGGGCCAGGGAGGAAAAATCAAATAGGAACATTTAAGTCTTACTAAAGAGAGAGATTTTAAACACTTCTGAGTAACAGTTGCGGTTGGTACAAAGAAACCTGAGCCTGTTTCTGAAGTGATCTCTTTATTTTACTGACAGAAATGGTAGTGTGCCCTCCTACTTCCATCTGTGTATACTTCTTTGTATACTTCAGTGGAGCGGTATTTCTTACTGAAATTTAATTACAAATCACTCACTCTTTAAAAGACTATATTTTATTCTATTATCTTATATATTTCATCTAAATATGTGGGGCTTTTCATATTTAGAAGTTGGTGAGAGTATAAGAGAAAAAAATACTAAACCCTGAAACTTCTACTGCCTTAATTTTTGGTGTTGAGTATATAGATGTTCTCTACTTCAAATATCAGTGTACTTTTTTATTCTAAGTTTGAGGACAGAAAAGGCTAAAATAAAAATATTTCCTCGTGATGCAATTTAACACTTGAAGTGAATAGGTGTCTTGGGTACTACCTGTTCTGACCGTGGGGTGAACTGAAAGAGAATGTTTAAGTTCTCAGAAATCCCTTCCAGATCCACTTGGCTCATGACAGATGGATGCAGTCTACCCAGTGATATGTTCATGGCATTGAGGCTAACTTCTCAATTTTGAGAACTAAAACTGAACTAAATTTACAACTTCAGTTGCATTTTTGTATTGGAAAACTTCAAAGGGAGAGACATTGTTCAAGAAAGTAGTTTATGGAGCTAAAGTCATGTGGTTTTCAAAACCATAAAACAGTTCCAGTTATTTTTGAGGAAGACATGATATTTTAACTTGTCCAAGGACTGCCTTGTTGTAATGGAACATGGAAGTGGTTGACTTCCTAAGAAACGTGACTGATATTTAAACACAATTCTTTAATTAAACTTGGACATGTTTAAACTCGTATGTTCTCAGTTTTATAAAGTTTAAAAGAACTGGAGTTCAGTTGGTGCTTGTAGGGGTATCCAAAGCTGTCAAAATTTCCTTGCGGTGCAAGAATCGAGGACCAAAGTTTTTTTGTTTCTCTTTTGGCCAGCAAAAGAAGCAGCAGATCTAGTATGTGCACCTCAAGCAGGTGGCTCTTACTACCTGTAGGTTCTGACCTGTTTTTGTAAGATAAAGATCTGGCTAGGGTTATCTCCAAAAGGAATGCTGTTTTTCGTGTAGCAAGGCTGTTCCATTGCAGTTCGTGCTTTGTTATTGTTGCTGTGCTTTTCTTCTGAGCTGTCCAATTTTGATTCAACTTTAGTAGAGAGCCTGTGACTCTGGTGAAAGGTATTCCCATGTGTAGCCACAAACACTTCTTATTCATCAATGGCTGCAAAATGTGACTTGTTCCTTCTTGCATGCATTTTAAAATGTTATTATCCTCAAACACCTTGTTAAAGGTAAGTAAGCTTTGCTTGGAGTAGTCCATTTTTATGGTAATTTTATGGGCCTGCTGCTTTCTGTGTATCTACACTGTTTTTGTATGGGTCTGTCTGAATACGGTCTAACATTTTCTGTTCACTTTAGTTATTTTTATTGGAGCTGCCTACGAGGTGGAAATTTGAATGTGATCTCCTTTCTTCTCTTAAGGAAGGAAGAATGAATGGCTTGTGTACTGCTCTTGGGGTATTAAAAGTATCCCATTTTGCCAAATGAACATTAATATGAAAGTTCGAAGAGTGAAACAAGTTTACGTGAATAGTCTTCAATGGTTCTTACGATCAGTGGATCTGAATCAGGTGCTGGAATAATTCAGTAGCCGTAAATAGTTGGGGAAGCTGATGTTCTGATCCTGACGTCGTGGAGGTAATCTTACAAGCTCATTAATGACATATTTTTTGTTAGCATTTTAATATTTTTTTTTTAAATGAGAAGCAGTATTACTGCTTTTTAAAAATACTGCACACCTGACCAAAATGGTCCTTTTAGCTGAGTTTTTGGAACAAAGAATTTTTCTGTATGCGAGTGTTAGGAAACATGATGATGTATACTGGATTCGGGCCAATACCAGTAGCATTTCATAGCCCGTGCCCTTTAGGTGTTGTTTTTCATGACTTCTTTATAGATGGCTTTGAGTAATTTTCTCTCTGTTTACACTGTGACTGAGAATATGATTCAGCTGTATGTCTAAACAGATCTGATAGCTTTCTGTTGTTTTCTTGAGTTAAATGGCAATGGAGAGGTAAAGTGCTTGTTTTTCTGTCTGTACAGAATTTTTGCTTGCTGATGCTGTTACTTAGGTTAGTGAAGATGAATTGTCTGTGAAGAAATCAAGAAGGACCTTTTGATGTTGAGCACTAGTTAAAAAATAAAATGAAAACTGTGCATAAATGGCAAGTAATATGTCGCATACAAAATATGGAGAGGTAATGATTAACTGGTAGCTTATGGGTGACGTCTTACTTGTGATAGGTAACTCTAAGGATCAAACAGCAGCTTAAGGCTCCGTGGTGGTCAAAAAAACCAAATTGTCATCCATTTCCTAATTTTGTCATGCCTCTGTCATGCCTCTGTCATGCCTCATCCATAGTGCACTTGGAGCTAGTGTGCCTAGGTCTAGTTCTGCTCCTTCCCTGTTAATTTTTTCCGTATCTCAGTAGCAATATAGTAGAGCCAGAAAAGTCTCAGGGAAAGGGCAGCTATGATAATTGAATATATGGAGTTGTTTCTGTTCTAGAAACATCCAAGGAAGTTAGGACTTGGCAGTTTGGGAAAGAGGAGACTGTGGAGATGGAGAGATGGTTTTGAGATCTAGTAGCTTTCTCCATCTCTCTTGAATTTCTGTGGATCAGCTTTTTACTATGTACTCCAAAAACGTGGGGGTGTCAAATATGCATGGTGGAGTGAGAGCAAAAGGAGATGTCCCTTTTAATAAAGGTTAATTGAGCTTGTCACTCTGCACCATAATATTTTGGAAGCTAAAAGGGTGCATGTAGGCTGAAGGATAACCCTGGTGTGTTTTTGGAAGAGCAGTGTTGCTATGTACCCTTGTAGTGGAGTGAATTATGGATTTGTGAATACTTGAAGCTGGGAGGATATTCTAGTGATGCTTGCTCTTGTGTTCTTTCCTAATTATCTGCAACTATCTGTATTTGGTCACTGCTGGAGATGGGCTAGGTGGACCTTTGATCTGATCAACAGGCAGTCGTGTATGTTATGATGCTGATTCCATGATAGCTCACCAGGATTCCTCCTGCTTTCAGGAGGTTCTGTACTAAGCCTGCTGAAACAAGGCAGCTGTTTGAGATCACCAACACGAAATGCAGTTTTTTCAAATGTTCAGGACTAGGACCTATTTTTGCTTCTTGAAGGCTCAGGCTAGATATCAAAACAGTTTTTGTTTTTTGCTTGCTTTTGTAAAAGTTGCTATTAATTCTTGTTACATCATATGGGTTTAAATGTTGTCCAGTTTTGATAAGAGAAAATGAAATGAACAATTACCTGCTTTGTATTCACCCTGTCTCTTCCTCCATCTCCCCTGCAAGGCAAGGTGATTGTGTGGCTTGCATGCAGAATTTAAGTATACTGTTGGTCTCATTTCTTTTCTACTTGTTTGCAATCGGGCAAGTACTACTACTGTCTGTTGAGTTGTTTCCTGAGTTGCTTCTTTTCATGGACTGCATTATATTGCAAGACTTTGTTCTTGATTCCAAGTCTTGCAAATACTGCAGCAGCAAAACCAGTAAATCTCTTAAGAGCCAGTGGAAGACTCCTTTTTCCTTCTGTGGTGAATTGATGCTCCTGGGTCTTTTGTCCACTGTAGAATAGTTGGATGGTTTCCCTTACTCCTCTTCCACTCCAGTCCCGTGGTACAAGCTTAGGGAAAGAAAATAGCATTTTGAGGGGCTACACAGCAAGCTACATAGCTTCAAAGGCTGCACTGGGCTAAGTGGTGTACAGGTAGGGAAGGTACTGGAGGGAGAAGATCTGCCTGGCAAAAAGGAACTTCTCCCCTTCGCCAGACCTGAAAATCAGTTATCAAGAAGATAAAACAAAAAGAAAAAAAAAGGTAAACTTTTAACTGAAGGACTGTGAAACGTGGTGACCACAAAATAGTTTTGCTTAGTTGGGGTTTTGGTCTTTTGTAGGTGGGCAGACCAACAATCCCCACCCCCCAAAACCAGCCTGTGCTGCTTTGCACTATTTTTAAAACTAGGTCTAAAATGTTAAAAGACATCTGTGGCTAAGATGGTTTCTGCTCTTGTAATCAGTGATTCATGACTCTGAGAAACTAAATTCTTTAAGGTGAGTGAGTAGAGACAGTGGTAATACTAGACAGTTACTCAGCAAGGCGTGTACAGGGTAAACAGTTCTCACTGGTAAGGTTGGGTGTAGAAAATAATTTTTTCCTCATTTCCTTTAAACTGGGAGTTGTATAAACTTATGGAAAAAAATCTTACATTTAGTTTAAGACTTAACTTCTTACAATTCAGTAATGCCTGTTTTTCACACTATCTGAACTAAGCTTATTTGGGAAAAAGATTCTACCCCTCCAGCTCCCTCAGCGTGTTAACGTTTATCCCTTTGATGGCTGTTTGTCAGTGTCTTAGACCGTGAATGATACAACATCGATCAGGGATGTAGTTGTCTTCCTTGCAGCTCACAATGGGAACCTGAAATTTGGAAACAGAATTTTCTGTGTATTATTTTCTGTCTGCTGTGAGGGAGGTGAAGCACAAACACCACGATCATCTGTCTCGTTTTGGATAGTGCCAGAAGGGTGAATCATAATGTTTTAGTGTGGTGGTGTTTTTTTTTATTTGTGGTTTTATGTTTTTTTGGGGGTTATTTTTTTGGTGGTGTGTTGGTGGTTGGTTTTTTTTGGTGTGTTTTTCTTTTTTTTTTATTTTTTTAAATTCAGGCCATTAATGTTGTCACTGGATGAGTTGAAGGGAAGGTATTATGTGTGAGATTAAGAACAGGATTTGTGGGAGCAATTTGACCTTAAGTTCAGTTAATACTGTGGTCACTTCCCTCACTTAGGTAATCTGCCCTGTCAGATTTCTCTTCGCTTCTTAGGACCCAAGATACCAGGAGCCTTCATTCCTTGTAAGGCTTTTGTAGTTTTCTCTAGTGAGTGAGAAAGCAGGGATTACAAGAATATGTCCTCAACCGAGTATTACAAGCCCTTTAAACCCGTGAGGAGCAGTGCAGGTTCTTCCCTTGTATTCTATATCCCGTGGTGCAGTTGTTTTTTGAGGAACTTGGTTTCTTCCTTTTGGAGACTCTTCTCATTTGGGAAAGGAATAGGACTAGTTGCATTTTAGAATGACTCATTACAGAAGGATCTTCCAATTAATTCATACCCTGGAATTAAGCTGTTCTGGGATAGTTGCACGTTCTTTCACAAGCCTGTTTTTTCACTGTTATTTTATATATTGCTATTATAAAGTGGTAATAGAGGCTTTACTGTTCCATTATGCTACTTTGCACTTTGTGATCTATCCAATTCCCAGCAGTTCTGTTGTTTTTATTGCTTAAAATGTTTGCAGTCCAGACTAGTTTGGGTTTTTTTTTAATTCTTAAGAGCACATTCAGGATAGGAGATTTCAGAAACTGGTAAAAAAAAAACATTTTATGAAGGCTTGTGTTAATAAATATTTTTTTATAATTGCAAAAACAATTTCAGTCTAATTTAAAATAAATAGGGGAAAAATGATATTGTTCCTACTTTGTAAAATAACCTGTATAAGTCCTTTCGGCTGAAGATTCTCATGGACTTCAGCAGGCTTTGGATCAGCAGTTCTAATAAACAAGCTTTTGAAAAAAAGCCTTTAATTCATGCGAAAAACAGTTGTGCCTATTCTATTACTGTTCTTTAAATGAAGCTGACAGTTATTTGTATTATGTGCTACAATATAAATAAATAACTTGCATCACGTACTGTCTGCAGACTGTCTTTCGGAGGAATCAGTGCCAGGTTTAAGCACAGGTACCCCAAAGCAACTAACACTTTCTTCAAGTTCTGTTTCTTTTCATAATGCAAAACTATATATTCTGCCTAAAACCTGACATGCTGTTATGTATGAAGTCACAAAATGAAAATATGAAGAGTTGTAAAAATTAAGTGTTTTGAAATTAATGAAACACACAGTGGAAGGAAACAGGTTTGTTTCAGGAATGAAAAGTTGGTATTTTTCTGTAACTTTTTTTCTTAGACAAATTTAGGGGGGAGGGAAGCTTGTTTCCTTAAAAAAAATCTGGGAAGAGCAAGGACTGGTTTTTTGAATGTCTGCAACTTGAAAGAGCTGTAGATACTTCTCCAAAGCCAGGCAAATAAGACTGCCTGCTGTAAACGTAGTATAAATTGTGAATTTATAAACTGTGAATGTAATCTAAAAAAACCCGAATTCTTGAGCATCTTTTTGTAGACAGTCATGGACTGAAGTATAATTATGCTTCATCTAGTGTCTCCTTTCAGCATTAACAAAGTATGCCTGTTTTAAGAGAGTTATCCCTTCCTGTTTTTTTTCAGTTTTAATCTTGGCGAAATAAAGCTTAACGTAGCCAGCAATGTACGCTTACAGCCCAGAAAGTCAATTCTATCCTGGGCTGCATCAAAAGAAGTGTGACCAGCAGGTCGAGGGAGGTGATTCTACCCCTCTACTCTGCTCTGGTGAGACCCCACCTGGAGTACTGCATCTAGCTCTGGGGTCCTCAGCACAGGAAAGACATGGATGTGATGAAGAGGGTCCAGAGGAGAGGCCATGAAGATGGTCAAAGGGGTGGAGCACCTCTCCTACAAAGACAGGCTGAGATTTGGGCTTATTTAGCCTGGAGAAGAGAAGGCTCTGGGGAGACCTTATAGCAGCCTTCCAGTACCTAAAGGGAACCTATAGGAAAGATGGGGAGGCACTCTTGATCAGGGAGTGTAGTGATAGGAGGAAAGTTAATGGTTATAAGCTGAAAGAGTGTAGATTTAGATCAGATCTTAGGACGAAATATTTTACTGTGAGGGTGGTGAGGCACTGGAACTGGTTGCCCAGGCAAGCTGTGGATGCCCCATCCCTGGAGGTGTTCAAGGCCAGGCTGGATGAGGCTTTGAGCAACCTGGGCTAGTGGGAGGTGTCCTTGCCCATGGCAGGGGGGTTGGAACTGGATGTTCTTTAAGGTCCTTTCCAACCCGAAACATTCTATGATCCTGGATTCCACCATTCATGGTTGCTGTAGCCAAGGTTGCCTCTGTCCTTCACACTCCCAAAAGCTCTTCCTTGTTGGTATGAGGTCCAGCAGATGGCCTGTTCCTCCTTGGATCCTCAGTCACCTGTGTCAGGAAGTAACTGTCATCATGTTCCAGAAACCTACTGGATTACCTGTGTCCTGCTATGATGTTAATGGAAGTATTAAAAATAATATTTTGGTTATGTTTGTGAATACTTTTGGAATTGTTTTTGTACAAAGTAAAATAGGAACTACCCTCACAAGCTGTTGGCCCGGGAACTTACAGAGAGGAGGAGTTTTCTTTAGAGGGTTAATCTGTTCCATCATACAACAACATTTAAATTCTAGAATATAAAATTGGCAGGAAAACCAGTGAAGAAGTTTGGTAGACAACTATTAAATAAAACTGAAACAACAACTTGCGTTCCTACTATTAAGTAATTTTTAGTCATCGTTTTATGTCCATTGCCTATTCAAAATCTGTTTGAAAATAATTTGGTATTTTTGCCATCATCATCTCATGCTGCATGTTAGTGGTGTGTGTGTCTTTTATCATTGGTTCACGTGCGATCTTTTGTGCAAACACCCTGTGTGTTTTTAGATCTTGGAATTTCTGCCATTTGATCTGAAGTTGCAGTGTGGTGACTTTTAAAAATAAAAATAAAAAAATTCTCACTTGAAAGACATTGTCCTTTTACAGATGTAGTAAAAAATAAAAATAAAATCTTCCAGAAGAGAGCCACTTCTCTTTTACCAGATATTTTTGCACAGTCCTATTACAGTCACTTATGTAATGAAGAGCTTGGCATGTGTAGTAGAGTTTTGTGATTGATAGGTCCCAGTGTGCGTACTTCCACTTGGGGCAAGACTGGCAAAAGACATTCCTAAGATATACTCTGAACTTAATATGGCACTAAGTGAATTTCTTGTTAAGGATTAAGACCTGCTGTTGACTGAAAGAAGGCTGTGTTGATACGAGGCAGACTTTCCCCAGAAATATAAGCAACTCTGAATTTAATTCGTGTGACTTGTTGTTTGTTACATAGTCAACCTGTAGTCTTTCACTAGTAAGCCTCCTGCTTGTTTCTTGGTTTCTGCTAGGGTGGTTCTTTTTTTCTTTTATTCCAGACATTCAGCTATGCTTGTCTTTCTTCAATTTCTTTTTGAGTGTTGGAGTTTTCAATAACTTGTTTTGTAGGATTTTTGGACTGTAATATTAGTACTCCCCTGAGCACTGACAGAAGTCTGATATGTGATGATTGATTTGGGACTTGGTTGTTATAATGGTATGTTTCTCTTGAAACAGTAAATTCATTAGGTTTCACTGACATGCTAATTTTGGGCTTTGCATGTACCTCTTGTAGACTGTCTAGAGCTTTTTGATAGTATTTTGTGTGGTGTGTTCCTTCAATGGAAAACTTGCTGATGAGTGAGCAACTTTTTAGTTTGTTGAAGTACACTGGTACAGGTGGTTTTCTGTGCTGTTTCGTGAGTTTGTGCACCTGGATTTCTGGTTTAGGTTGTTTGATTCAGTCTTTAATTATTAGGTGTTTCTTTGAGATTTTAAATGCTAGTGTATTTATTTCATATTTGCTAGGAGCCTTTAAGGTGGGATTTTTTTAACTTTTTCATTTGTTTTGCATTGTAGCCCTGAGCTTTTTGGTTATTAAAAAAAAAAAAAGACCCTTCCCTCTGTCCAGCTTTTGCAGAATGGGAGTCTGTTACTTATGAAATATTTTGTCTTTTGTATTCGGTACAGAGGGAGAGGTTTTTAACCTGTGACAAATATTACAGATTTGATCATTCGTGTTCTGTTGAGTGCTTGGTTGCCTTTGTACGTTGTCAATCAGTTGTGCTGTGCAGCCTAAAAATGCGGCTCACTTAATACCCTCTATCCCAGCTCATCCTGTCCTCTACCTACTGAACCATTACCTCCTCTGTTGGGGTTTCTTCCCATTAGCGTTGGCGAAAACTCTGTCTTTTAATGGGTAAAAGATGTGAGGCTGTGGAATTATGTTGTGGTTTTGCAGCTCTGGAGGCTCAAACAAGTCAGTGAAGGAAAAAATCAGTACTTACTACACCACCAGCGTTACTCACAGTAGTAGTTGTTGTTGCTGTATCTGTGTAGCATAGTAATATAGTTGGTTGTAGTTACTGTTCACAACGTTTGCTCTCCATTTTCAAAACATGCTGGTGTCATTCCCCATCTGTTGGGCACTGTCGAGGTTCCTTACAGAAGACCGTGCCCGGTTTTTGGCCTTCCCTACAGGACAGGACAGACTGGAGAGTGTGAAGATGTTCGGGGGCTGTAATGCCTGGCTGGTGAGGAAGCCGGTGGCACCAGCTTTGCTCTGCCTGGAGCAGGGAAGGCTCAGGAAGCAGCTGGCTGGGGTCCTCAGCCACTTGAAAGTGTAAGGACAAGAGGGAAGAGTTGTAGTACGGGAAACTCCAGCTTAATGCAAGGAGAAAAAATTCTCATGGAGGGTGGTTAAGCACTGGGTTGTGGGAGGTCGTGGAACTTTCCTCTTCGGAGACTTTCAGGACTTCACTGGGCAAAGACCTCAACAGCTTTTTATCAGTAGTCTCCAGTGACAGTGATTAGAGCTGTGTGGTGTTCTGTCTCTAAATAACCTAATGTTTTGTTACGTTGTAAAAACCTTATTGGCATGTGCTTTCTAATAAAGCAAGAGGTGTTTCTTAGTATATTCATGTCAGGATAAGGACACCTATCTGTGCCCGTAGAGTTCTTTTAAAAAAATCAGGAAAATGGAATCAGATTCACTTCAAAACACTTCTCTCACTCTCCCAGTTTGAAATTTTTTTCTGAGGTCCGCCTGTGTAGTACTGCATGAAGATGAGGTTTTCAGTGTAATGTAAAGCTCGGCAGAATTGTGCTATTTTGGACTAGTGGGGGTGGCATCTAATTTAGCAATTAAGGTGTTTCAGGGATAAGAAAAAAATAACATGATACATCTTGATCTTAAGTCTGTCTCGAACTTCAGTGAGATAACTGAAGTGGAGGTGGCTTTTCATCATCCAGCATGAGTTTTGACTAGGGTGATGATTAGGTCAAATTTTCGGTTTCTCTTTATCAGCTAACTTTAGAGGATGAAGTTTTGGTAAGGAAAATTAGAAGAAAGTTAGAATCGGGGTGACTTTCTTATGAGTTGTCTGTGTGGCTACTGTATTAGCTACCTTATTGTTGGATCAGTGCTCAAGTCAAGTGAAGGTACAAGTCTACATTCTAGAGATTTCTTTCTTAGCTTATCCTTATGCTGGGGAGTTCCAGAAATTGTATTTTAAAATAAGTTCTTGGAAGCCCTTTGTCTTTTTTTCTCATTGTGCTTTAACTTTTCAGTGTAAATCATTCTCTTTGGTCAAGATCTCGGGAATAAGGAGCAGGAAAGAGAGACCTGAGATCAGCGCATTTCTGGGAGTGATAAATCTTTATGGTAATGGTGAAGTTAGGATTTAGCATTGTGACACAGATACCCCGCTTGTCCTTCATTTGTTGGTGAGATTACTTCAATGGATGCTCTTACTGGTTTCAAAGTAAGGTTGAAGCTACATGTACATTTGTGCACAGGGTTGGAGGTAGGCTTTTGAATATCTCTCAGCTTGGTGAGGTGGAACCCTGTTGGCCAGAATTCTGGTATGGCTCTGCTTATACCCTCTCATAACAGTGAGCACCCCAAAATATTTTTAAGCTATAAAAAGTGAGATTTTGCACAATCTTCTCCTATATAGAAAGTTGATAGGAAAACAAAATTATTAGTTTGAGTTAGAAATTAAGGGAATATATGTCCAGTCCCTGCTGACTAGAATAGAGTAAGTAGTTGCTTCTAGAATTAGTTTCAGATGAGGCCTTTTATTTATTCATTTTTAAGAATTGAACGAAGGACACTACCACTTAGAAATCAGTTTCCTCTAGTCCCTAGGAAGTTTGTCTTCCCTCTCCTCTGGGGCCTGGCTGTGTTTCTGGTGGTGTTCTTAGCAGTCTCTGGCTGAAGTGATTCACTGAAGGGCCAAGCAGAAAGCTATTAAGTTGGTCAAGCCCATCACTTCCAGAAATAAGTCATTTAGACTTTTCATGTAAACTTGAGAGATCATTTGGAAAGTGAAACTTACTTATCATTAGATACATTTTTATGCTGATGAATGCTAACAAGCTAATATGAGCAAACTGTTTTTTAAGATGCTGCCTGCTTTGATGCTCCCTACATTGAGGGAAGGTATAGCGTGCTGTTTGTCTCACCTTTCAGAGGATGTGCTGACTTTTCTTTTTTTTTAAAGATTTTGGAAGGATGAATTGGGCCACCAGCATAGTGAGGTTTAAAAGCATGAATCTAAGCGACACATTGTTATTAAGATCTACTTTGATACCATCCCTGTGGAGCTGTGTGTGTTGAGTCTGTGGTTTTTTTCAATCAGTGTATTTCCCTTTAGTGGTGACCACTAAAAATTACCCTAGGTTCACAGTGTAATTGAAATTTTGAGGCCAGAGGGTGAAGCTATTGACTTCCTCTGTAAATGTAATGGGGCAGTGCTTCTAGTTGAGGAAAAACAGGTCTTTACCAGTGCTGCAGTAGTATTTTGCATACTGTTTGTTTTTGTAATAAAAAGTTTCTTTTATCTTGTGGTTAAAAACTAAAAAGGTTTTAAATTCTAGTGTATGAGGGAATTAAGTATCATGTCAAGTCTCTTTCATGCCACAAGTAATTGCCTGTTATATACAAATTCAGACACCTGGCTTCTGTGCTTTTGATCATTTAGACACACATTACAGTAATGCTTAATTTTACACAGTGCTTTTCCCATTCTGTCTAAAAATACATTCAGTTATCTGAACTCTAAAAATAAGTGGGATTTTGGATGTACATTTGTATGCTTTCTTCGGCATAATATATTGCTGCCTGGTTTGTAGTTCACTGTTTAGAATTTTCTTCTGCCCATTGCCGGGATGGGAACCTGGGCTCCTCACATTGTAAATGCCACGCCAGGAGCTGTACCCCCTAAAGTGAAGTGCACACCACCTTTGCTGTGCCAGTGTTTTGTGAATTTGAGCTTTTGCTCTTAGAAAAGCACGCTGCTTACTTTCTTCAGATCTTTTGTTGTTCTGCCTTACAAACATACAGAAAACGGGGAAGGTAGAATTTAACCTATTGAAAAATGAATGTTGGTCAGAAAAAATTGTGTTGTTCCACCTGTACTCGTGATTTTTTGAGGGTATGGCTGTAGGGCTTTTCTGACTTGTTTTAATTTTCTATGTGTTTTTTGTAAAGAATCCACATGAGCATTCTAGGGTTGAAATGTATTAAAAACACTAGCCTATGGTTCTGCAAGTTTGTTTTTTACTTCTGATGAGAAGATGATGATCTCTGCATTTCTGTAGGACACAATTTGAGAATGATAATACTCAGGGTTATGGAAAAAAGTATGAATGGAGTAGAGAATTTGTTTATTATCAGAAAAAAAGCTGTAGAACGTAGGTTGCGCAATAATAACTGTGTGCTGAGGGAGTGGAAGGCACTAGGGTTGAAAATGCAGGGCCCATGTTCTTCGGGGAGAAGATATGGTAGGAAGCAGCTGATGTAATGGAGTGAAGAAGTAAAAATTCTTGAATCCGATTTCTTTTGTGCGTGTTACCTGTCTGCCCATCTGCTAGTTCCTCCACAGTTGCTCTTGAGCTCGTTGGCCAATTCCAGTCAAATTTCAAGCAGGAAAAAAGTGTTGGAGATAATGAGGTGCCTGGAAGTTTGGAGCAACTCAGTAGCCGCGTGGAAGAGAAGCCCAGGTTAACGTTTCACACTGAAGGTGAGATGGGGGAGCTCTGGTGGCCAGTCAGCACTGCTGCCTAGCCAAAAACCTCATCCTTTATTTTACAGGGGATCTGATGGGAGGAAAGAAGATAAGGGGGAAATACAAGATGTATGAGACCAAAGTCAGTTCTTCTACTCATGTAGCAACTTGATATGTTTAATTTGTTTCTAAAATAAACCTTAAGCCTTCTTAGAATTCCAGAGCTCTCTGGAAAATATGTTAACTTCTTTTAAAGTGTATTTTCTTCCATCTGCCTTGGATGAAGGAAGACTTTAGCGAAAGGGTGGAAACTTGCACAGTGGTGGGGAAGAGCTTTGATCAGGTGCATGTCTTTTATGCAACAAAAAATACAGGAAGCTATTAAAGTCAGTTTCAGAATATGTCAGATGACCGATCTGATAACACTGTTAATGCAAAACCAGGCTTGATCTACATGGAAAAAAATGATGGAGAAGCTGAAGGAAAAAGTGGATTTAAAAAAAATTTTCTTCCAATTGCCTAAATTGCCTGGAGAGATTACTTGATAGGTAGAGTTTATAGAGCTTTGAGTTCTTTTTTAAAAGTAAAGACTAGAGTTTGAACTCTTGAAGACATGGCACCCGGAAGCAAGGTTGTAGGGTCTAAACTAAAATTTTATTTGTAAACTTTACATACAGGGTGCAGGGGTTTGGTTTCATTTGAGCTTTGTCAGCTTCATCTGAAGGGGTTTATGTTAGACTAGCCTCTGGCACTGTGCAACTAACTAACATTTGGGGCAGTCAGAAGAGAAAGCTAGACATAACAGTCACCAGGCTGTATTAGTTAACAAGCTGTTTTTATTTAACTCTTCTTCATTTAGGAGTGACAAGTGCTGATACTTGTTTCTCTGCTGGGTTCTGTAGCTGAAGTGTGGTAGGAGTTCTCTGTACTGCATTATGTTGACTGTAATCAATACAACAAATTGTCTGACAGGTTTGAAAATGTAACCCGTGGTAACTTTATTTGGTAGCATGTGGTAGCTGCTATATTTACACTTTATCCCCCTAAATGTAGAAGTGCAGATGTGAAGCACGTTGCTCATTAGTAGTCTAATGTCTTAGAATCTATGTTCCCTGTCCATACATCTACAGGATAAAATGTGGTAATGGATGACTCTTGTTTCCTTCTCGGCAAGCTGTAGATTCCCAGTCAATGATGTTTCCCTTAAGGATCTTCTGCCTATCTGTAGAGAGTGGTAACTTTTAAATGTCATGTTTTTAAAGTTTGCTTGAAAGTGGGGGTACTGCTGTAATATTTAGCCCATTAGGCTTCAAACTGCAGTGAGTAATTCAGAGCTGATGATGCTTCAAAGTGGCATCTTTCTGTGTATCATTTCCATCACATTAAAAATGTATGAGTTCTACTCAAGCATTAAATTTATGAGACCACAGGTAGGAACAGGAGAAAGGCATTTGCAAAGGTTCCTGTGAAGAGTACTTTGAGATCTCTTTTGGTGTGGAGGTGAGGTGGCCAAGGAGGGTGTTGAGCATGCCTGGACCTCACTGTCTTGAGTGTAGCTGCCTTCAAGGAGTTTGTTGTAAGAACTTGGAGCTCTCGCCGCTGCGGGAAACCTCCAGCGAGGTATTAAGGAATGTGCCCACAAACTGCATGTGATGTTCATTTACCTCTTCTTTTCTAGGGTTTTTAGGACATGTGTACCATGACTGTGGTCATTAACCTGAATTTTGAGAGCGCTGTTCTAAAACAGACTTACGTGTTCATTCTGAAATCTTAACACCTTGAAGAACTAGCACTCAGTGTGAAGTTTTACACTCGTGTTTGAGTCTGTTGAACCAGAATGGACATGTAATAGCTTTTCTTTATTGCAGTGAAAATGGTATATGCTTAATCATTATAGTACTAAAATTCCAGTCTCCTCTTCTGCTTTTTTCATATTTTTTTTTTCTACCTGACTACATTTGGAGCAACAAAGAAAGTTAAAATGATAGGACACTATAAAGATACAGGGAAAGGTAAGACTGTATGTACATACTGCAAAAATACCTCGTGAACAAATATAATTAAAAATAGTGCTCTGATAATTGCAGATGGCAAAGCTTAGAATTATAGAGATTGACCATCTGTAAGGGTGAGTTATTTCACATAAACTCCAGTTTACTCTAGTACACTCATGAGAAAAAAACCAAAACAGATGTTCTATGAAAAATAAGATTAGTAATACTATGTAGTACATTTTCCAGCATACCAAAACTGATTTTTAGGGTTTGGGGTTTTTTTGGTTCAGTCAGTGATACTAGCTAAGTGAAAGAAATATTAGGATGTTCTTATTTGTAGTGAAGGTAAGCTCTAACAGGTAGCTGAAGTCTGACCTTGCTGACTGACAGCTGTGTACCATCCCTTTCTTGTTCCACCAGTGGACTGCCTTCCAGCTGAGGGAAGAGGAAGGCAGGGGAGGCAAAGGAGTCTATTTTGCTAGCTGGGTCACACAGGCTCTGGTAATTTTATTTTCATGAAGATTTTAGCTGGCTTCAAGAGGAGCTCAGCTAGTCTAATGGCCTGTTAAATTAGGTTTTTTTAACTTCAAAATCTGTGCTTGGCTCAAAGGACAGTCTGCTGTTACCCTCTATGGAATGTCAAAGTTGTGTTTTGAAATAGACCACCTAATGAAGTCTTGAGAAGCCACTAACTCAAATATTAATATTTCCTTAAAAATGTCTTAGTATTGAGTAGTTCTTGTGTTTACCAACAGTAGTAATCTTTAATTTAGGTTCTGACAGTTTAGAGAAAACCTTTGTTCTGAGCAGGCTGGCAGAGTGTCTTGCTATGCAGCACAAACAGTTCAGCCTTCTGAGCACTGCCTGGTCTCAATAAGAGGGTATTAGGCTGTAAATCAAGATGCTTCTGTGTGATCACACTTGGTGATTAGCTTTATCCAAATCTTGTATTTAGAGATTGCTAGATTATTGAGAAGATTTAACTGTATCATAATAGATTTGCTGTGTAAATAAATGTCTCGGTACATGGAAAGGATTTTCTCTGTAATCACCAGAGCTAGCACTATATTTTCCTGTGTTTCTCTACATTACATAGATACATTAATGTATGTAAGGATTCTTTTTTCTCAAAAGGGAAGTTTTAGGATTCTGAAGCCCAGTCTTATGTAGGCAAGTAACTTACTTTGTTCTGGCTTTGGGCTTGGATCAGAAAATACCAGAACTGATAACAGGACACTGGAGTGTGGTGAGGAGTATGAGGACAGCAGGAAGTACCTATGAGAATTACCCTGTGGTAGGGCTCAAGCCACTTGTAGGACCCATGTATGTTTAGACAGGATCAATAATACTGTAAATAGAAAACATTATTTAAAAGAAAATGTGTACTGTTCATACCGAAGGCATTAAATTTTGTCACTTAATTTAGATGCTTTTACTGACATTCTAGAGAGGGGGGAATAAAAACTTCCCTGCTCTCTAACCTGCATCGTTACCACTGCGTGCAGTCCAGACACAATTAGTAATGTAGTTTATAGTTTTTGTTTTCGTGAGGACAGATTCAATGGTAGGTGTACATTATGGTAGCAGTAAGCACTGCAGTGTTTTTTGGTTGAACATGAAAAAATTACCATGGAGAGAGAGTTCAAATTAAGTCATGTTGTGTTTCTTCTTTGAGTGGAGATGATGTAAAGTAACCAGGTGAATAGTACTAATGCGATTTGAAATCAATTTAACACTGAAATAAGACTGATATAGTTGTGTGGGCACTGATTAAACAAACAGCAATTTCCACGGGAGCATATGGTCTGTTGTTGTCCAGGAACTTGGAGGTGGAAAGCAAGTGATCTGCTCTTCTGAGATGTTGAGCTGTAGGTGACAGTGATGGTAGCTTGAGAAAACTTCTGCATTCTCATGAGTTTGATCTCTTTTAATGCTGTAAATGTCACAGAAGGGCTTAATGATATCACAGAAGTATACTTGCTTGTATTTCTGAGTCAGTCTCCATTAAATTTGGCTGTGCGTTTCTTAAACAGAACAGTGGTAGAAGCTTGCTTCCAGTTTCTAAAAGTTGCTAGCTGCCTTACTAAAGTTGAGTTTGGGAGCTTGTATTTTTTTTTTTTCTCCAGTGTATTAATTCTTGTGGATTAACATGCATAATGATACTTTCCTGTAGCTGAAGTTAAAAGTGAATTCTTACTTGGATACCTGGTCGTCCTGTGAAACAAAGGAAGAAATTGTAACTGAGTAGGTCATACAAAGGGGAAGAGAAAATGCATCTCCTATCACATTCTAAACAGAAGTTGGTTAGAGTAAGCAAACAGCAAACTAGTCCACTGAGAATGGCTGAGACTAAAATCTGAGGAAGCAGGCAGTACTTCAGCTTAACTGGTGAACTAGTGGCTCAAGAGTAAAGGAATTTTCTCTGTCATGACTCAAATTAATTCTTGACAGATTAATATTGCTGTCCCATGTCCTTCTTGGAAGCAAACACAATGATGGCAAAGACATCTGAGAGTGGATGCAAGAGGATTTTTGAAGAGCTAGGGAGCCAGACCGCTGAGTACCTCACTTGCATGAATCTTTAAAATGTTACTAGAACAACTCTCTTTATATGATTTAGATACTGTGAAATTGTTTCTTGGGCAGGGGGTGGTGGTGCAGTGTTTGTAAAATTAATTACAAAAGTACATTGTTTGATTCATCTAATGAGCTTGTACATTGGTTAAAAAAATAAGTTGCATTCATGCAGAAGGAAAAAGGCAGTTATGCTAATCTTGGTTATTGTCTTTTGCCCTTAATTTCTGATGGTAGAGTGGTAAGTCTTGTGCGCTTCCTTGGTTTTTCCATACTTGGATTACTAGGAGAGTTGTAGCAGACTGGTGTGAATGTGTTAAATAGACTGAAATGGTCCAGCGCCAGCAGTTCTAGAGTTGCATTTTCCCCTAAGGATATCTGTTGTGTTTCTAGTTCTATGAACTGTGTTGCATCTTAAAAAGAACTTGATATGGGAGGAAGGAAACACTACAGATTATTTTTTTTAGTATGGAGAGAGGTGTTTTTTGTATTTACCCTTTTTTCCTTCTTTAATGTTCACAGCTTTTTGTAACAATTTCAATGATAGGAAAGAATTCAGAATGGAAATAATATTTCAGCTTCTTCCTGCTCTTGACTCAGTTTGTAGGAACTTTTCTGCTTGTCAGTCTTGTGAGTTGAGCAATGGAAATATTCTTTGCTTTTTCAAATGTGCTTTTCCTTTTTGTTCTTGTGCACTTCATTGAGTAAAACAAGCCAGATTTCCTGTGGAGTTTCACTGTCATCATTATCAGTGTACACCTTGTTCGTAGTGTCTGAAATACTTTTCAGTTGGTTTTGAAATTAATAATAACTTGGTTTGCTTGTAATGGCACGGCCTCAGTTCACTTGTGTTCTCAGTCCAGTCATTGTGTACTGAACTACGTTTTCCATGCCTGAATCTTAAAATATAACTTTAGAGTCATGCTTACGCACTAGCATATATAAAGATTCCTGGTGCTTTCTTACACAGGCATGTTCTCTGGTGTTAGCTTGACTAGAATTAGCTTAATGGAAACAAAACATTTTCTTTAGTAAAGCATTTCTCTTTCAAATAATTTTGTGCTCTAAGTTCTGAAGAGCATCTTTTTGGGACACGCTTCAGTGTGTGCTGACGATGTGGTTGACCCCTCTATATAGCTTGCGTGTTTGCTCATGTACAAAAAGTATCTGGAGTCATCAGGAGATGGAAGCCCTTCCTTTTTGTGAGCATGAGCTGTGCTTTCTGTTTTGGAAAGCTCACTGCAGTTTTTAGATAGAAATGTAGATACTTGAGTGGCATAATTTTGGGAAGATCTTGTCTCTTCTCTGCTGTTCCTTTTTAACCTTCCAGAGTTTGCATAAAAGATTGACATATTCTCAGAAATAATGAGGAAGTTTGTTTCTGGCCTGTTTTTAGCTTAGGATCTTAAAATAATGAGATCCTAAACCTGCAGTTTTTAACACCAGGAGAAAACATTAGACTTTGTGACAGGCAGTCTCTGTGAGGACATGATGCTTTGGGTAGACTCTTACTTTTTTGGTTAATAAATTGCATAACTGAACTTCATTGTATTCTTGGAATTTTAAGTGGTCTCTTCACTGTTTTAGGGGAGAAAAAATGACCAGCAGTAGAACTTCAAAAGATGGATGTCATCATCATTGTTTTTTCAGTCGAAGCTCAGTTTATGACAAGGAGCTCTTTGGGCAGTTGGATGTTGAGACCTTTAGAGCCTGCTAACGTTGATGTGTGTCTTCTGTCATTCTCTAGTTATGTAATGGGTGCATCTTTAAATGCTCTGACCTTTTTATACTCCAAATTGGAAACTGAGTGAGGAAGTCTTGCTTTAAAAGCAAGACAAAATTTAAAATTTTGGGCAAAACTCTATAAACTTGTTAAAAGTTTAAAATGTTTACAAATTATTTTGGTTTTAGTTTGTGGGTTTTTTTTTGTTTTTTTTTTAATGAAGGCATTAGTAAATTGAGTGTTGAAGGCAAAAAGGGAAGCCTTCTGTTTATTGTCTACCAAATTTAAGGAGGTTCCATCAATTCTTGTATACTTGGAAGATCTTCTAAGCAGAATCTCTTAAATATATAAGGTCTTCCAAAAAACATGTTAATGGTAAATAAAGTAAGGTTAGAACAGAGGAGTGTTAAGCTAGTGGAATTTGATGTAACCTCGTACCAGGAAGGAAATTGTCTCTTGTAAATGAGAGAGCAACTGTCACGCTAGCTGAAGATTATCAGGAACAGTTTTCACATCAAATTTACAGCTACACAGCCTGACTTAGAGGCACATTTTGAGAGTTTTAAGCAGTGACTGCAACTTGCTGTTGAAGGTGCTGCTCTTGTAGCAGTTTCCGAGCTCCTCCTTTTTTATCTAAGGGACTTCAGTAAAGACTCAAGCTTGCAAAAACTTTGGTCCTCACCTCATTCTATGTATTACTGGAAGCATGCTACAAACATTTTGATACTGGTTTTTGGTGGCAGCTGTGAGGCCAATACTGATAGCTTCTGAAAATGTTGTCCTACTGCTGTGTGTTGTTATTTATGTTTTTATCTGCAGGATTTAGACACTTCTGGTACATAAGCACTGGCCAGATGGGAGAGAAAAAAATAAATTTTGTTTTAGAATTTCCTTAGAACAGATTTGAAAATGACTGCTAAGAAGTAACAGGTTAATAATTGCTGCTGATTTTATGGGAAGAGTTGCACAAATTTGATTGAGGTTCAACTGACTCAAATTACTGTGCAGTAGGAGACCTTTAAAATACTATGTTGAATAGTTCATTAGGAGTTTGAGTACTTCATAGGGAGTAAATACTGAGTATGAAACTGATCACTGTGGAATTGTACTAAAATAGTGTTTAAGAAGGTTGATGTTGGTTTTAGTACGAAACAGCAGTCTTCTCTTAACTTTCTAGTTCTTTCCCTTCTTCCTTCTGCCTTATTTAGTTCTGACAGCATTTTTCGACAGTGCAACTAATGTGCAGCAGGCCGCTTCTCCAGCTGTGTGTAGGCTGCCCCTCGTGTTCTGCCAGCATCCCTGCTGCTGGTCCTGCAGAGTGCTGCATCCTTCCTTGTTCCAGCGTTCCTGTCCTAGAGACTTGCTGCCTCCTTCTGCTCCAGCAGCTCTGCAGCGAGCCCCTGCTCCATCAGGCCTTCCCAAACATCCTCCCTCTCCAAGATTTCTCAGGCTTGGTTAGTTACGATGTCTGTTGTGAGGAAGTGTATCTGTTCCACCTAGTAATAGTTGCTAAGCAGGACATTTCTTCTAGCCCCTTGTGCAGCACAGGCTGCTTCAGTGCAGACCATTTAACTTGTACGAGGAGATTTTATTGTTCTCTTATCTCGAGCTCTTTAATCCCCTTCTTCAGGTACTTTTTCTGAGGCCACATTCATTTTGTGCCATGTTACACCGATACTGCTGTTACCCTTATCCTGCTCTTACTGAAGGAGCAGATGAGCCTGGGAATGGAGGGACCCAGAGGCCTGTCTCTGCTTGTTCCTTGGCTTTGGGTCAAGAAGGTTCGGGTTCCTTTTTCTGTCGGTAGAGAGATGCTTGGGACCTCAGACACGCTTTCAACAAATAAAAAAAAACATGCTAGTTTTTAATTATTTTGAGCTACAGCTGGTAGATGAAGCCTTGTCTGTCTGCTGCTGAAGCATTTGTTAGTTAATTGTGGCATTTAAACTGCAGACAATTGCAAGTTGTTTCTGTAACTAGTCTAATAGTTCATGTAATCATCAAATAACATGTGTATGTTTCTGTGGAAATACATTTCCTGTGTTTCTGAATCTCACCTTGGAAGGGAAGGGGGAATGCAAGGTTGGCAATCAGGATATATAAGATGAGGTGCATGCTGAAATAGGGCAGTTTGCAGATTGCAAAAAAGAGAGATGTATGGGAAGAAAGAAACTTTTCCAGTGTTACTGCAGTTTCTCAGGATTCCTCTGGTGTTGCATCTTCCACTTCCCTATCGGCAGGGCTGTCGTCTTTCATTACAGAGAGCAAACAGCGTTTCTGTGCAGTGCTGACAGCACTCTCATAGGTTTAAAGGGGAATCTGCCATCTAAGAAATTGAAGTAGATGAACCTATGTAATTTTTATGAAAACTCTGAACTTCTCATGACTTTCAGACGTTGCTCTTGTTTCAAATAGGAGCCATAAACTTTTGGATCTCACCAAAACACAGAAGCCATCATCACAGCTGTGCCTAAGCGAGTTTAAGATTCATATGATATAAATAATTACATTAAATTCTCAATGTTCAGAGTGGTTTTAGCAATAGCAGCAGAAATTAAAGGGTGAAGGGAACAAGCACAGTTTGAGACTGCCTTTCTGTGTGTGCTTTAGTGAGATTTCCTAGGATGTTTTTATTTCCCTTTTTCTTTTCCAGGAATGCATAATTTGGCAGCTTTGGAAGTATTACTTTGAAGAATGTTATGCAGTTCTGTCAGTTTATCTGGTTGAGTTGACACATGGTTCGGGTGGGAAGGGAGACTGAACAGGAAGGAAGGTCCTTGTTCCTGAATATCATTACTGCGTAGCTCTCACATCCTTGAGGATCACCCGGACAAAAGCTGAGTCAGAGCACAGCAGCAGTCTGCGCTAGAGCAAGACATGGCCCAGTTCAGGATTTTGGACTGCATGATCAATCATAATTGGAGTTTCATATGTAACCTGTATTGTGCATGGAGCGGTCAGGTTTGTTGTTTGCTTTTCATTACATATTTTAGGATGATTATATAATGTGTGTGGGGGGGGAAGGCTCTGGTTGATCTCTTCTCCCCTTCCTAGTCCTTTTGAGGATGTAGTATTAGAAATGTTGCCATTTACTAAGGAGTCTTCCAGTGTTACTAAGCAAACAAAGCATGCTTTGACTATGTAATTTCTTTTTTTAACACTGAGTACTGCAGATTGTTCTCTTAGAATCTTAAACTTTGAGGGGTTTTACTTCATGAATTGTACAAAAAGATAAATATCACATAGAGGAAGAGGGAGATATGCCTGGATAAACTGCATTGTTAATAAAGCAGATCTGTTTTCCTGCTTTAAAAGGACTGAGACATCTTGGCTATTTCAAAATACTTGATCATGAATATGATAAAAAATAGTGTGAGGGGAGTTTGTGTTACATATTTCTTTTAAACATACAGGACAAAATAAGTAAATTTCCATGGGATATTACTCAGTTCTTAATGTGGACAAATACAAGTCTAACTGACTTACTGCAGAAGTGGAGGAAAAGAAAACCCAACCAAACCTTCCTGGATTTTGAATAGGAAGTGTTTTAAAATGGAATTCACTTACTAAAGGACTTAAAATAGTGCTATGCAGTTGTAATACTTTCAAAGGGCTTTAGCTATTACATGTATTTCTTATATAACAATTGATCAGTCACTGAAGAAAATTTATTCTTCTGTGGTACAAGGGGAAGGTAAAAACTTCGTATAAAGTTGCAGTTTCAATACAGTGACTAGAGGCAAGTGATTAAAAAATATTCCCACCATACATTGAACTCCTTTGAAATACAGCAGGCAACCCCTGTATGTCATGTCTGTACTGCAACTTCTTAATCAGGAAAATACATTGCTGTGTGTTGGTTTTGTGTTTGTTTCTTATTTAAGTGATGCAAAAGCTGATTCACAATGTCTGGGTTTTTTGAGTCATCTCCTTAATGTTATAGGTTAAAGAAGTGTCTTCTGTTGAATTAGAAAAATAGAGGAGACAGGCATTCTCTTAGGGTCTTAATTTTCACGGATGCTTAACTGTTTGCTTGCACATATGTAAAAATTCACATGAATAGGCAAATTCAATGATGATTGCTTCCCATACTTCAGAAATCAAGAAGAAATAAGAAAAAACTTGGCTCATGCTGTGGGCAGTCCCATGAAGTTTTAAAATTAGTTTGCTATAACTAGGAGGATGGGAAGACAGCTTTGTTTTTTGAGCAGATTGAAGTGAAAGGTTTAAAAAAAACCCCAGCCCACAAAATAAAACAAAAACCCCAACCCTGCAAACCAACCAGAAAAAAACCAAAACAAGACAGGGTTCACATACCATAAAAACTCTTTCTTACCGAGCTGGAAGGAAAAACCAAGCCTTAGATGACTATAGTTCAAATTACTTGCATGGCTGAGGTAAAGCGTTGCTGCACTGTTTGATCTTGCTAGTTTTTATTATTTAAGTAGAATATGCAATTGCAGTGGTTTTCTTATTTTACTGAAGTCCCTGTACGCTATACATTCTAATGAGCTGCTGCTGATATTTTTTTCTTTGAAATGTAGCTGAAAGTTCATTTATGGGATATTACAGTCTGGTTACCCTCTTCCTACTGTATCGAAATGGCATGGCCTAAGTGGAAGCTGTCAGGCCTGGTGAGAGATGCTGGTGAGAAAGCAGACGGCTGACCTGTGAAGTCTGAGACTAACAGCTCTTTCTCAGGTGTAACCTCAAAGCACAGCTCTGGTTTGGCTCATGGTGTCATTGAATTAGCAGCAGTTACCCGGCTTCTTTGTCAATTTCCATCCATCTTGACCCCAATAAAACATCAGGGGATGAATTACTGCTTGTGATTTGAGGACTGCCTTATAGGAAAAAAGGTTTTCTTCTAAAGTTATCAGAAGTATATATTCAGAAGGAAACTACAAACCTACATAATTGTCTGTATTACTAATAATTTATTGAATCAGGTTACAGATTCTAAGGACTCCTTGTGTTTCTACTCGCCCTCTCCCCCAGCATACATTTCTTGAAGTTTGTTTTTTTAAAACAGGAAGTGAACAAGTATGAAATAGGCAGGAATGTTTTCTTCTGTCTACCATGATAATTTAGATTTTACAAAAAGTACCTTCACAGTGCAGCATGAAAGTTAATAGTTATTAGATGATGCAAATCAGTGTAGTTCTGTTGATATCAATGAATTACAGTTTTTAGTCCAAACCTTGGATGGGATTGATGGCTATCACATGGTGATCCATGAATAATCACTCTGAAGCCTTCTGCTCTCACAGTAATCTTAGAGTACAAAAATAAACCAAATTGTTCAGAATTTTTGATCTTTCACTCTTTGTTCATGGGACAGCTTCATTGCTTCTAATCCTTCTTAAATTGAATTATTGCGAAGTACTGAAATGTCTTGCTTCTTTTTTGGGTTGTCTGTGACTGTTGTCTCATGGGGTTCGGGGTAGATTCAAGTGTGGGAGTGCTATGGGCAGTTTAGAACTTCAGTATGGTTGTAAATGTAGGATTAGTGAAGGAGAGTGTCAGGTAAACAGTTTGTATGCTGTGGGAGACCGTTGTAAATAGATTTATGTGCACATTTATGTCTGTACTTGTCCAGACTGCCTGAACAGTATCATAGGTGATTAATCCTATTATTAATATAGTCTGGTCTCTCTAAACAAGGAATTCTTAGTGCTTTAAAAAAAAAGTCTTAAAAAATAAAGTTAAGGCAATTTTTTCCCCCTCTGTTAGTGTGGTGTTTATGGAATTGTAGTCTCAGAATTGTAACTTAGCATGCTAGCTGTGATCCAAGTAAGAGTTCTTCAACAAATGTATGGAAGTGCGAAGTAATAGTTCTATTCAGTAGCATAACATCTAGGCTCATCTTCAATAAAATGTAGAAGGAGCTGCCCCCTCTGTCCTTGTAAGGACATCCTTTATCAGCCTTCAGCATGCAGGTGAGCTCTCGAGATGCTCGGTATGCCTATTCACCTTGTGACCAGGGTGGGATATATTAGAGCAAGTATGTCTAAACCAATAAATACTGTTGCTTCAGATGGTTGGAGGAATTACTGGCAGTTAATATAAAGTAGATGATAAAACAGGATGTTGGGTGTTTTTTTTCCCTTTGCGTCACAGATACCTTGCTTTCGAATGTTAGATGGGAACAGTAGAACACAAGTTGAACGTAGGTTGTTTTCTTAACAGCAAAGAGCGTAGGTTGTCACTGCGTTCTGACCAGGCTTTTATTTGGTTGAGGAGAGCAGATCTTCTCATGTACTGTTGTCATTGGTTCTTCACTGAACAACATCCTGGCTTCTATTTTTTTATCTTATTGCTGCATCCTAACCTCTGAAAGTAACGATGTTATTTCAGCCATCTAAATACTTAAATCTTGGGTTTCTCAGAGACAAGTATTCTGCAAAGTTCTGTAAGCTTACAGTTGGTCAAATTTCATTGTATAGGATGGGCCTGACCATTGAAGTTGTTGGACTTGGAGGAACCCTCATCAAAGACTGTATTGATGTACGTGAAAGTATGTTAGTATGTTGTGACATTATAATAGACAAGACCTCTTCTATTTTTTTCAACTTCATTGTTGGAGGCTATATTTTCTGTGAGGCGCAAGCCTAGCTCTCACATTGACTTCAAGCCCCAGAACGCAGCAGTACTGCAGCAGCTGCTGCACTGCAGCTATTTCCACTCCTTTGGAGAATCTCCAGTAACATTCAGAAAACTGAAAAGCTTTTTTAGTGTGTCACTTGGAGGATGTAATAGCAAAGGTGGCTGCATTCCTTCTGAAATACTTGCAGCTGATAACGTATATGAAATTTGATATTTATGTTACATTACTGTGCTTGATATGGTAAAAATTTTGTCTCATAGCAGTGCAGGGTGTGATATTTTCAGTTTTACTGAGTAAAAGGTGTAAAATCATGGCAGGAAATAGCTGGTGGCTTTACTCATTGTGAGAATTCACATTACTAGAGAAACATTTTGTAAAGTTCAGAAGCCCAGGGAAATAACTTGGCAACAGTGAACAATTCCAAATCATAGTAATAGGCATACAAAGACAAGTAGTTCTTATAAGGAAATAGATTGGTGTTAAAATAGATTTCTCTCTCCCCACCCCAACCTCTGGACAGAGGTAAAAATGTGGACTTTGTGATCTGTATCAACCATTTTTACTGATATATTCAATGCAAAGTGAGGAAATACAAAGGTCATATATGATATGATCACATCATAAGTCAATGTTAAAAACGCTTCTGGGTTGCAGCTAAACTGGAAATCCTGTGGACAACTTTCTCTTCTTTATCCTCTTAGTGGTATCTCATCTCTGAGCATCAAGATTTAGTGTTTGTTTTTTTTTCAGGTTAATGACGTCACAGTCCTTTTTTAAGCATCTTTCTATGCATTGTATCTTTGTGAATGAAGTTCTTCACTGAAAAAGCTGCTTTTCTTCCTCTGTTATATATACACAATAGATTACGAATAGATTTGAAATAATTAAACTTGGATGTTTGGATAAGAGGCTTTGCGTCTGTTAAATTTTATTTTTTTTTTTGATACAAAACCCAAGCCTTTTCACTTCTGAATTTAAGACTTTTAAAACTTAGTGTGTTAATTTGCACATTGTATAGTATGTTCAAATTAAATATCTTGAAACACAGGTCCAGGATTATATTTAAGTGGTGAGCTTGTCTGCAGGAGTTCACTAATGCTCTCTATTAGGAAGCTTTAACAAGCACAAGCTCAAGCTGTATGTTTAGAGGTTAATTTTGAGGAGAGAATCTGTGTATGTGGAGATGTAAAGAATCTTAACACATTTGTCTTACAAGTTTTGTGGTGTTTTGAGCCATGCTCAGTGTGTGAAGCTTCTTAGGAAGCTTAAGCTAGATAGGAATAGTTCTTCTCTCAGATCAGTCGTTCTTAAAACTCTCTCCATGTATCTTGGTGCATCTTTTGGTAAGAGCGTCAGACCCTGGAATAACAACTCGCTTGCAGTGACTATGTTTTTAGGCTGACAGTTTGGATTTCAGGGTCAGTTCCCTCATCTTCCAAAGGCTTCTGTTTGGCTTTGGGCAGGTCAGAGACACTTCTGTTGTACATGAAATAAAATTTTAAGTAAAGCTGAAGTGTTGCAGAATTGAATGATCTTAAGTCTTAGCAGCCTGAATTATCAGCAGGTACGATAATGTGTTTACGTAGATGAAGTGGTGTGTTTAGTCTCTAAATGATTTTTTTTTTAATTTTCTTTTTTTTAGAACAGGAATGAACATATTCTGTTCAGGTTGGAAAGTTCGGTAGCTTCAGTAAGAGAAGATCAACCTCATACTTACACCTTATACCTGCTCTCTATTAAATGTATTTCTGTCCCACTGCTGAGCCCACGAAGTAAAGCCTTTACTCAGCATTGTGGCCACATCATGGAGGAGGCTGGTCCAAGCACAGAGATTTGCCATAGGGACGAAGAGGCTGTCGAAAAGCTGGGTGCTCTCCTGGGTGGTTTGACTAGCTTTCATCAACTCTGCAAGGGCCATAGTTCAGTTTTGGAACCAAGACATAGCCTCTGGCTATGGTGGAGAGAAATAGTATGAACTGAAGGAAATGTTTAGGTAGTTTCAGAGCTGACATTAGTTTAAAGCTGTGGTGCATCTGGTTATTGAAATGGGGTCTGTGCATGTCAGGTTTTACGCTGTGTGGTGATTTTGTTTTTCATAATGGCTTCTGCAAAATGAGTTCACAGGTAAGTATGTTGTAGTAGTCTGGGGAAAGTATAGTGGAAGCTATCTGGTATATGTGTGCTTGAAAAGGTCCATGTTACTCTAGAAAGCAAAAGAGTGCAAACTTTGTTGAAACTATTCCTATTTTTGCAGTAGTGTACGTGGCTGGGGACATTGGTGGTGTTTCTTACTGTTCTCTCCCCATTTACAGGAGGCAGAGTGGGTCATAGGGTGGCTTGTATTCTTGGGTCTATCAAAGTGGAGTAAGGCGGCCCTTGACAAGTGGTGACTCTGTGCAAACCACTTTTTATCACTTCTGTCAGACTGCTGAGAAGGTTCCTTTTACCTATCATGCGTGGAGTAACACCAAACACTGCTTCAGTACTGAGGGGTAGAAGCACGCTTTCTCTGTCTCCTGTCTCTGATATTTCCAGATTGGACTCTAAGGTGAGGACAAAGCATTTCCGATTCCTAACAAGCAACGACAGAGCAGGCAGAGAAGGAAAAGCTTCAATTTAGCTAAATGAAGATCACATGACATTTTGCTGTTATGCTACCAGCCCTGCAGATGTTTCCTTTCTTTCCAGTTTAAGGATGTAGCTGTGAAGAGGGGAGGCTTTTGCTAATGAGCCTGTAAGAAAACAAGGAAGCTCTCAGTTTCTTTTTGTTTTTAATGTTTTTCTGACTAATACTATGAACTGTGTGGTTTTTATTGTAAATACTAAATGCAAGATATGAACAAAAACACATGGTGAAAATAGTTTGCATCTGTGTTCCATTATGTCCCTATACTTTTTACTCTGTTTCTTGGTCTCTTGCTTGAAATTGGCTGTTACTTTGTGGAAGTATAAGGCATGGTTGAAACTGAAGTGCACTTAATTAGCTTTGAAAAGAATCTTGGTAGAGTAGTACAATTTTTGGATGTCAGCAAGCTACTGCAAATATGGATATGTGTGCACACACAAAATATAGTATACTTTTTGTGTGTATAATGTGTTATAAAAATAGGCATTTATATCTCAGATTGGGATCTTTTTAATAAGTTGAAATATGCTAAACTTGTTAGTATCTAGTGTTTAAAAGGAGATCTGGCGAGTTTGTTTATGTATGCATCTGGATAATTTGGGAATTAGGTGCTAAGTCTGGAGAAGTCCTGTTTGAGTTGTGGTGGAGCACTAGTCATGCCAGACCTGATCTTGCTCTTGGTGAAGTTAAGAGCATAGTGCAAAAAATCCAGGAATCAGAACTGCAGTATAAGAAACACAGAACAAGCTTGGGATAAAGAAAGCTGTTTCAAGTCTAGCCAGACTTAGTAGGTTGGGATTCTCCCTGCTTCAAACTAGAAAAAGTCTTTCTGGATCTCCACTGGCCTGGGAAGCTGCCTCCTGCTTTCATTCAAGCAAGCATGTCCAGTGAGACTCGGTTTACAGAGACAGTTGCTGTCACTGTGTTTAATCTAGAGCCAGGTAAACTGAACAATTTTGAGTGGAACAGACACATGGAAGCAACATTTCTGAGATCAACCTTTTTCAGACTGTCACGTGTCATGTCACTAAATCATTGAGTGGGTTGCCAGTGTAAAGCTAGTTACTTGTGATGGAGGGACTTGATTTCAAATGAAGCAGACTGAGTTTTTCAGGCTTCCTCTCACCCTTCTTGCTTTTCTGTATTTGAGTTCAGGAGGAAAAATGCAATATAAATGTTGTCAGCATTTTAAGGTAGGGGAGGAAAGTAAGGGTTGCTGTAGGTAGCCTTCAGCTTTACTTCAGTCCCTCTGTCCTCCTTCCACCCCCAAGTGAGCTCTGTAGCCTCCATGGAGCATGGCAGTAATGCGTGTCTCCTTCCCTGTGCCTCCCAACCATCTGCCGTGCTGGAACAGATAGTTTTTGAAAGGTTGCAGGTTTCCCACTTGCTTCATACATTTGGAGTAGTCACGTATTGCTTTCTTGTGCCTTTCTTCTTACTGGGCTTGGTTTGAGGACATGAGTTATGTATTGTATTGAATTGGATTACTCGGTTCTGAGATGCATTTCAAAGTCTGTGTTGGTGTCCTCACCAATCTCTGGTGCAGGCAGGCAGACACTGCCTTTGTTATTGAATTAAAAGAATATTCCAGGCTAGTATTCCTTCTGGGTGGGATTCACAAGCCTAAAAGATGGTGGTAGGTTTGCTGCCAGGACCACTTCCTAGCAAATAGCCGAATTAACTTTGGTTAGTCCCCAAAGAGGACCTGCTGCTGTGGCTGCCTGGGCTTAGTGCCAAAATGGTGCATTAAAGTGACAGAGTGGGTCCCTGTGAGGGAGATGCTTAGCTCTGTGGTCACTCCATCAGGTGATGTTCACATCTTTATTGCCTTGCCCTTGCTCTGAAATGTCTCTTCACCTGGCTATCAGCAAGACCCATTGTGGGGCTGAGTGAGGGAGAACTGCACACAGACACTAACCTTGCTGCTGCTGGTGGCTGCTCAGGGCCCACCTGAGCAACCAAGGTGAGTAGCAAACATGAGAGTGGCATTGCCCATCCTTGCCCTTAGCCTTATGGCGACCGCTAATAATTTATTTCTGTTTTCCTGTTGTTTGATACTGAAACCATTCGTTGTAGTAACTTTCTTGCCATCTGGAGTCATAAAGGATTTGGATCTTGTTCCAGGGAGATAGTAGTTTTTCAGTTTGTTTACCTTTATTATCGTTTCTGGTTGCTGCATCCCCCTCAGTTGCAACTCAGGAGAAATGCTAGTGTTGAGGAGTCTCAGCAAATGTCCTGTACTTCATGTATGCCTAGCACCTACTTGGTAAGAGATGAATGGGGTCCCCTGGTGACTCTGAGACCTGACACTTTCCCCATATTCCAGAGTTGGAGAAGTCTTCCTCTGGAGACTGACTTTTCCTTCTTCCCCTCGCCTCCCAGCCCTCTGCCTTCATGAAGAGCTACATGGGATTCCATGAATGCCCAGTTCCAGAAGCAGACTGTTCTGCTGTTAGCAGTGGCCCCAGAGAGAGAGCCCTGACTGGACCGGTTTTATCTGTCTCTGTGAATGCTATCTACTGGTGGTTGTATGTGTGAGGACTCATGCTCCATTTATCTCCATCTCAGCTTTCTCTTGTGGTGAGAGCGGTTCTGTAGCTGTTCTATCTTTTGAGCTTTGCGGGCTTGTTTACATCTTCATTTCCAGTTTCAGGTGCTTCATGGCGAGGCAGCATGCTCTTCGTAACTGCTGAAAACAGGCTCAGCAGTTACTAGCATTAGGCAGCCAAGTCCTTCCTGCAGCTTTCTTAAATACAAAGCACCAAAGTGGAGAGGATGGAGACAGATGCCTTCTGTCTCATGCTCTGAGGGTATTGCTACTGGTCAGTAGGTTCAGCATGGTCTGTTGGGTGGAATCCCCTTCCCCATGGCCCATTCTGTGAAAGAAAGGGGGGATGTTTTGGGGTAGGAAACACTTTCCTCTTCTGTGCTTCAGTGTATCTCCATGTCTCAAACTGCCTCGTTATTCTGTTCAGGGTACACTCTAACAGTGTCGCTCTGTAGATAAAGACTTGTTCATCCTCAACTCCTTTGACTCCAACCTGCTATGTTGTGGTCATGTCTAGTTTTAGTGAAGTGCTGTTAATAAAAAGTATCTGTCAGCACATAGTGTGTGTCAGCAGTTGTATATACTCTCAACTATTGTACTGTGAATGTGTGGCAAGTAAGTTGTACATTGAGAGTTGAACTCATTGGATAGAGGGAAGCTTTTATTTTTAATATTGTAGTGGCTTATTTCTTCTTAGCAGAGTTCAATTTGTCATATGAACAGGAGGTGATTACACTTAGCCATGCCCAAGTAATGTTCGTATTTCTAAAAGGTAGACAGAAGATGTACTTTCTGATGGAATTAGAAATCACAGGAGTGCTCCATGGCAGGGTTTGAACACGATGAGAAATTAGTTTTAGAGGAGAGTATGTACACAAAGTCAGAGATTACATAGGCAGACTCTCAAAGCAAAATTATTTTTTGAAAAAGTAGTATTTAAGGCAGAAGCTTTACATACAGATGTCTTCACAGCCTCGCGGATGTGTGCCTTGTTACGTGAAGGGAGAAAGAGTGCGAGAAAAGTCCTGTGGATTTGATAGAGTGTGTAGGTAGATGCAACCAATTCATGTTTATATAAGTGCTCTAAATAGATACACAAACAATAATTAGTGATTATATTTTTTAACCTTGTTGCTTGTTTAGTGTGAAGGGTGACTTAAGGGTAGCATGCAAAAATGAGTGCTCCAGTTTGACACTTAAAATACTGAAATATTTGGGATGATTTGTTAATAAACTGTACAGGTTAATTTTGATTTTAGCAAAGAAGGGGCAATCTCTTTGAGTGACTGGTAGTATGCGTGCACTGCTAAAGATACCTTTGGAATTTAGCTTAAAGTTTCTTAACCAAGCCTAGCATGTATAGCTGTTAAATATTTAATGGATGTTTTTCTCAAATTTTTTTGCTTGTTTTCCTTTCTGAAAATTCCAGATGCCTTTTTTATTATGTCAGCTGCCATCCAAGATCATATACCTAGGACTTTTATAGGTTTCCTTTTATCCTACCAATTTGGCAGACTGATTTCTGACTGTCAGCGTGGGTTTGGAGATACTGATGGTTACACCTTCTAGCTACCTTGAGAGGACAGAAAATGATGGAAGACTTCTTTGAGGGAAGGACAATACTACTACATATGCTGCCAAGTTATATTTCCTGCCTGAATTTCTGTCCTCGCCAACATCCTTCCTACCTGCTTAGGGGAACACTACAGGATTTTGTTGAGCATAAAAGTCAGAAGTTTGAACTAGTGGATATTTGATGTGGAGGCCTGAAATTGTTATGCAGGTTTTGAGTTTTTGCAGCTGCATTCCGTTTTTCTGCTATAAGAGATGAACATATTTGCTGAGGCAGAAAGTGATGGAACTCATTTGTTTTGAGGAGAAAGCTGTGTCCTGGATACCTGGAGGATGGATTTAGTTAAGATCTCATCTTTGTGTTGGCAGTTACTTTTCTTTGACTGGAATAACATACTTCTTTAAGATGCTATTTGTACATTCTAGATTGATTTAAAGGCATTAGAAATATTTTACCTCACCACGGCTTGAGACTTTCAGTATGTGATTGTAGTATTTCTCTTTATAAATGTGACCAGTTTCACTTGAAATATTTCGTTTATGAGCTTGAGGAGAACTGAAAGGAAAAGACTCATTTTGTACCTTGTGTGAATGATCCTGCTTTTGAGGTGCTACTAAGATAAAACGTTAGCTGGCTTTCTCCAGGTGCTGGATATACCCCCCTATACTGCAAATGAGGATGGAGATAATGTGTCTCAATGAAAAGTTGTATAACCTTTTCTTTCACTGTCTGAAATGTCTTTCTCTGTTTCTTAAAGGAAGTGTTACATGTTTTAAGAACACAGAGAAGCTGTGTGTCTTTTGGAGGGTTTGTGGTGGTTTTTTGTCATGTTGAAGGACCAGGGAACCCTGTGTTCTCCAGTGGATTAAATTTTTACTCTGAATTTGCTTCTGTGCAGAAGTCCAGGTCTGTGATAACATGAGAAAATGATAAGGGGTGAGGGGACGTGTTGTCCTGTAGGCATGATACATTTCTTTGCTTTATGGTTTTTGATCAGATAGCTGTACCAAAAAAATATTTTTGAGGTATATATTTATTATTGCTTCATTTGACTTTGTCATCTTATAGGAAAGCAATTTGAAGCTCTCTGTATGGTTGAGACTAAAAGGGCTAGTGGCTTATTATAACTTTATTTAAAAATAATCGGTGGAAGAACCTGGTATAAAAGAAACGAAGATTGACTTGCAGTGAAACCTGCTGTTGTTCTCTGGGTAATGTTTCCTTGCCCATATAGGCAGGGTTTTTTCTCCCCTTCTGTAGCCTCCCCCCCACCCCATCTCTGTTACCTTTTTAAAGGACCTTATACTTTGTCACATTAAAATAAAATCAAATTGTTCTAGAAAAGTCATTTTCCACAGATTTAACAGGACAATGAGTTAGCTAGGTGAATGAATAGCTACCTGAGTACAAAAGCTAGGGAATATAAATGACCCGATGCAAGAAATAACTGCTGTTTTCAAGTGAGCCCAGCATTTATTATAGCATTTGGAACATTGTGCTGGTGTCTCGGGATGATTTTAGGCAGTAATAACTACATTTCAGATCCTCTTTTTGCTCTGGCCTATGTCAGTAGTTGCCAAAAGAAAAAAAAAAACAACTGTAATAGCTGTTGAATTAATAAAATCAGGTAACATCAGCCCATTTTCTGTTCAGCTTATATCCATCTAGCTGAACTGCTGTTTCAGGTATCACCTTTCTTGGTAGACTAGCTAAAAGTTGAACATAGCTCAGTGCAGGTGAAGCAGGCTCTGCTTGGCCCAGGCTGTCTCTGTGCTCTTAGTGAGGTATTGATAGGTAGGTCTCATGATTGGTCTGGTGGGTTTTTTTCTTTTTTCCAGAAAATGTGGTTTGGGTAACCCTTATGTTTACGATGAGACTTCCATTTATGTAATTTATTTGTGAAGTGTTCTATATGATAAAAAGAGTTTAAAAAAAAGTGTACAGGAAATCTGAATGCCTGTCTTAAGTGTCTTTTGAAATAATTTTGAATTTGTGTACTGAACACAAAAGATAAAGACGAAAATTGGTTACACCAGCTTTAAAACGAGTGATTTCTCAAGACTCAATAGTGCAGTATATCAATTGTGTTCACTGTTATTCATCTATGAAGATAGCATTCAGAACTCAAGAGTATACCTGTTTATCTTTTTTAGATAGCCAAGAAGACAATTTTTTTTATTAATAGCTTGTATTATGCTTGCCTATGTTTGTCACTTAGGATTTTTAGCATGCTCGATGTAAGTCTGTCTGTAAATTGATCAGAAGATTAAAGATTGGACAGGCTTTGGAGAGCATGTATGTTGCTATATTGGGAAATTATTCATTTGAAGTTCACTTTTACTTGGAAATAGTATCACTTACAAACGTCAGTGCTGTTCACTGATTTTACATAATCCAGTTATTCCGTGTTAAACTCCCAGGGACTCAGGTAGTTCTTTAAGGTGCCATCTGATTTTTCATTGCTCAGAGAAAAAGGTTAAATACAACAGTAAAAACAAAGTGTACATTTTACAATGCACTGAAGCATCTGTTGTATGTCCGTGTAATTTCATATAACAGGAAATAACGCTGTGAGATAATTTGTGCAAAAATCTTGTATTAAGAACTCCTGAGGGACATATTGCTTGAATCATTTTTAGTAGCCTGTGATTCTTCAGTCCTCGAACTCGATTGTCCTCATTCTGACTTTGATTTTGAGCATTGAATCTGTTGAGAAACAAAACATACATATCTTCAGTAAGGAATATGGCAAAATAATCATTGATTTGTTAGATTTTATATTAAATGAAAATAAAATAAAGCATTCATTTTTCATTCTCTTGAAATGCAAATGAATCTGCCCAAAAGACAAATCACCTTAAGGATATGATATATTCATGTATTTGTAACTTTGATTACTATAATTTTTGGCTTGCAAGGAGAATCATGTAGGAACGCTGCCTTCACTAGCATATTCTTGCCTATGTGAAACACCATCTGTTTCTTGCTTGCTGTCTTCTATCCTTGTTTTGTTTGTGTTTTTGGAAACTTTTCTTGTCGTTCCTTTTTAAAGCTGCCTCTGGCAAGGGATATTCTAGTCGGTGTGCTGTGGTTGGACATGTCACAGGGTTACTCAACAGATGTTAACTCTCTTTATAATTCAGACTCTTTCTTGTTCGTAGTGGTGGCTGAGAGTTGCTGCTACTGAACATGTCTCACATTTATTATTAATGTTGGCTTTTTCTGTTGTCCTGTTGGCAGACCTCACAGGGGGTCCAAGGTTGGTATGAAGATAAAGTTTCACTTCTGGCATGTGCTTCCAAGAAATAATGATTTGACTGGGGAGTACGGTTGTTTATGGGTAGCCCTTAGTTCAGCAACTTCTATGAATGTTAGAAGTTTACATGAAATTACAAGGAAATTAGAGGTTTCTTCTTCCTACAATCAAATACTGTATCTCGCATTTCTAAGACCTAGGGAAGTTCTCTGTATGACTGTATTTTGCACGAAGGGTACAGTATTTCTGTACGTAAACTTCAGTGATCAGTTGTTACACATACTAAAATTACCTTTTAGCTAATGAGGCAGGTCTTTGTCAGAAAAAAAGAAGCAAGTATATTGTAGACTTGTGTTTTTCAGTCCTGCTTTTAAGCTTGCTATTCACCTATCTATAGTGATAGGTATTTACTTATTGACGTCTTTGACGTTGTGTGATATCTGTAGTTGTTTGTGATTGTTCAAAACTTCTGCATCAAGCATTGTCTGTAAAAATTCGAGAGGAGAAACAAAAGATTGCAGGGGAATGTTAAACAGATGGGTTGCTGCCCATCACTTAATGGAGGAAATCACTGTCATTTTTTAGAGGCCAGTGATATTTTTTTTTTATGAAGAGCTATTTCTTTTGCCAATTTACTAGGATCAAGATGTTCTTACTGGCTCCAGTTTCTTCTCATGTCCTGAGAGTGAAAGACCGAGAAGGGACATTTATTTGTGCAGAACTGGAAAAATGCTGTCATGTTCAGAAGCTGAACAGATTGGTGGGGAACATCTCCGTAACAAACCCTGTCCTTAGGCTAAAGGATTATGTAACTTTTACCTTAATCTTTGCGCTGCTTGAGCTCTAAGCTAAAACCACTCATTTTGGCAGTTCCACAGTTCTCAGTAATTTTTCATTTGTTAGTCATCTGATTGCACAGTCTTTTAGGTTTTACACTAACGTTTTAAAACGTGAATGAAGATTATAAGGACAGACTATGCTGAGACTGAGCCCTTGGTATTTGTTATTGTTCTTTCAAAAATCTGCAGATAATTCTTCCAGACTGTTCCGAGGAGGAGACTCCTGTCAGGCCGCTCTGGATTCTCTGCATTTTCTGGTTCCAGAAGTGGCTCCATCTCTTGGTTTTGCTGTAGTACTGAGACTCTTTTCCATTTTTGTTTTTTCTTGCTGAAGAACAGGGTTGTTGAAGCTAGGGAGGCTGGCCTTTGAAGCACTGGCTAAGTATTTCCTTGTCCTCCTTGTTGGATGTACCAAGACATGGGTTTCTGAGGACAAACTGTTGTGTCTGTGTAGACGTGCATCACGTTTTACATACCTGAATGCAGAATGTTCTTCTGGGGGTTAGCTATCTCACCAAGGAGCTGCAACATTTTCCTTATAGTAATATGTGTTGCTATCATTGTGGTTAGAGTGGAAATGCTTTGTCTTCTCTGTAGATGTTGATAGGAGTTGACAGGGCCCACCTTGCTAGTAACACTGCGGTTTGAGATCCCAGCTGTAAGACTGAAGTGAAAGGAATTATTTTGGAGCAGCCCAGGGAGAAAACGAAGCAGTAAATTCTCACATGTATTAGCCAGTGGCTGAGCCATAGCAGCAGAGCTACAGGAGGACAAGAAGACTGTTATTTCTGTTTGAATACCCTTTGAATAGGCTGTAGCCTCTGGTATCTAAATTTCCTTCACGCATCATTGAACTAGAATATTTAGAGGAGGGTCATAGGGTTTTGCATGCTCTCTTTGTATGTCTTCTGCCTTTGATTTGAAATGTTATGTGTGGTGGGACACTCACTTTGAAAATTGAAATGGGAGAATTCATATAGGGCTGAAAAGATAAATATTTTTATAATAGTATGTTTCTTGAGTCATAGATACATAAAATTACTTGTAAGAAAAAAAGCAAGATGTCTTCTTTCAGCATGAGGAGGAATTGTAGCAGGCATGTAGAAGGAAACTGGACGTTTTTACTTGTGTATTTAGAATTTGCATACTGAACTGTTCAGAAAAAGTAGCAAAGGGTGGAAAAAACAAAGGTGAAGTCAAAGATAATGGAAGCTAGTGGAAAAGTGTGTCTTGCTGAAGAAGCCTGACCAATTGCATATGTTCTTCACTTCTGTTTTAGTTATTTTAAGTCAGGAGATACCAATTGAGAAAACCATGCCTGCATTATAAGTGAGGAAAACAGGAGTTGGTTTTGTATGTTTGTGTGTGAGCTATGTGCAGCCAGAAGTGGGGTCCCAGAAGACATGTTGGCATCTAAAGTAGAAAGCAAATAAAACATGCGAGCTGTACACGTTTTTTGTAGTTTATTTGAGCCTTTTACTATTGTGCATTGACTTTCTTAATATCTAGCTTCATTTAAAATTTAAGAGTAATTCTGTATGTGATATGACCAGAGGTGTACTACTGCAAGGCATGGTGCTTTACAATACACATTTCTTTTGGAAATGCTAGTGATCGTCAAGTTATTTTGGTTATGGGGGGAGAAATTATATTTTGAAGTGCACAGGAACGCTTGTTTTGGTTTGGGTGGTTTTTTGGTTTTTGTTTTTTAGTGTTTTTTTTTTAATGATCCAAATTACGACTTCTGTGTGTATCTGTTTTATTTTAGGCATCAAAAAATAAAGATGGAAAAGAGCAGAGTGAAGCTATATCACCATCGGAGGAAGAAGAAACTTTCTCTTGGCCTGGTCCCAAAACTGTTGTGCTAAGGAGGACATCTCAGGGTTTTGGCTTCACCTTAAGACACTTCATAGTTTACCCTCCAGAATCTGCAGTTCAGTTTTCTTTTAAAGTAAGTGAAATGAATAATGAAGCAAGGGTCAAAAATCCAGCTTGCTTGTAAGTAAATGTATGTATAGGTGTGTCTTAGATGAAAGAAAGATCCCTTGTGTGTAAGGTGGGCGGGCTCAGTTACTGCATGGTTTGATAGCCATGCACTGATCTGTTCCAAGAAAATGGAATTGACTGGGTATGAGCTCACCCAAGTTAAAAATATTTGTTACCAAGGGGAAGACTAGTGGGTACTGCAGAATATGGAAATATTTGCCTGTACAGAATTTTTTTAAGCAAAGCCAGTATCATTAGTCTGTACGCATCTTAAAATGCATACTTCAGGGGTGAGAGGCTTGGGTTTCGTTGTTGTTGTTGGTTTCCCCCACCCCCAAATTAAAACTTGTCATACCATTGTACTAAGAGAATAATCTGGAAAACATTAGTTTCCTATAATTTCTGAGTATCCTGAAATCAGTGTATGATAGAAAGATGGGTTATGTTTCTACATTCTGTTCTTTCTGATGAAAAGACCATCAATCTGCAATTCCCTGTTAGTCAAGAAACAATATATGCAAAATACATACAGGCTTACATTAAAGGATAACTTTCTTGAATTAATTGTTATGTAGCTAACTGGTCTGCCTTGCACAAAGAGTATGTATTCTATGTGACTGCACCATTTGAAAGTCTCTGTAGTACCTGATGTTGAGAAAAAATCCAATTAATAGGAGTAGAAACTTGAATAATGAGAGGGGGTTTTTCCTAGTGAGTTCAAAAAACTTTTGTCCCTTTAAAGTTATCAAGTATGCAAGTTCACATAATCCATGCCACCTCTTTGTTATGCTTTTGCTTTTCCAGTTAGGCAGAAGAATAGAATCTTATCAAGACGGGGAATGGGCGTTGAAGCTTCATGCTTGTTCAGATAGCTATTTGACTCGTATCTCTGCAGGAATCTGTTGTTAAAAGTTGTCTTTTTTGCCTGTCCTCAGTGGCTGTAAGATTTCTTTTGAAGGAGAAAAAGCTTTGCAGGAGAAAGTTGGTATATTTTCCCAGTTAACTTTGGCAATTCAGCCTTCCCTTGAGTGCCCAAATTTTTTCCCCTTGACAAGGAGTCACTGAAGCTAACTGGAAGTGAGACTATTAGCGGTATCAGGTGATCCCAACAATTCTGTCCTTCAACAGAGGTTATAGAGAGTCAGCCAAGAGCAATCCCTGGTTGAATTCCAATGTGAAACAGAGGAAGGAGGGTGAGGAAGCCTCAGCTGAGCAGAACAAACTACATGCACTTGTTATCATCTCCCAACAACAACCCCTGCTCACATTGAGGGTGAAAATAAACAGCATGAGCAGGATTAATCTCCTTAACAGAATGGACCTGGGGGTATTGATTGATGCTCGGCTGAACATGAGCCGACAGTGTGCCCAGGTGGCCAAGAAGGCCAGTGGCATCCTGGCTTGTATCAGAAACAGTGTGGCCAGCAGGAGCAGAGAGGTAACTGTCCCCCTGTACTCGGCACTAGTGAGGCTGCATCTCGAGTACTGTGTCCAGTTTTGGGCCCCTCACTGCAAGAAAGACATGAAGGCCCTGGAGTGTGTTCAGAGGAGGGCAAACAAAGCTGGTGAGGGGTCTGGAGCACAGGCCATATGAGGAGCAGCTGAAGGAGCTGGGAATGTTCAGCCTGGAGAAGAGGAGGCTCAGGGGAGACCTCATTGCTCTCTATAACTTCCTGAAGGGAGGTTGTGGTGAGCTGGGGGTCGGCCTCTTCTCTCGTGCCGTTAGTGATAGGACCAAAGGGAATGGTTTCAAGCTATAGCAGGGGAGATTCAAGCTGGACATTAGGAAGTATTACTTCTCGGGAAGGGTGATCAGGCGCTGGAATGGACTGCTCAGGGAGGTGGTGGAGTCACCGACCCTGGGTGTGTTCAAGGAAAGACTGGATGTTGTGTTGAGGGACATGGTTTAGTGGGAGCTGTTGATAATAGGTGAATGGTTGGACTGCATGATCTTTTGGGTCTTTTCCAACCTTGGTGATTCTATGATTCTATGACTAGATAGGTTTCTTCACTGTGCCCTTGTGGCCAAGAAGGCCAATGGCATCCTGGGGTGTATCAGAAGGGAGGTGGTCAGTAGGTCAAGAGAGGTTCTCCTCCCCCTCTACTCTGCCCTGTTGAGACCTCATCTGGAATATTGTGTCCAGTTCTGGGCCCCTCAGTTCAAGAGGGACAGGGAACTGCTGGAGAGAGTCCAGCGCAGAGCCACGAAGATGATGAAGGGAATGGAGCATCTTCCTTGTGAGGAAAGGCTGAGGGAGCTGGGTCTCTTCATCTTGGAAAAGAGGAGACTGAGGGGTGACCTAATCAATGTTTATAAATATGTGAAGGGTGAGTGTCAGGAGGATGGAGCCAGGCCCTTCTCTGGGACATGCAGTGATAGGACAAGGGGCAATGGGTTCAAGCTGGAACATAGGAGGTTCCACTTGAATATGAGAAAAAACTTCTTTACAGTGAGGGTGACAGAGCACTGGAACAGGCTGCCCAGAGAGGTTGTGGAGTCTCCTTCTCTGGAGACATTCAAAGCCCGTCTGGATGCGTTCCTGTGCGATCTGATCTAGGTGTTCCTGCTCCGGCAG
>WKFP01014891.1:1036068-1054570 GCA_011057875.1 Pterocles orientalis | reverse complement strand
TTTACAGATTTGGGTAGGTGAGTGTGGAGAAAAGCATCTCCCTTACTATTGCTTTTTATTGAAAGCATTTGAATATTTTTTCCGAAAGAGCTCAGTGCCTAATTAAGTCTAGAGGGCAGAAGATAAAAGCATGTACCAGGTTTGATGTATTCTATCAGTGAAATAAATATTTTAATATTATGTTCTGTTACAGAATTTTATGCAGCTTTTTTAGTGTATATGTAGCTCTTGCTCCTGGCTTGTATTAATCCTGCTTTTGGTAAGCTGTAAGATTTCAAAGCATTTAGAATAAAAGGTAATGCAAATTTGTCCAGGAGAGCTCTAAACTAGGAATGACGTGGGAGGGAGATAATGTCCAAGAAGCAAGTGAGGAAGTGGTGAATGGGGTTGTCAAGCAAAGGGGTTAGGATGCTGTGGACAGGAGACACCTCACCGTCAACAGTTGAAATAGAAGGGAACCACCTCAAGCGGATGTGTGTAAGTAAGGGAATGCTTATGGGATAGATAGTATGATGGGGAGAGCTCTCGTGCCTTGTTGTAGGGCCTTTCTGAAGCCCCTATGCACTCGTATATGCAGCATGGGGATCAACCAGGAGGAACTGGAGGTCTGCGTGGTGGAGGAAGTGGTGGGATAACTCACCGGAGTGGGCTAGAGTGCTGCAGCGGATACAGGCACTTTGGGAAGGACAAGTTGGGAAAAGCACAGAGGTCACATTGCCTTTGTTGTCAAGTTGTGAGAGAGCAGTAGGGATGCGTGGAGCTCTGGTTTGGGATGGAAGAGGAGCCAGCTTAGCATTTATGGTCAGGATTTGCAGGTAGACCCCCATGGGCAGTGTTTTGATGGGTGTCTGCTACAAACTGCCTGATCAGGGAAGAAGTTGGTGACACTTTCTTTGGACAACTTATGAAAGCCTCAAATGTGGAGGTCCTGGTCCTTTTGGGAGACTTCAGCACCCTGTTGTCTGCCAGAAAGGCATCACAGCAGATTTGCCCTAAGTATTTAGTAGTTATTACTTGAAAGATTTATGTTCTTTCCTACTTCTACTGCTCTAGGTTGTAACTTTAAGCTTAACTATTAAAATGCTTTTCTAACAGGTGCACTCTTATCAGAAGGTGCTTACTTTTCTTAATGGATTCCTTGGTCACTGACTGGAAACTTCTGTCAGCTTCTGCTGTTTTCTTGAGAATTTGTGTTATACTGGCCGGCCTGTATAAACTTTGAGTAATTTCTTTGTGTTTTTGTGGTGGTATACCATTAGTATTCTTGCTGTTTTCTGGAGTGGCCTTATTTCAAAGTTATATTTGAGAGTTGTCTCACAGGCAGAACTCTCCCAGAAGAGCACTGTAGGGATATTTAGAAAGATGAAAAATAGCTATACCTGTTAAATATAGTAATATTTTATATTAAAAGCCTATATTGTCAACATGTAAGTTTTACTGAAGAAAACCATCTCCATTGCGATGCTGTCTCAATGCCATTTCATTGTGCACTTAAAACATGTTGTCCTTCAAAGACACCTTGAAGCTGTATTTGGCAAAATATAAGTTTAGTACGTACTAAATGGGTTGGTTGTTTCTTGTATCTGGTCCTAAACCTTTTTTTTTTCAAAAGTGTTTAGCTTGTGAATCATAATTAAAATGAACACCGATAAGCATATAGAAATAGTCTGAAAGAAATTTCATCTTTCATATGGGAACTAAGGTATTTTGTGTTTAATACAGTGCCTGGCAATCTAGTGTTGTTATAATCCAGTATCATTTTTTAAAATTATGTTCTCGCTTTTCCTACTTTATCGCTTATTTCTATGTGGAGGTATCTATAGCAACTAGCAGTTTATCTTCCCATAAAAGTGAAAGGTGAGTTGGGTATATTTCTCAGTGTCCTTTTCTGTAGAGACTGAGTGTGCGCTTTATAACGAGACTTTAGACATCTGTTTTCACTGAGATTTTTAGAGTGTTAATTGTGATCACCAGGCCTTTTTTTTTTTTAATGTGTCTAACTCTGGATTAAAGTTTCTACCCTTCAATTGTCTAAGATAAGTAGTTCCTACTTATTACCTGAGCTCCTTCATCTGTGGAAGTCTGGTTTGATGTTGTAGAGCCCTTGGGGAAGCTGTGGGAAAAATGCTGGAAAAGCTTTTTGTTCCTTACTGCTGCTTACATAATGCCTCAGGTTTTTGATATTTTATTTCTTTAAACAGACTGCTGATTTCTGTAGTGGGGCTTGTATTCTCCCAGAATTTAATTTAATCCCACATTTTCTAACATCATTGTCTATCAGCTCAGTCTGTGAGGAAATAAAATAATTGTGCCTGTGATGATGGGTAAAAGGTAGATAAGGAACAAGAGAATGATTGTCAAAGCAAATACTTGGAAAGGTCATAGATGGCTGGGATTATATGGTCTAAGGTATATGATAGTGGAACAGCAGTAAGAGGCAAGAGGTATGTAACACTAGTGCTCTAGGATAGTGCCACAGTAAACTGTCCTTTTATGTGGATTTTTAATCCAGCTTTATTTTTTAATGCTAAATGTTGAGAATGCTAAAAGAGAGCTTGTTAGTCTTCCACTGAGACCAGAGCTTGGTGATTCCTTGTTCCCCTGAAGTACATCCAGAATGTCTAACAGAGTGGCCTTCCAACTTGTGACATGCATAATGTTCCTCAGTGACTACTATTGAATTCAAATCATCTTTGGCTTTTAATAAAAATGCAAAGAGCTGCATAGGTGTAATTTCCGTGGATTTAAGGAAGAATCTAGAGATTCATTACAACAGATATAAATTGAATGGCTCTGTACTTATCTAAGAACTGAATCCTCCAGACTGTTTAATCATAGTTAAATTTTAAACTTGAAAATGTTTCGTTTTAGATTTGAGAGAATTGAAAAGATGTGTCATAATATTGGCAAATAATGCAATGGGAAAGCGCAGTTTTGGAAAGTTTGTGTTGAAGTGGAAACTGCTATCAGATTATCATCCATCACAGATTATTTTCTCTCCTTCCCGCCCCCAAGATAGAGTTGAGGTTGTATTAGTCAAATGGTTGAGAAGCATAAGAAGAAATACCATCTTTGAATTGCGTAATCAAAATGCCAGAGGTGCTTTAAGTAATAACACAGTGTTTTTCCTGTGTCAGAGTTGAATGCCAGGTGTTTCTCTGCTAAATGACTCAGCAGCACTATTTCACTTATCATCCTCTTTTAGAGGCTGATCCTTAGCCTCTTTTTTGCTTAGTGTTTTTTAGTTAATTCTTGCTTTCAAGTGGGTGAAATAAGCTCTGTCAGAGCCGATCTGGGACCTTTAGGCTCCTTTTCTGCAGTGGATCGCTACTGGAGAAATTCTTACTGTGTATGAAATTCAGTTTGCAGATTATAAAATCCAGAACTGTCTTGAGTTGGACTCTCTGTTAAAGGTAATCCTGACAGTTTCCTGATTTATATTTAATTAAATGAGATGTTTGTTTATAAATGTAAGTTCTGCTGTACTTTCAGCAATACATTTTTGAGTAGCTTGGGAAATGATTAGTAGTTTTTTGATTCAGTGATCAATTAGAAGCATTTGTCCCCCTGCAGCTGTACTTATTTTTCCTCCCTTTGCCTGAAAGGCATCCCAAGAATTGCTGCCGCTTGGCATTGTTGAACCAATGGAGTGCAAATGCTTTGGATATCCGAAAGCATACTTGTAGCTCCTCATGTTCAAGAGCAGTGTTCCTTTCCTGCTTCTTGAATAGAGAAAGATGTACATAAGAGCCTGCCTTAGTTTAATCATTTGCGGTGTTTCATGGGGCTGGTGATTCTGTGGTATAAAAATGAAAGTCACCCTTTCTGTCTGCTGAGCATAGGAGTAAAAATATTCTGCATAAGGTTAACAAACCTAACCCTTTATTCAGTTCTTCTGATACGACGATTTCAGCTGCTCTGAGAAAAAGTTGGTGGCTTGGGTTTTTTTTTCCTCTCTAGGAGGAGGGGAAATGGCAAGTTTTTAAAATGGCAGATTCTTAGGAGAAACTTTATAAGAAAGTATGTATTATACTGTGTCCTGAAACACTTGCAGGTTTGTTCTCTGCAGGTCAAAACGAAAGGAAAAGCTGTGTCAGCAGTAATGCTTTGATGTGTTTTTTGATTTGGTTTGGGTTTTTTTGGATTTTTTTTTCTTTTTCAAATTGTAAAGGTCCTTTTGTCAGAGAGGTGTCCTTTGTATAGTCTTTATGACTCAGATGTTTCTATCTGACTGTTTTATATCAGAAGGTTAATGACTGGAGAGAAATGATGTGCTTGTTGCTATCTTGTGGTGCGTTGGTAGATTTGATAATACAACTTCTGCCATGTCATTTTATTTTCCAGATGAATCACAGGACAGTATAGTAATATGGTCTGGTCTGCAAAGAGTAGCTTAAAAACTAACGCAAGGTTCCCACATTTGATATGGTACTAGTTATATTCCTTGTAGCAGTTGTATTCCAAACTAGCATTTTAGGGGATTAAGCTGGAATTAGCACCTGGAAAAAATAAAATCCTATGTCAAGTTTAGGGGAGTTAGTTGTTCTGTTGTATGTGACCCTCCCCAAGTAAGTCAGTGATAAATGCTAATAACTCTTAATTCTGCTGTGCTGTTTAAAAGTAGTATTTTTTTTAATATTTCCTTTTATCAGGGAGAAAGTGTGTTATTAGAATTTGCCCTATTGCAGTGTATTCCCCTCTGCCATTTCTGTCAAACATTTGTCAGGAAGGCTTCCTTGTAACTTTACAATGGGAAGCTTACTTTCCCCTGTTGGACTGTGAAGGTGGCATTGACTTCTAGTCTCAGCTAGAAGATCCAGGTAGTGTAAAGGTAAGATCATAAATGATGATAAATATATATATTATGAGGGAGTCTTTATTTATTTTACTTTAATTTGAACAGTAGTTCAATTCTGTAGATTCTATTTTGATCTTGCTGGTTATTGAAGGTAGCAATTAGCATTTTTGGTTGAAAATTGATGACTAATTAGAAGATTAGCGTAAAAATATGAAAAATGTATATGTTAGCTAGGAAAGATCTTGTTGCTGAACACTGCTTTTCTGTATTGGTCTTGCACTGTATTGTGGGTGTTCATGCTGTTTCAGACTACATAACTTTGGTTGTTTAGAGTAAGGACCTCTATTATAAAGACTCTCCTGATCCCCTACTATCCTTGTTTAAGCCAGTGAATTTTTGCCTTGAGTCTTCTGTCTACTGGGTGGTTCGTTATTATTTCCTTATATCTGATGATGCTGAATCTTTGAAGCAGAAGTTCAGATGCGAATTTGCCTTCCCTAAAGTTACATTTTCATTTGAATAGCGTCACTTAAGGGCGTGGTTGCACTGCAAAGAATAGTTAGTCACGCTGTTAGTAAAACTACATTACTGCCTGGACAATAACTCGAGTTTTATTGTATCCTGACTGATGACCATTTGTTTCTTCTGGAGATGTCTGTGTGCTTATAACACTGATAAAGGAAAGGACAACTTTATGGCCTGTTTTTCAGTTTCTGGTCAGCTAACTTGGGTACTTATCAACTTCATGTGCTTCTATTTCTTTTATTGCCCTTACTTGAGGCTGCACCTATGTTTATAGCTACAGCTGTGGGGAAATGAAGTAAATGTGAAATTCTTTTTCACAGAAGATGCGCTTTTCATCTGTGCTGCTGCTTTGCACGTGTGTGTTCCTGGCAGCTCACACTTTTGCCTGTTCTTTGGGGCTGTGATGTCTTGTTCTTCACTAGCAGTTGAGGATTTGGGAGAAGTTGTCCGATTTGCTGGTAGCCTTCAATGGAAAGCTTAATTATAAAATTGTTTACAAATGTATGGAGTAGGAGGGAGGAGGCAAAGTAGTATGCAGTAATGGAAAAGCACTGGCAAATATAATGGAATATATCGTTGAAGGGGAACATCTAGTCCAACGGTCTGACCAATTCGGGTCTCACCAAAAGTTAAAGCATGTTATGAAGGGCATTGACCAAATGCCTCTTAAACACTGACAGGCTTGGGGCATCAGCCACCTCTGTAGGAAGCCTGTTCCAGTATTTGACCACTCTCCTAGTAAAGAAACTAACATCCAGTCTAAAGCTCCCCTGGTGCAGCTTTGAAACATTTCCACATGTCCTGTCACAGGATACCAGGGAGAAGAACTCGGCACCTCCCTTTCCATTTCCCCCCCTTGGGAAGCTGTGGAGAGCAATGAGCTCAGCCTCCTTTTCTCCAAACTAGACAAAGGGAGTCCTTGACCACTCCTCATAGGACATCCTTCTAGCCTTGTCACCAGCTTTTTTGCCCTCCTCTGGACACATCCAAGGACCTTTTAATCCTTGTTAAGTTGTGGGGCCCAGAACTGCACACAGTATTCAAGGTGAGGCCACACCAATGCTGAATACAGCAGGATAATCGCCTCTTTTGCCCAGCTGGTTTTACTGTGTTTGATGCACCCCAGGGTGCGGTTTGCTCTCTTGGCTGCCGGGACGTGCTCCTGACTCCTGTGGAGCCTGCTGTCGGCCAGCACCCCCAGATCCCTCTCCGCAGGGCTGTTCTCCAGCCACTCCTCTCCCAGCTTGTACTTCTTCCTGGGAAGGATACCATAAGGCTACATGTCTGACAGACTAGCAATGTGAGCTGCTTTGCTTTTCTTTGCTGTATCACCTTGTAGGGAATTGCTTGCATGCTCCGAAAAATAAGACCTTTTGATATTAGAAAGGAAAATCATGAATCCAGTCTGACACTATGTAGTGGAGAAGTTGGTATAAAAATTCCACTATGACAATTTGGTCTACATGGTGGACTTTGGAAGGAGGAAGTTCAGGCTCACATTTTGGACAGCATCTTGCTTTTTGCCTGATGATTGGGTGCAGACAGAGCCCAATGGAGATTTAGACACAATTAAATTGAGGTGCAGTGATTGTTAAATTTTGAGATATGAGGTAACTTATTAGATTATCCATTTATTTGGAATTTATTTTTGTAATGATTGAGCATACATCTCCAAGATTTGTTCCCCCTCAGTTGGTTTGAAGAAAATATTGTTTAGCTTTGCTTGAGTTTCTAACTCAAATATAAATATGCACTTTGAGGCTCAGTATTCAAGGAAGTTCATTTAAATGTTACTGACAGAAAAAAGTTTTGGTTTGTATCCAAGTATGTAAAAGAGTGTCCTGGTTTTGACCCTGGCAGGTAGCCAAAGTATAAAAACCACTTGCTCCCCCTCCCCCCTCCCAGAATTAAAGGGGTAAAGGGAAAAGAGACTTGTGAGGTGAGATAAGAACAATTTAATAACTAAACCACAAAAATATTGAGAATAATAATAATTATAATGATAGTAATATATACAAATAAGTGATATATACTGGGCGTGCTGTGCGTGATATGGAATAGACTGTTGTCCACTTTGGGTCTCAGTCCTAAACTTAATATCAAATCCTAGGCCAGTAACTGGGGCTGTGCTCCCTCCCAACTTCTCTTGCACCTGCAGACACTGGCACAGCAGAGAAGCTGAAAAGTCCTTGACTGTCCTGGCAGCAACTATAAACATGAGCATGTTATCAGCCTTCTCCGCACAAATCCAAAACATAGCCTTGCACAAGCTACTATGAAGAAAGTTAACTCTGTCCCAGCTGAAACCAGAACAAAGATCAAGGAGAAATGAAAAGCATCTGTTCATCTACCAAAGCTTGGGAGTCCCAGTTTTCTTCTTGTCTTTACTTGTATGTGGATATTAAAATGAACCTGCAATTGTAAACAACATTTTAAACCTTTTATACTAATTTTTTGCCCCTAAATTGATCTCTGTCTTTAAGGGTGGTGGTTCACCTTTTTAGGAAGAAGAATGAGTGTTCAATATAACCTCCTTCTGCATGTAGGGCAAAGAACAAAGTTGAATGTGTAATCAGCTTTCTGAATTGGTCCATAAAATAGCTGTGTGAACCTGAAGTGAGTGCCAGTAGTGTTGCAGAAGCTCTTGGTGTAGCTAACAGGTTGGTTGGATGTTGTCTCCATAAATTGATAGAGTTTTCCCCTCTAGCTTAGAAGTGGGAAGTGTGCTAAAGCTAGTCTGTGTTGGATGTTGGCTGGGAGTAAGCTTATCTGCTTGACCTCTTGCTTTGTGTGTTCAGGTATGGACAAGGCATAAAGTGGCCTTTGAGTGTTAAGCAAACTAGCAGTAAGCCACTAACAAATTTTTTTTTTTAATGAGGGCTTTATAAAGGAAGCTGGGGTAGCCCCTTGATGTGTGTTGGGTTATAAATATCTGATTTTGTTAGAAATTAAATGTGTCATGGGAGCTCCATTATTTTTATTTTTCCTTGTCACCTTTGGGATTGTTTCCCTTCAGTAAGAGATTGAGTGGCAATACTGGGAAGGATGTTCGGTGTTCCTATAAATGGTCATATTTTAACTTTACTCTTGTAAGGGGTTGAAGCAACCTTTTGTTCATGGCATCTGGGTAAATTGTTCTTGGAGCTTGTCTAAACTTGCTGAAACGTTGCTGCCTCTCAAAGGACAAGACCCATCATGTGTTCAGTGTCGATTTAAATCAGCAGATTAAAAATGACAGATGCTAGCTTTGGTTCACAAAGAGCATTTTGTGTATCTTGTAGCTGTGTCCTGCTAATTAAATTCTAAAGTATTTGGAGGCTGAGCTTCCAGCTGCAGTTTCTTGATTTATAATTCGGTTGCTTTGTATATAGTAGTTATCTGATTCTATCAAATCAACTTTTTGATTATTCTCTACCAATCTGGAGTTATTTTGAGAAGGCCATTTAGAACCATATGAGAAAGCCATTTTGTTCAACTATTATGTGGTAAAATGACAGGACACTGAGGGTCTGCAGAATGAAGGCATTAGGCTAAGAACTTGTATTTGAAAAATGTGAATCAGAGAGGGAACTCTGTGCAATTTATTAAAATTCTTCAAATAATGAGCTTTTCCCATATGGAAACTGAAGTAAAAAAGGGGTAAAGGGGACACCTTATTTATATTCAATAAATAATGCTGTGGCTTATTTTCAGCCCATGTCAGTTCACTGGTCTGGTTCATCGTGTAGTCTCCACTGGGTGATATTTTCTCAAGCTGAGAGTGTGGTACAGGGGTAGTAACAGGTGAGAGGAATTGGGAGGAACTGAGTCTTAAAGCCAGCACTGGCACCACGGAAGCTCGTCTGGCTCTAACCTTTGGGATTCTGCCTCTGTTTCTGTGAGCACTTGCGTTTTACACCATGTAGGACAATGCTGTCAGGAGGGACCAATAACACTGCAGAACAAATTAAGTTCAATGCTGTCTTTTGGCAGATTGGAAATAAGGTTTCAAATTTTTTTATTTGGTGGTTTTTCTTGTTTGGGAAGGGTTTTGTGTTTGGTTGGGGTTTTTTTTTTTTGCTCGCTGGCATAAAAATTTCACTAGTGAAGCTGTGCAGAAGCTGTAAACTTACTCCAGCTGCATGCGGATGTAGCTCAGGACAGCATCGCTGCATTTTAGCCTGCCATGTAACTGTGAAGCTCTCTGTGTTGTGGTTTTGTTTGTGCAGGCACTTTTTGTTTCTGTTTTTAGGGGTTTTGTTTTGTTTTGGGCTTTATTGTTTGGGGGTTTTTTTGTTTGTTTTGTGAGTGGGCTTATTTGTTCTCTCTCTCTCTCTCTCTTTTTTTTTTTTTTTTTTTTTTTTTTTTTTTACTGCACACACACACTGACACACCGCCTCCCCCCAGTATCTTGATATTTGGAAGCAGTGGCTACTTCACCTAAGCATTACTTAGGTTTGGTGGCACGCATGTAAAAGCACAGGGTGCCTGTGTTTCTGGAAGCAAAGAAATCAAGTGTATACTGAGAAGGCAAGAATAAACAAGTGTTATGGTTTCTGACTACTGTAGGTTAATATTTGTGTTTATATTGTGTATATATGGGTACATACAGCACATGCAGACGTGATAATTTACTTTGAATTATACTTGCTTTTTGGAATTTTGGTAAATCTTCAGGAAAACTTTGACTTCATCTTGGAGCATCTGAAAAACCCTGTTAGAAGATGTGTTACAGTTCCATAAGGATTATAAATCAACGTTATGTTTTTTCCTTCTATGGAAAGATTTAAATTTTTGTTTTTCACTTTGCACTGGTAATTTTTACTCCATTTGTCTGGCTTTGTATCTATGCCAGATAGCAATCTAGAAGAGGGAAGGGGTAATTCTTATTGAATAGTGTAGGCATCAGCATGAGGATGAAGTAGAAATGAGATGATGAAATGAACCTGAAAAATATCACTTACCACAGCAGATGAGATACGTCTCTATACCCCCCTTCCCTTTCTATTTTCCCTGAACACCTAAAAGATCTTTAGCCAAACAAAATGCTGTCTTTAGGACTCCTAGTCCCTCTTCCTTTCCTCACCCCAAATTGAACTTGAGTATTTAATGTAATAACGAACATGGCAGGATTACATTTCAAAATAATTCCTAAAGTAAAAACATTGTAATGCAGTATAATTAAATGCTTTAAAGAAATATTCTTTCTTCCTCAGGAAAACAAAGAAATAGACTGGAGCCAATGGATACCATATTTGTCAAACAAGTTAAAGAGGGTGGACCTGCTTTTGAAGCTGGACTGTGCACAGGTACTATTCTTCTGTAACACTGATAGCATGTTTGTGTACATGATGTAAAATATATATGATTTAAGCTTCTACATATAGCTCTATCTTCCATTTAAACCTTTTTTTTTTTCCAGAAGTTTGAAAGCTCTCTTAAGTTGTCCTGCAGTGTTTTTAATCTCAAAGCACCGTTGTGTTCTCTTGGGAAGTGCTATTTAAAATATGTTAAAGCATTAAAGTCTTAGTCCTTTTTGTATTATTATCTTTTAAAAAATAAGAACAATTATATGATAAAATACATGAGGAAAAAGAGAAAATAGAGGAAACTTACCCAGCTGTTTCTTGTGCAAACTGATAACCTCAAAACATTCAGAATAAATTATTCCACACCCTTTAAATTAAATAAGAACAATCCAAGTCTGGTGTTTCTTAGAAAATTTTGTTCTGTTGTACAACTTACTCAAACTGGAGAGCAGAAAGCATTTTTTTTGTGAAGTGCCGGGTATTTTGTCTCACCTTCAAGTGTCAAAGGAAAAAAAAAAAAGAAAGCTATGTTAGAATGAGAAGTCTTCCTAATGTTAAAACAGTAAGTTACATAGATGGATACCAGGTTTCTGTTCTTAAAAATCTGCAAAGCATATGTTTTATGAAAGGATTGTGTTTGCATTGATAATGAGATGTTACTTTGTTTTGAAAAATTACATGCATGCATTTGACTGGAATAGAATTGTACAGCATAAGGCATTTTTCTTTTCTACCTCCTCCTTAAGTACTTATTCAGGGAGGGGCTACTTTAGCATTATTTTAATGCAATTATATAAAGAAATATTTTGGCTTGATAAAGTAGAGCATATGTTGAAGTTGTACAAAAGAGACATTAATTTCTGCTCTGTTCAGTGTTTGCCAAATTGAAGAAGATTAAATCTGTAGAGGATGTTTTATTTTTAGGCAGACGAGATTTTTAGGAGCCCAGAGTGAAGAACATAAAATAAATGAGAAAAAATATTTTTAAATTACCAGAATATTCTTCTTCAACACACTGGCTGATAGCAGTTATATCTAATTAGTTTATACCATTATTTCTTACTTAAAACTTTAGGATGAAATATATTACTGTATGTCTGCCTTGAAATTATATTATAAAACACTCAGGGAATGATCAGCGAGGTAGATTGCTTAACCTCTGATAATGGACTTACATACATTTCTTATTTTGTAGAACCACCTATATTTTGGGTGGCTTTTTAAATTCAGCTGCTTTGTTTCATGGTCACGCAAATGGAAAGAAAATCCTCGAAAATCTAATACGAGCTTAGGTAGTTATGCTTGTTAATTCTTATTTTACTGCTTCAGGATCCTCACCCCAGGCTTTGTTACGCAGAATCAATGAGCTCTGTTTCAGGAGCCTACCTAGCTGCTACTCAACACAAAGATCGAAATACTTTTGCAAATTTGAGGAACAGGTTAATCTTAAATGTGAGACAATTCATTCTGAGTATTTTTGAATACTCCTGTAAAACTATCTTGGTTAGAGTTAGAAAGATCGTACTTCTCATATTTAATCTCCAAAGCATTTCATTTAAAAATAATGTATCTGTGAGTTCCAAACATAAATATTTTAGAAATATTGAAATACAAGCAGCCAAAACAAATTCACATTTCCCATGTCTTGATCTTCATGCTGACATTTGTGTGTATGCAAGAATATAAAGAATTAAAATGTGTTGAAAGGGAGGTGGTTTAAGTGTGGTCAGATAAATGTTTAGTTTGATAACAGGTACTCAGTGGGCCACCAGGTTGATAGAGCTATTAGAAAAAGCCTTCCTGTTTCTCTACCCCTTTTTGCACTACAAGCTCTAGCCTTCCCCTTTGTATGTACCTGAAAGTGAGCAAGGTTGTGTTTTGCAGAGTTGCCTGTGCTCACTTCTTTATGCAACCAGTTCTGCCAAGTGTCCTGCCAGTCAGCTTCGTTGGATCCATGCTTCAAGTAGACTTGTTTCACTGCTGTGTGCAACCTAGTCTGTTTCTTTAAAAATAAAAGCTGCGCAAGATTAGATAAGATGATATGACCTACTTTAAAGATAGTCCTAATTAGTTTTTAGTGGGAATACTGAGTGGAGATCTGCATATGTGGGCAAGTTCTGAAACACCCTGGAAAAAAGCCAGTGTTAAGTTCCAGAGAAGGATCTAGGATGTTCTGAGGAAGTCTAGCCCTACGACCTAGCAGGACAGGGTTCAGAGCCTGTAAATAAGATTTAATTTTTTTGGCACAAACTGTAGCATTTCTTTTTCCTGCAACTTTTTGGAAGGATTTATTTTGGTGTGATATGGAGCATTTCAAAATCAGCTTTTGTTTCCATGAAAGCCCAGTTTCTCAGCCTAATTACATAAGGTGTCTGTATGCAGTAGTGCATCACAGATGCCTATCAGGCATGTGGGTTGCTAGCAGCCATTGAGTGTTGCCACCAACCTTTCTTTCATCACTTAGGAAGCAAGAGGCAAAATTTAGAGTTCTTCCGGGTGAGGAAAACGGCGATAACCAGCTGATAAAAAGGCATATATAAGCTTTTATGAGATTGAAAATATCTTGCCAATTTATATGCATGATGTTATGTTGTGTGTGCAGAGCAAGTTAAAAAAAGTTAGCAGAGCCATGTGGTTTGGTAATTTTGGAAATCTCTGGGGTCTGTCTAGGGAACTTCAACAGAGCATGGGTGTTTAGAGCATTATTGCCACCAAAGTAGAGTCTTCAGAGTGAACAGCTTTTTCCTTGCTTTGATTTGATCATGCCAGAAACACAAAAGGGCTTTCAGTTTGTAAAGCAGTGTCGAAAAAGCCATTCCCTTTGGCTCAGTTTGCGTGGGTCCTTTCTTTCAGTTCTTCTTTCTCCAGCAGCTTTCCAAAGCTTCCTACCCTGTAATCCTTTAGATCATTTTCTCTCATTAGTAAATTCAAGATACCTTTCTGCTCTTCTGATCAGAGATGATGTAACTACCATTTTTGGTGAAGGAATGGGGTGGGTTTTTAATAAAAAGCTGAAAATAGCTCTCCATGATGTATTTGCCACTTAATTTATGACAGTATGTGAAGCTCTTTAATGAGGAAAGTGCAACAAACTGTTCGGAGAAGTCTGATAAAAGTGATGTTAGGTCTAAAGATGGATCTTTATGGATAAGAAATAACCCATTACACTGTCCAAGATGCATTGAAGAGACTGTACTACCTTGGAAACAACCCATTTTATTCTGAGGAAGGAAGAAACTGGAGCCTTTTGAAATATTCAGTCTTTATTTCTCAGAAGGCAGAAGTACAAAATTGCAGTATTTGCTGCTATTAAAGGAGATGTGTAGAGCTACACCTGGCGGTGTTTTGAGTTAAAGTTTGTTTTTGTTTTGAGGTTAAGTGCTGGAATGAAATGTCTGCTTAGAATTCACTTAAAAATTGGGCGGTGTTGTGAGTACGTGTTACCATACATCAAAAGCTTTATTTTGAAGATGGTGTACTTATGGTATAGCTTACACCTGCTTGTGGTTTTCTTTCTGTGAGTTTGTAGGTGATTCATTTGGAAGCTTAGGATAAGATACCACCTCTGAAAATATTCTGGGAAAGGAGTACCAACTTGGCATCCTCCATATGGTTATATGTAGTTGTGTTGTGCATCTTTTATTTTTATCTCCTTTCATTTTACAATAAGGCTATCCTTGAATTTTAACATATTAATGATCTTGATTGTTGCAAGGTACAGAAGTACAAAATAAAATCAAGTCTAGACAAATTAATTGAAGGTATAACTTTTCCCTTTACAGGTGACAGAATTATAAAAGTCAATGGAGAAAGTGTTATTGGGAAGACATATTCTCAAGTCATTGCTTTAATACAGAACAGGTAAGATACTAGTATTTTATTATGTGCCACAATTATTTTTTTTATACTAAGCAGAAAATGACCACTTAGGGTTGTTCTGAAAAAGTAATTGTATTTTTAAATTTTCCTTAATACACACTCAGTTTCACTATTTCTGTTTTTGTGTGTTTATTGAATGCTGAGAAAGGTTTGAGAATGGGGACGCTGAATTGTGCCACAGTCCTTTTGTGTCAGTATTTGTCCCTTGTTAGCAAATCACGCTGAGTACCATAGAGGAAGGTTGTCTGAACTTAAAATAGGCAGATTAGGTATACATACACCACACATATGCGTCAATTTAAAAAGAAAATCAGAAAACTATGTCTTGCTGATGAGGCTCTAGGTCTGCCTGTCAATAAAAGTTTTATTTTCAGCCCTGTGAGTGTGGGTAGTGGACCGTCCCAGCAGAATGGAGCCCCTGCCCACTGTGGATAAACCAGACACACCTGAACAGCAAAGCCCTGTCGGGGATTATCTAGTGCAGCCAGGAATGGTGTAGTGTATTGCTGCATCTGTCGCCTTAGTTACCATGAATGGAGAGAAGATGAAGGAATACTATTGTTAGGAGAGGAAAACAATTGAATTTTGTCTGAGCCAAATGTGTACATTCCAGAAGATTGTAACAAAAGGTCACGTGTATCCTTGAGTGTTTTATTCAGAAGATATAACCATCAGGAAGTCTTTGGCTGAACCTCTTAAGATAAAGAGATAAATACTAATTCTGATCCATAAAGAGAGCTTGGACTCCAGATCAGGTATATCTTCCTTGTATCTTACAGGCAGTGCTTCTCATATGACTGAAGAACGAACTCTTTCTAATTCTTTGCTTGAAAACAGTATTTTTGAGCTCAGAGCAGTTTGGTCTGCACACTAAATATTTTATTTCTTGAGCTGCCGTTTCATGGCTAGTAGAATTATGGTGTATGCCGCTTGCTTTAGCTTGCTGTTCTTGCATCAGTGTAACCATCCTGGGTCAGACTGATGGTCTGTTTATGTCAGTATCCTCTCTTTTTAAAAAGAAAATGAAACAATTTGTTCTGTATCAAATTATAAGTAGGAAACTTTCCTTTATGTAAAAACTACTTGAAGAGGAGCAATGCTATTTATCATATTTTTGACTTCCAAATTCTTCATCCTGTAAATAAGAATTGATTATTATCAAACCATAAATTGCCTAATAGAATTTATGTGTAAATGCTACCTACACATAGAAATGAAATCTGAACACTTCATTGTAAATACCTCAAGCTATGGAATCTCTTTCATATTTTCTTTTTGTTTTACAACTGATAAATAGTTTAATATCCATACAAAAGAGTTTAGACAAAAGTCAGCTCCTGAGGACACTACTTTTAAAGAAACATTTTAAATAATTTTGCTGTTCATCCATTCAGTCAAAATAGGAAATGTTATTGTAAATGCACATAAGAAGTCAATACTTTTGTGTTTCTTAGAGAAATTCAGTATTTTGAAAAATCTTTAAAAGGCTTTTGAAGATTTTTTTTTTTCCTAGTTATGTGGAGACTTAAAAACTTAAATCTATCACTGCTGGTCTTTGGTTTTAAAACTTAAAGTAATTTACGCTGGTTGGAGAACACGTTTTTTCATAATGAATAATGGTTTTAAGAAGATTGTGAAACCAAATACCCTTACTCCTCTGTTTTGGAATGCAGCTGTATGTCTGCAGTCACTAACAAATGGAAAGGGAACCACAAAATAAAAACATTTTTCATATAAGAAAGGATGATAAATCACACGTTATGTGTTTGAGAAGATGGCTTTCATTTCTGCAGAAATAAGAAACTTAAGTCCTTCTCAGTGCCTTTGTAGAATCATAGAATCATAGAATGGTTACGGCTGTAAGGGACCTCAGAGATCATGAAGTTCCAACCCCCCTGCCATGGGCAGGGACACCCTCCACTAGCCCAGGTTGCTCAAAGCCTCATCCAGCCTGGCCTTGAACACCTCCAGGGAGGGGGCATCCACAGCTTCTCTGGGCAACCTGTTCCAGTGCCTCACCACCCTCATAGTGAAAAATTTCTTCCTAATGTCTAGTCTAAATCTGCCCTCTTCCAATTTAAATCCATTACCCCTCATCCTATCACTACGTGCCCTTGTAAAAAGTCCCTCCCCATCTCTCCTGTAGCCCCCTTCAGGTACTGGAAGGCTGCTGTAAGGTCACCTGGAGCCTTCTCTTCTCCAGGCTGAACAACCCCAACTCTCTCAGCCTGTCCTCATAGGGGAGGTGTTCCAGCCCTCTGATCATCTTCATGGCCTCCTCTGGGCCTGCTCCAACAGCTCGACATCCTTCTTGCATTGGGGGCCCCACATCTGAACACAGTACTCCAGGTGGGGTCTCATGAGAGCAGAGCAGAGGGGGAGAATCATCTCCCTTGACCTGCTGCTGATGCTTCTCTTGATGCAGCCCAGGATCCATCTGGCTTTCTGGGCCGCGATCGCACACTACCGGCCCTGTTCAGTTTTTAATTTACCGACACCCCCAAGTCCTTCTCCTCAGGGCTGCTCTCAAGTTGTTCTCTACCCAGGCTGTATTTGTGCTGTATCCTGTGAAGTTGGTGACCTGTCTCTGTGCTGATTTTTGTCTCTTCTCAGGAGATGCATTGTACTGACCAGTACAGATAAGCTAATTTCTAGTCTGATATATCCAGTTAGTTTGTATGCTTTTCTCTTGTGCTAGTATTGGTTGATTTGTTTAAATAACCTTTCTTGTGACATGTAATGGGAGATTACTAATTAAGTCATAATCATCATAATCTCTTCGTTTTCTGTTTTGTGAGCCTAGGTAAATTGTCTGTACCGGCCATCTCTTTTGTAGCCCTTATCTGTACCTGTTCAGTTTACATTTAATGAATGTGAACAGAGTATTCCTCTGTCTCAGATGAGATAACGTGTTCAGCTGTTCTGTATCCAGTGTTACAAGCGTATACTTCTCTCTTGCTTCCGATAAGACTTTTTTCTGGTAGATACTAACTGTGGGTTTCACAGTTTGACAATATTTGACTCTGGATAACCGATACATTGTACATTTGGTGTCCTGATTTCGCCTGTATTTAAATTATATTGATTGATCTTTCCAGATGCCTGGATCTTTATGCTGCTGCTGCTGCTTTTGGTTTCAGCAAATCAGACTGACAAACTCAGCACTTATAAATAGCAAGCATTTTCTGTCCATATTTCAGGTGTCATCTGTCTGACTAAATATGTTTAAGTTGATTCTGCTAAGAGATGATTGGAGCAGAAGGGTGTAAGTCACTGCTTGCCTTGCTATTGCTCCACTTTTCACATGATGTGGTAGTTGATGGTATTTGCCCAGCAATTTAGAAGTGCTGAACAGACTTTAGTTTTAAATGGAAGAGAGAGAGAAGTTTCAACTTGTGTTCAAAGATTTGCCACCTTATTTTGTCTGAGAAGCTCCAAACAACTGATGTACCTTAGGACTCGAGGAGGACGAGGGGAAAAAAAATAGGGAAAAAAAAAGAAGAAAAATGACACAGAGCATGTTGGCTTAATATGCTGGTTTTGCTGTGAACAGATGTACTCTTCAGTCAGATTTCTCTTCTGCTCTTATTTGCAAAGGCTAATGGAAATCAGTGTTTATTTCTGTTGTGTAAAGTAATTTGACAAAATATTTGAGTGTGTGAGTTTTTGAATGGTTTTGATCTATGGAAATTAATGGATCATCTTTGTAAGAAGAATTGAAAATATTTTCCAAAAGTTGATGTGTGGTTTTTTTTTTTCTATTTGTTTCAGTGACAGCATATTGGAACTTAGTGTTATGCCAAAAGACGAGGACATCCTTCAATTGGTATGTTTATGAAGTTTATATTGACAGTTTGTTGCCTAAAGAAAAATATCTTGCTGTTGGTTACAAAGTCTTTGAACTGTTCTACCAAGAAATAATTAAAAAAGGTTAAGTTCATCTCTCTGACACTCCTTAGGTATTTTTCTATTTACTTTCCATCCCTGAAACTTCAGAGGAATCCAAATATAA
>WKFP01014891.1:957036-1036048 GCA_011057875.1 Pterocles orientalis | reverse complement strand
GCTAAATAGTGGTATGCTGTAAAAATAGAAGAACTTAAAGCACTACTGGATATTGTATTAGGATTTAGTGAGAGGTTTATCTAGTGCAATGAGGATGAAATAGTTTCATGATATTCAGGAATGATTCTGGCTGTGCAAGTTAAAGTACTTGGCAGTCCACTCCATGTGGTAATGACGGATTACTAGGTTAACTACATAAAGAGCACAGTTGCTTGTTTCTATCCTTAGTTTGCTATTTATAAGCCTAGAGTTTAGTTTTCAGAAATATCCGTATATGTCTGTGAACCTCTTGGTGTATTGAATTTCCTGAAAACATGACTTTAAATCCATTCATCAATAGTAACAATGATGTGATCCCATCCACAGGTCATTGCCCTCTGTGGCATGTGCACACTCTTTACTCTAGGAGGGAATTACATGTGAAATGCTGTCATTAGTGAAGTCAGCGTCAGTCGTGTTTGTTCACAGCCGTGATCTTGGAAATGTCCCTTTGGGGACTGGGGTGAAAGGATGTTTAAAACATCTCTATGCATGACAAATACTTGAACTCTTGACAGCTACAAATGTGCTGTTTTTTCTTAATCCTCCTCCCCAAATTTGAAATTAATTTACTTAAAATGTAACCATTTTGAGACCATGAAGATTATTATTATACTCAGTGTTTCAAAATTGATGTATACAATTTCAGTAGCATTCTCAACTTCTTTTGACAGAATTTTGGCATCTTATAGGTTTTAGTATCACTGACTTCATACAAATGGGAAGACACATTTAGGTTAACTACAAATAGTTCCTTTTTTTAAGTGTATTTAATGGATTTGTTGCTATTTTGTACCCTTTGGATAACAAATTTAGTACTAAAAAGTTGTTCAAATGGTCACGCTTTTTGTGCTACACAGAAAATACTGAACGTAAAGGTGCTCTCTAGAGAGAAAATTGAAATTGTTAAGCCATCTTACAGGTCAGCCTTATTTTGATTCTTACCAGTAGATTTTTGTAGTGTCTAACGTGTACATGTTAGGGTGTATGCAGGATTTTTGGACCATTTTTTTTGAGGTATTAGCAAACAAACAAATTCTGACATCATTCCTTGTGTATATAGAAGAATATAGCTTACAACTCACTGAATTTTCAGGCATCAGGTTCTTGAAAATTATCAGTCTTTTAAAAATTACATCTTTCATAGGATCTACATTGGAGCTGTTCATTTGGAAGGTCATTTGTAATGTAGAATATTAATGTTTATATATAGGGTTTATTATATGTAAATATATGTAGATACTAATTTGTAAATATGTGTGTCTGCTTTGTGTATGTACATAAACACACACAGCTGCTATAGGCAAGTTATCCTGATTTTTCCTCTGTCATTTTTTTCACTTTCCCCACTAGCCACTCAAAAGTTCATCTTTCCTACCTTTCATCGTCCCTCTAACAATTTCATTTTGAATAAGTTTTAAAAATCCTTTTCTCATAGGAATTACCCCAAAAAGTAATAGGCTACTTTTAGTCCTAGATGTTGTCACCATTAAATTATAGTAGTGTACAGATCTGTTGACACATGCCTTAGCGTTCCAGACCGATCTCTGTAGCTTCATTTATAAAAAGATTTAATTGGACATTCTGTGAATATTGGTATTTGTGGAAATAAAAGAGGGCTGTTTGCTACTGTACATTTTGAGGTGTTTAGTTCCCTCTTGCATATCTTTTAATTTACATCTTAATCTTTCCTTAAAATTACAGGCTGTTGAAACTGCATACTGATAAGTGAAAGTTGATCATGATTGAACAGAAATGTTTCATTTCTTATAGATAGTATGGCAACAAAAAATCCTAGATGGGAATGACCGGGAAAGTGAGTGAAAGTCAATTGAAGCGTATCTTTTTTTTTTTTTCCCCTCTTTCTAGTCAGACGATATGGAAGTTTTCAGTATATTGGGGGATCTGGGCAGAAAAAGAAGAGTTTGCTGCTTTGTCGTTTCTGATACTTAAAATTTTTGAGGAATTGAGCAGCTCCCAAGGTCTTTTAGTACCCTGAAATTGCCAGTGTATTATGTACCTGTATTAAAAACAAGAAAAAAAAATTACATAAGGAAATCTATTCCACAGTTTTGTATGCCCCAATAACCTCATGCCTTTGACCACAGGTCTGCTCACATCCAACTCCAGCAATCCTGTTGTCTTTTTGTTTTTCCTGAAACCATCCAGTTGCATCAAACCTCGTGGATCAACATGCTGTTTCATTGGCACTGTGAAATATTTCCATTTGCTTTGCTTTTAATAAATACAGATATTTTCATAAGTAGCTATATTTAGCCCAGAGTCTTGGAGCGTTTGTTTACTTTCAGATTTTGTACTGGCGCAGTTACTAATGTGCATAGAGGTTAGTATTAAAGCCCTGGCAGCAAGTACAATGGAAGGAGGGATGTGATGTGAAGATGTAGTGGACTAGAAGGAGACTTAAACTTTGTTATGTAACATTGCATGTGTTGGAAAGTACCATTTGCATCAACCGCCCTCACCTCAATTTAGACTAATATTTACAAGAAAGTCTCTTACACAGCTGATATTTGGAAATTAAATTTCTTGGGCTTAAGACATTAAATTTTACGTACGAAAATTTCACTGCCATTAGGAAGAAAGAGTGTGCAGATATTCTTCAAATAATGCTATCTGACCTGACTTGTTTTCTGGGTGTCTCAGAGTAAAGTGAAACCATTTGAACTGTATTACCAGCATTCTTGCTAGAGCAAACTATAAGTGGAAAATCTTTCCATGTAAGACAGCTGAAAACCTTTTCTGGTGGGCAGTTCCCGTAATCATGCTGAATGTGAGAGTTAGGAGAAGAGAAGAATTTACTAGTAAAGAAACATAATCTGAAGGCAAATTGTTTGGAGAGGAAAAAAAGAAGAGTGCCTCAAGCTCAGTCGTGCAAGGTGCTGGGCACGTTGGCTTCTGATTCATCAAAACACTTATCTCTAATTTTGCAAGTAGTTTGGTTGAAGTCGGCGTTATTGTTCATCCTTGAGTGAAGCGTAGTGAAGCATACTCATTCTCAGTGAAGCATATGACTGCATGCTTTTATGGATTTGGACTAAAGGGTGTAGGACACAGTTGGTTCAAGCTCTTGAAAGCACGGGGTTTCACCATGATTCTTGCGAAGAGGGACCCTTGTGCGTCAGCTGTCATTATTCTAGCATCAAATGGCATAAAATGAGGTGGGAAAAAATGCGAGCACAAAACCCTTCAGCTGGATTTTAGAGGGATAATATAATACCTTGTAGAATGCTTTATTTGCTTAACATTTATTTTGCCTATTATACAGCATGAAAGTATTACCTTACCAGTTAAACCCTTAATATGCTGATGGTTACACAAATTCTAGTAAGAAATTAATTCTTTGCCATAGGAGTTTGCAGCCTTGGTGCAAACAAGACCAGGCTGCAAGTTGAGGAAGAAATTTTACCAAATAACTGGAAACACGTTGAGTTCTTACTGTAAGCACAGCAGTTTTCTTCTAGTAATTGTTGCAGAGCTGTTATCAATCAAAGCTGTAAATGTCGCTCTAAATTGTTGCATTTGTACGGTAAGCTTTCCGTAACTGCAGTTGTTTTGAGAAGATGGGAAAGAACGTATAAAACATCAAGACTGATTTCTCAATTGTGTTGGAACTTCTGAATAACTGCTGAGTACCCAGCTCCTATAGGAATGTGAGAGTCTTGGCTGGTATCTGAATCGGGAACATCACTGGTATGGATATTGAAAAAAAAATATATTTTTTTTAAGTTGGAGGGCTTTTTTATTTTTAAGGCTTTTAAAAGTCTGAAATTTAATACATACCCTAGTGGCTTTTATTAGGATATCCTTTGCTGCAATCGCTTAGAGACTAAGGTAGTATTTCCACATACTATGTCATTTGAGGAACTAAAGGGAGAAGAGAGTAATATTCAAACTGCATTTTATATATAGTTGCAAAATAGGTTCAGTATCAAAATAGTGTGTGAATGCTACCAAGTGTATTAGCGTACTTCACATTTTTTTACTCTCTAAACCTCTTCTAAAAATTTGACCATCACCTTATGGTTAAAACAATAGAAATATTTCATAGTAAAAGGGCTGATAATTCAGCGTGTCGTTATTAGGAGCAGATCTGTGCATTTCTTTGTAAGCTGCAATATTTCTCTGTAGGCCTTTAATCAGAATTATGACACAAAGATATTTAATATTCCTTTGTGGAAATGTCACAGCCTCTACTTTTTCTTTCTTGGAAAAAACTTCAGCTTTGTTTCAGTGAAATGAGTGGAATGAGGTTGAAAGGAGAAATACACTTTCCATCATCAAAACCTTTTTTCAGTAACTGTCTTAATGAGGACTGGCAGCCTGACTGTCCGGATAACCTGCAATCGTGGAAACGTACCCTTTACTGGGGGAAGGGGGGAGAAAGCCTAGCTGATTTTGCTTTGTGCCCTGTCAGAATGCTGTCTTTTGAAGAAGGTATTTTAATATCTGTGATAATTTTGTCAAGAACTGAGAACTGATTTTTCTACTCATTTATAGTCTTCAGCTACAATCAGATCACATCGGTTTTGGAATTTAGCCTTTCTGCTGTCAAAGTCAGTGAAGCATTGTTTATCATGGGCATGTTTTACAAAAACATAAAAAATACACTGTTTTTATTGGTCTAATGTGTGGATATCCCAGGTCTTGAACAGTTTCATCAGCTGTAAAAACTGTTTTCTTATTGGGGGGTGATTGTTTTTCATCTTGCATGCCGGTAGTCCTTGCTCTATCTGTTTTCTGGGTCTTCAGCATCTTTTCCAATTTTATTTTTTTTTAATTTCTACAACCTATCAAGATCTTAAATAGCCATTTATTTCAAGATTTAGAGATATTTATTTTTGTATGTTCTTTCCCTCTATTAAATGTGCCAGTGGAAACATGTCTTGATTTTTACTATGACTGGAGGAAAAAAAAATACAAATCGTACAAGTGGAGTGTTTCTGCAGCATCATTCCTCTAATTTCAGATGTACAGCATGAAAGCAGCTGCAGTCAGCTGACAGCTTGTGGTTATGTTCAGATATATGTGGGGAAGGGGCGTGCTGTTTTAAATGCATAATAAAGCTGTTGTTTCGTCACCAGGAAGTAGGGATGGTAGCAGCCCAGGGGAAATAAGAGACAGTAATATTGCTGTAGTGGAAGGGAAGTCATGTTGCACGGAGCCAGAGCTCTCTGCAGGCAGCTGTAGGGATGCACCAAGGCAAAATGACACAGATGTATTTTGCTTTCTGTAAGGGCAGAGGATAAATGTGAGGAGCCGATAAAAGCCTGAGATGGACATGCTTGCAAGGAGGGTGAAGTTATTTTTTGTGCTCTTACTGCCCTTTACCTCTGTTGGTACCTTCCAGTGAAATCAGTGTAGTTGTATTTTTAGCTTGCTGTATCCAACATCAATATGACAACATAATTCTGTCTTTACGTCTGTAAGCAGCTTTTACTATGTTTTCCTGTTTTCTGCCAGCTGCAGTTTACAAAGGATGTCACAGCACTGGTAAGAAATGTACAGTAGCCATTTCTCTGATGGTTTTGTAAGGCATGTTTTTCTTAATGGTTTGTGAGAAGCAAGAATATGAAACGGCAAGTTTGTCGGAAATTAGATAGTCTAAGCTGAATTTCCTTCATAATGCTAATCTCTTAATTTGTGGTTTGTGCCTGTGTTATTTGGTCAGTTTTCTCTCAGTGTGCTTTAATATTTTGCACTTCACTAATGCTTGTTGTAACATTGCAGCAGTATTGGAAATGCCTCGCCCTCCTCTGTACTTTGCTCCGTATTAATTTTATGGCTGCATTTAGGCTTTTATAACCTGCCTAGTGTTAAGACAGGGCACATTGATATTCTGGAATTGAGCATGTTATGATTTGGACAAGAAATGCTGTGATATGATACTACGCCTGAGCGTGTAAAAGCCCTGAGAATCATTTTAATCTTCTGTTGCATTGGCAGGCTCTGCGTTGGCTCTTTTATTTCATTGTGTTTAAACTGAACGAAGTCATGCTAAAGTTTTTCAAGAACAGGATGTTGTTAAAGTGTACTGTATGCTTCTCATTGATTTATTATTTTGAATGTTCTGTTAATTTCACAAGGATAAATGCTGCTTTCCTTAAAAGGCTACAGAAATATGCAAAGTGTAATAGAACCATTTTTTTCTCAGGTGTCAGGCTCTTAAACATAAAGGTGCAAAGAAATGCACTAATGAAATTAATTTGAGATTGTAGTTTGTATTTTAATAGTGGGTGAACAGTACTGCATATGTATAAATTTTCATACTGTTTGTACCTTGAAGTTAAAAATGTTACATATTATTAATATTTTTGCAGTAACATTTGTATGCCATGTATTGGCTCTCTCCTGTAAAATCCAAGATGATTTGCAGGGTGATGGCTCACAGCAAAGGTGTTATGCTTCAATATATTCATTTCATGTTTAGGAACAGTAGCTTTTATGTAGACATCTTAGAGGACATTGTGCATGTATATTTGTACTTTTCATATGTACTACACTAAGTGAATAGAGCTTTTTTTATACACTAAGTGAATAGAGAATTTTCTAGTGCCAGCTGAATTCATTTTGCAGCATTTTAACTTGTCAATTGCTGTGAAATTCTGATTTCCAGCAATGTGAAGCTTGAACGGGAAGGATATGCGAAGCATTATGGGTATGAAAGCAAAATCAAGGGTGATAAAAATACTATGTTCGTGCTCATGGATTTTGGGAAACCTGCCTCAGTGCCCTGCTTGCAGTATTTCCTAGGATTGGTCATCGGTTCAGCTTTTTAGTTGTTGATGGTGGGAATGTATGTAATGATTTTGCTTGTTCTGTTTCTGCTCATTAAGGGGGTGGATGCTGTTTTTATCTTTTTGACTAACTTTTAGTCTAAAATTATAGATAGTGTGAGGTTTGTACTTGGGTTCCCTCTCTTGAAGCTGGACCATGAAAATGCTAGATGGTAAACTTTTCCATCTCTGTCACTGCTGAATACTCACTTAATCTTCTCTCCACAGGCGTATTCCCAAGATGCCTACCTGAAAGGCAACGAAGCCTACAGTGGTAATGCCCACAACATACCTGAACCACCGCCAATATGTTATCCACGCCTGACATCCACGGCTTCTGTTATGGCACAAGCTGGTGACAAGCTATCTTCTGACTTCTCGCTGGGAAAACAGCAAGTCAGTAGACCAGTACGGGCATTGACGCAGCCAGAGAGGGCCTACAGAATGGAAATACAAGTGCCTCCATCGCCAACAGACATTGCAAAATCAAATACAGCTGTGTGTGTTTGCAATGAAACTGTAAGGACTGTTATTGTGCCTTCTGAGAAGGCTGTAGATTTGCCATCTTGTAGAAATAATCATACTGGTCCATCACACAGGACAGAGGAAGTAAGATACGGCTTAAAAGATCAAACCAGTCTAAAAGCACGGACCACCTCACCATCTTCAGTGTCCACTGCCATTGTACTTCCCCAGACTCCACTCACAAGGCCAGTTGATCCAACTGGAACACTAAGTAAAGCTTCAAATTATGTAGTATGTCCAGAAGGACTCCCAAGCACTAGACCTCCTGCCCAAGCCACAGACTCACCCCCAGTCTCTACTAATCATTACAGTTCTCCAACATCCCACCAGCATATAGACTGGAAGACCTACAAAACTTACAAAGAGTACATTGATAATAGGCGCATGCACATGTATGGCTCTCGAACAATACAGGAGAGGTTAGATAGTTTAAGAGCAGCTTCTCAGAACACAACTGATTATAATCAAGTGGTGCCAAATCGCACTGCTTCACAGGTACGGCGCAGGAGCACCTCTCATGACAGGGTCCCACAGTCGGTTCAGATCCGTCAGAGAAGTGTATCCCAGGAAAGACTTGAAGATCCCGTGTTGATGAAGGAATGGCCACGAAGTGCTTCACAGGATACTCTAACTTCACCTTCAGTTAATGCTAGGAATCACAGGGCTCGGTCATGGGATTATCTCAGCAAACAGGGTGAAGTGCTAGAAAATTTTCATTCTGAGAATCTGATTGCAGATACTACTGGAGACAGGAGGAAGACTTTCAAGTGGACAGGGTTTACCGAACAAGATGATCGGCGAGGTATTTATGAGAGATCTAGACAGCATGCATTTCATATGTCCCTTCGAGGTCAAAATTTTTCTATGGCTCCGAGTGCTTATATTCCAGACAACAGGAGAACAGGTAGTAGAGCTTCTCTGCCTGGTTCTCATTTTCAGAAAATTCCACCAGATATAAAAATGTTGCAGCCTTCTCGAGATTTGCAAACTCCTGGAGGAGTTTCGAAACTTACAACTGTTTCACAAGAGAGATTGTCTCACACACCAGCCAGAAGCTCTAAAAGTAGCTCTTTGAAGAGCTCTGCTCCCTGTGCAGCAAAACCATCGTTTCCCCTTAACCAGGACCTGGATGCTATTGCCAGCAAAGACCAAAGAACAGTAAATCATTTGCATCAGAGTGGTCTGTTAAACCAACAGTCAAGGATCCGAGCAGAAGGTACCCCAGATCCCAAAACAGAAACTGGCAAAACCATCCAACCCTCTTCTCTGTCTCCAGCTTCTGCCAAACTTGTTCAGCCAACAAGTGAGAGTTTAACTACCTCTGACAATGTAGATGGTTCCATCAGACAAAAGATTAATGATTTTGAAAGGCAAGATATCCGTGAATCTGAAATTCTGCAAACAGTTGTTCAGGAAAATGGCAAAGACACAGTGGTCATGCGGGACAAATCACCTTCTGGCCACCAAACTCCACAGCCTTTGAGGCATCAGTCCTACATTCTTGCTGTAAATGACCAAGAGGCAGCCTCAGATACTACCTGTTGGTTACCTAACGATGCTCGGAGAGAAGTCCACATAAAAAGAATAGAAGAAAGGAAAGCATCCGGTTCCAGCCCACCTGGTGACTCCTTGGCTTCTATTCCATTTATTGGTGAGTTAAACTATTCCAGTGTACATTAAATGCTTTTCTCTGCTAAAGATGATGGAGAGTACCACGCTAGGTAGCTGAATGCTTTTTGTAGAAACCCTTAGGTTGAGGGCCATGAGGGCTCCCTTCTCATGTAGAATGATATTAGGTTGCTAAAACTAAAAATATTCTTCAGTGGAGGAAAAAAATGTTTTGTTTTGTTTGGAGTTGTGAAGGATCAGTGTGAAGAAAAAAAAAACACCAAGTCTTCAGTGACTTAATATTTTTCTAGAATTTTCCTTAACCCCCTGGAGAAGTCTACATTATATAACTGCATCTGGTTATCACGCCACATAATGCTCTGGTGTTATTAATATGGACATGTAGCATTTGCAGCACCTCTCAAAATATTTTTACTTCTCTAGTATGAAGTACATTGGGAATCCAGTAAAGAGAGTATATGGATGCAAAACCATATAAGGGTGATTGGTGAAAAAAAGGTTTGTCAGCTGAATTGATTTGGTGAAAGCTTTCTGAGACTGATAGGGGATAGAGGAAAGCTGTTTCAGAAAGGATAGCAGTAAAATGAAGTTAATTTGCAAGTAAAGATACTAATGTGGGTATGAATTAAAAATGTTTGTGGAAGCAGAATGTGAGAAGGCACAAAGATTCACCAGTGGGCTGTGACACAGTTGCAATTACAGGGAACTTACAAAGAGGGAACTGAGCACTTTTGAGATAATTTGGAAGAAAAGAGGAGCTCATGGAAGGATTGTAGCTAGTAGGAAAAAAAAAACAAAAATCTGGTTTTGGATATATAAGGAATTTGAGTTGTCTGCAGAAGAGAGACTTTCAGTGGCAGAGCATTTCTTTTCTACTCAAGTGGTCAATGCCTATGTTGTCTTTGCCCTGGTGGTGGTGCTGAATTTGGGTTTCCTTTTTCTTGTGTGTCTGATTTAATCTTTTGGGTCTAGATGTCGTCTGACCATTTTCCACATAGGCTGATTTATACCTGACTTTGTGTTCTTGAATTTAGTATAAGTAGTATTCAGAAAATACTGAATTTTGGTTCTCAAACTCACATATGTGAAAAACAACTCTTCTTAATACTCTTCAGGTTTTTACATATTAGTTTAAGGGAGTTACAGATACATTGTCAATGAAAGACAATTGTGTTCTGCAACAGCAATTTTTCTGCTAGAGTTACCTATAATATCTGCTACTAGGTTGAAGTAAATAACCAAAAACAGTGAAGTTCTGTGTGCACTGAAGAATAGAAATCATACAAAAGATATAATAATTCTGTTCTTTTAACAGAATTTTGTTAAGATGTGACAAAAATGCTTTCTCAGCTAGCAGATGGTTTCTATATTCTCTTTTCCCTTATGAATGGGAGTTGTCTAGATTATTTTTTAATTACTGGATGTATCCATATCCAGTGTAATTTTGGATTCTTCCTTAGACCCTGTCAGTGTTTCTTTGAGGATTAGTAAAAGTTTGTAAGGTGTGTAACCAATCTTTGTGCAGGGTTTTTTAATACTATGCCTACAATCAATGTTGGGCACTTGATTTAAGTTGTGTTGTATTATCAAAGAAGCCTTAAACATGGCAATTGTACTGCGTTCTGGCAGCAGCTGAGCAGTTCAGAAGAAACAAAATTGTAATCCTCTGTTGCAGCCTCTTGGCATAACGCCATATGGGATTGTGTGAATTCTTACGAGCTCCTTAGGCTCTTGGACTGAAACCTCCTGAATACTCCAGAAATACCAAAAAGTGGTGCTGCTCGAGTATGGGGATGATCTGAGCCAACACAGTACTTGTGGTTGTCTTCCTAGCAAGAAATTGTTGCGCTGGTGTGGGTGCTGTGGAAAATTTCCACCACAGTTCCAGCACATGGAAGATGAAATAACCCTCTCGGAATAGGAAGAGCATCAAATGCCATTAAGGGTGGGCATCTTCTGAAGTCAGAATTAATATGCGTGATTCTAACTTCGCTTGTTCCACTATCATTACATGTAATTACAGCTTCATTTGTTAGAAGTCTTACTTAATCAGGCAGATGAACCCCTAGATCTATTTTGCAACTCAGTTAAAGGCTATTTAACTCTCTGAAGGAACATCACTTGGATTTTTCTGGTCTTGTGTTTTGGTTTGTTTTTTTTGAGTTTTTTCTGTCTGGTGATTGAGAAGGGTGTTATTTTCAATAAAGATACACCTTGGTTTTAGCAACCTCTTTGCTTCTCTTATGTTTATATCAACACATCTGTGTTTTTTATGATATTAGGTTTTATTGGATTAGACTATTTCAGTTGGAAGGGACCTACAGTGATCATCTAGTCTAGCTGCCTGACTAATCCAGGGATGACCAAAAGCTAAATCATGTTATGAAGGGCATTGTCCAAATGCCTCTTACACACTGGCAAGCTTGGGGCATCAGCCACCTCTCTAGGAAGCTTGTTCCAGCGTTTGACCACTCTTTCAGAAGAGAAATATTTCCTAATGTCAAGTCTGAATCTCCCCGGTACAGCATTTAATCATTCCCACAAGTCCTATCACAGGATACCAGGGAGAAGAGCTCAGCACCTCACTCTCCACTTCCCTCCGTGGGTAGCTGTGGAGAGCAATGAGGTCACCCCTCAGCCTCCTTTTCTCCAAACTAGGCAGACCCAAAGTCCTTATCTGCTCCTCAAAGGACATCCTTCCAGCCCTGTCACCAGCTTTATGTGTATATAAAATGTATATTGGATATGGTTCATTTCATAAATTTACTTACTGAAGTTATTTGTACAGTAGATCTTCAGAGTAGCATATAAATTTGGGGAGAATAAATATTTTTCAAGGCTACATATTATTGCCATTTAAAGTACTTTGTGGTGTGTTACCACTTGCTGATTACAAGAAGTAGAAATGGCCAGACCATAATTCGGTAGAAATTTAGACAGGAGCAGTTGGCTTCTGCATCAGTATTTTGTGACTAGCGTGCTCTTGAGAACAACTCAGCAACAGGAGTGTCTCTTTGTAAGTAGCACAGTGCATCGCAACCACAAATAGAAATTCAAGCAGAGTTTCCATCAAGCTTGCCTACAACAAATTCTTCCAGGGATATTGGTGGGTTGCTGAAGAACTGCCTTTTGACACTAGTCATTTCACAATGTTCTGCAGCCGGGAGATTCAGTTGTGGGTTGTATTTGCTGATAGAAATGAGGTATCTGTTCAGAGCAAAGCTCGTAGGTAAATGTAGTATCTTTTATAAGAAATTGATTTATTTGAAAAAATTAAGCAGGATATTCTGTGCTCAAACTCTCCTTCAGATAAGGAGATGCTCTTAGGGGATGAGGAGGCTGCAGGTTTTGTAGAAAAACGTACGCTGGTGCTGCAGGCTTCAGTACTTTCCACGTTCTACTAAATGCAATCTATTTTGGTTAGCTTGGAAAGCTGCTGTTTCTATTTCAGGTCCAAAGAAAGGCTCTGTTCTTGCAATGCTGCCTATTGTTTCAACCTATACCAGTTAGACTAGTGAAAGGTTATTCCTTTTACCTGGAAACGGTCTCACCTGTTCTCTAGACTAGTAAAAGTAACATCATCTCTGTCAGTGACTATATTAGCAGTTGTGGTGTTTAATGTACAGACCTGTAATTTGTACACAATTCCTCTGTTGGAGAACAGTGAATGGTAAATTTCTGACCTACAGGGTGATTTTGGATGTGTTAACCTGCACTGGGATGGAATTAGAAGGCTACTTAACGTTTCTGTAACTGTCAAGGAGAAAAGATTGGTTTAGAATATTTAGTTACTTTAATACATTTCTTAGACATAGATGTTGTAAGAGTGACCAGCAGACTGCTGATCTTGACCATTTCCGTGCTGCTAATGGTTTTATCTCTCTATTGCTTCTACCCTTTCTGCACGCAAACAGAAATAGTGGTTTCTCTGCTAGTAGCCAGGCACACTCTGATTTTTCACCTTCCTTTAAGACCTGATCTTCATGCCAGTTTTCAAAAATGAGAAGATTTTTTTTTTTTTTTACTGTGTTCCAGTATCTATTTTTCTGCAGACTTTTTTCATAATAAAAGTGCTTGGTTGCTTGTTGATTAACATCTAGGATAAATTTGTCTGGCTTCTAGGGAATTCTGCTCAACCTGCCTTTTAATTATTTTTTTGTTACTAAATACTTTTTTAAAGAAAATTAACTAAGGAATTAGGAGATGAAACATTCTAAAATACCAAGCATTAGTTAAAATTGTCAGACATCTTTATTGTACGTGTGATGGCATTCTTTTGTAATGCTGGCAGTAGAGGTGTATAGGGTTATCTTTCTCAGTGCCTACCTTTAAATAATAAGCTATGTATGTAACTCCAAGTACTTCTTTTTTTTGCAAGCATAAGGATTTACTGCCTTTTTTTAGTGAAATACGTGCCATAACTTTTATGTCTTCCCCTTACATCTTTGTGCCCCTTTCTGCAGGCTGCTTAGGCTCTGGTACAGATGACTGTGTAAAACATACGTAATGCAGTTACGTTCTTGAAACTAGAAAATAAGTTGATACGATTGCACAACACACTATGGAAAGGGTTATGGTGGTAGGAATAGAGAAAGGTTAAGGGAAACAACTGGTAATATGCTCACATGCAATAAAGAAATAATTGAAAGAATGTACTATGTCTGTTTTTTCCTTGTGAGAAAAGCTAAGCATCAAGCAGAGAGAAATTCAAAACGTCTAACTTCTGCAGCAGAGATTGTGGCTTGTCAACCCAAAATGTGTGGATATCTTAAGGGCAAATGGTGGCTGAGATAGAGATGGTTGATATGGTATGTTTTAAAGAAACTTTAGTTTTAGCAAAAACCATTAGCAGTGAAGATGAATATGAGACTCTTCAGCCATTGTGATAATTTTTTTTTCTACAAGTTATGGCCTAGCTATTCCAAGCTAGCAAACCATGAATGTAACTGCAATAGAAATTAGAGTTGACAGATGTTAATTTTTGAGAGACTATTGCTTCCATTATTTTAGCGATAGCATTGGCACAGCTTTAACATGTCATCAGTGTTTCTAAGATAAGCATCTGTCTTGTAGTTTTTTCAGGGTTTTACAGTGTGGCCTGCCAAATCGCTGTTGCTCCAGGCTGAAAATTTCAGTGTTTCTTATCCAAAGAACAGTTTTTAAATCATTGTGGTATTCTGAAGTATAGCGGCCAAAACACAAAATTACGAATTAGTGGTTTAAATACTGTTTAAATGCTTCTGTAACTCAAAAATCCTTTTTTACTTAAAATTTGAAGTCAATAATTCATAACCTCTAGAAAAGTTCTAATTGAATAGACGCATCAGATTTTTTCGGTAATGGGTAATATTTTCAAAGCATAGGTCATCCTTAGTATATTTTTATAACTTAATAATTACAGCTAATAAAGGAATGCCATCAGGGTTCTTGGACAAAAAAAATGTGTATTGAGAATTATACTGTTTTATGTGGTGGGGTAGTACTGTGAAAAGGCAGTCCGGTCCCATGGACTTATACACGTTCAATTTCATGAGGAGGACTTGGACTTGTTCCACCGTTACAGTGGGACAGAAACCACTCCCCACACCCTCACCTAGAGGCTCAGGGTCCTGGCAGATACGAGAAGCCTGACCACCGGTGAAGACTGAGGCAAAGCACTCATTAAGTACCTCAGCTTTTTCTATGTCTAAAGAAGCCAGCTCCCCATTACCTTTCATCAGAGGGGGAACACTCTCCTTGGCCTGTCTCCTCCTGCCTAAGTACCTGTAGAAGCCCTTCTTGTTATCTTTCACATCCCTTGACAAGTTCAGCTCCATCTGCGCCTTGGCTTTCCTAATCCTATCTCTGCACACACAGACAACAGCCCTGTATTCCTCCCAGGCTACACAACCCCTCTTCCACTTCCTGTACATTTCCCTCTTTTCCCTCAGTTTAAGCTGCAGGTCCTTGCATAGCCATGATGGTCGCCTGCCTCCCCTGCTTGACTTCTTTTGCTGGGGTATGGAGAGCCGCTGCGCTCTCAAAAGGGCGTCCTTAAAGAGCTGCCAGCACTGTTCTGGGACAGATCCCACTCAGTAGCTCCTTGAGCAGCTGGAAGTTTGCTCTCCTGAAGCACAGGGTCCTGGCTTTGCTTTTAGCCAGGCCCACCTTCCTCCAGATCACAAACTCCACCAAAGCATGGTCACTACAGCCCAGGCTGCCTCCAATCTTAACCTCTCTAATGTTCTCCTCCACATTTGTGAGGACCAGGTCCAGTAGGGCCTCTCCTCTAGTGCGTCCATCTATTACCTGGACCAGGAAGTTGTCCTCGACAGACTCCAGGAATCTCCCAGATTGTCTGCCACCCGCTGTGCCACTATCCCAGCAGATATCCGGGTGGTTGAAATCCCCCATCAGGACAAGATCCCGCATGCAGGACACCTCCTGCAGCTGGAGCAAAAAGACCTCATCAACAGGCTCCCCCGATCAGGTGGCCTGTAGCAGACCCCAACCACTAGATGCCCTATACTGGAACGATCCTTGATTTTTACCCATAAGCTCTCGACCTGATCGTGGCTGTTCCTCAGACACAGCTCTTCACAATCTATCCCCTCTTTGACATAGAGGGCAACTCCCCCACCCCTCTTACCTTGCCTATCCCTTCTGAAGAGCCGATACCCCTCAGTGGTGGTATTGCAGTTCTGGGAGTCATCCCACCATGTTTCCGTGATAGCAACAAGGTCATAACTTTCCAAGTGCAACACGGTTTCCAGCTCGTCGTGCTTATTTCCCAGGCTGCGTGCACTGGTATAAAGGCACTTCAGCTGGGCTTTCTGTCTCACTGCCTTCATAGAGGATCTACGATCCCCTAGAACAGCAGTATCCCCCTTCCCTACTCCATCCCTTTGCCCTCCACCCTCTTTGCCCATCAAGTTGGTACGAGACCTCGAACTACCGGCTTAACTCCAGAGGCCCTCATTTTGTCCCCTTCCCCCTTCATACCTGGTTTAAAGACCTATCAATAAGTCCTGCCAGTTCCTCAGCTAGGATCCTTTTCCCCTTGGAGACAGGCTACATCCGTCTGCACCCATCACACCAGGCGCTGAGTAAATTGCCCCATTGTCAAAAAAACCAAAATTGCATAAAGTAGATATATGAAGAGGTTCTTTGTAAAGATAATCAGTGCTGGCAGTACTTAAAAACTAACAAACACACAAAAAAAACTTTTTAAAGGTTCTCTTTTGAAAATGAGGTAGCAAGTCCTGATGTATTTTCTTTCCAAATCATGTGTTTTAGGCTTGGAAGTCTTTAATTTTTGGAGCTTTTGCCCTTGCAGGTTGAGGTATAAGATGCAGCAGCTTGTACTTCAAGATCTGTAACAAAAAGTCGCTGTTGTAGGGTATTTATTAGTCCTTTGTGCTGTCTTGTGTGGTAGCAGGGTTAGTTGTGTATAGTTTATTTTTGATTGAACAGTTAATTTTTGTTTTATCGGTTATTTCTGGCCTTCTCACAATGTAAGTGAGATTGTATGCATGGTCCTTTTATTTGATTGTCTTCCTGACAGGCTTTTAGGAAAAATGGTCTGTATTAGCTTGTCTGTGTTTACCTTGAATTCTTCTTTTGTGATTTCTTGGAGATGAGGAGCCTCTGAGGCAAACCTTTTTAACTTCCTTGCCTGTGTGTGGATGAAGACCTTCATACTTCTGGTATCGTGTCCTTCAACTCTCCTTTCTTCCTGCATTATTCTCATTGGTGCCTCTTCCTCATGGCCCCTATCCCCCTGCTCCGCGCTCCCTTGCTCCGCTTGCGCCTGTGCCTCAGCAGCCTTTGCTTGACCCCTTGTGTCTTGCCTGCCACCGAGGTGAAGAGAGGGAGGTGGTCCACGTGGCTGTGCCATAAGGGAAGTGCTGCCTGTAGCAAGCTGGAGCAAACCTAAACTAAGAGGCACAGAGGAGGTATTAGACACGGGACAAGATTTTAAAGCTTTCATGTACTGTATTTAAGAACACTTTGGAGCAAGGTAGTGTTGTGCATTGTGCAGAGCCTGTTGTATCGTGTGGTATCGCGTACTTGTGCTTGGATAGGCTCAGGACGCGGCATGCAGAACGGTAGTTGACAAAGGGCTGGAAGTAAGGGATTGCTTCTAAAGCCAGTCTTGCTGCAGCATCTGTTCATGTAACTGGCATGTCCTGTCTGCCCTTCACTAAAGAAAATACTTTTGTTTAATTATTCTTGAAATGAGTGGTTGATAGTTTTGTGCCTTCTTTTCTGCTATAAGCAAACAAACTTGCCATATAAGGTTAATTCTTAAATTACACCCCAAAAGCTATAACCTGTTGTTTGAGAGAATTATTGAAGGGGTTGGTGGGAGAAATCACCTTTCTCTGTTAATGATAGCCCAAGCGTTCCTGATGCCCCTCTGGACTGAAGTTAGTGCTCTCCATGTTTATATGTTATGATGCAGTTAACTAAACAAGTTCCTTAAAAAAAAACCCCAAGCAAACAAAACCTACAATCATAACCAACTTTAATAAACAGGGAACTCTTCAGGCAGCTCCGGTGCAGCTCGACCAGTATGTGTCCATCTGACCCAGTGAAATGCATCTGCAGATGCTGAGAGAGTTGACTGATGTCATTGCAGAGATACTGTCTCTCATCTTTGAAGGATCATGAGGACTGGAGGAGGTCCCTATTAACTGGAAAAAAAACAAATTGTGCACCTATCTTGAAAAAGGATGAAAAGGATAGTCCAGGGTAGGCAATCAGTTGGCCTTATATCTGACCTTGGGAGAATCATGGAGTTGGTCTTCTTGGAACTTACTTCAGGGCACGTGAAGAGGGTGATCGGGAATAGCTAGTGTGGATTTACCAAAGATAAATAGTGCTTGACCAACATGATTGCCTTTTATAATGAGATGACTAGATCTTTGAATGAGAGAACACTAGGAGTCACCAGCCTTGACTTTAGAATGGCTCTTGACCTTTTCTGCAACACCATCCTTGTGCCTCAGTCTAAATGGGTGTACTGCTGGATATGTAGAAAAAGTGGATCATTGGGTATAAAGGGTAGTGGCTAAGGGTTCATATTCTCCCTGGGGTCTGGTTACAAGTGGTGTTCTTCAGGGTCTGTCTTGTTTAGCATGTTTATTGGTGACCTAGGTAGGAGCTCATCAAATTTGCAGACAATACCAAACTAGGGGGTGCAGTCAATACCCAAGAAGGCATTCAGAAGGACTTGGCCTAGAGGGATGGTCTGATAGGAACCTCTTGAAATTCAAGGACAAATGCCAAGTTCTGCTTCTGGAATAGGCTAACCTCCTGCAGTGTTACTGGCACCTAGATGGTGATGAAGACTGGCAACGTGCTGATCTGCATCAATAAAAGCACAGCCAGGATGTTGAGGGAAGTGATCATTTCCCTCTGTTTGGAACTTGTGGGACAAAAGCCCTGAGCAACATGGTCTGAATTCAATGCTAACTCTGCTCAGAGGAAGAGGCTGGGCTGGGGAACATTGTGAGGTTTGCTCCCACCTGTGACTCATTTAAATTGTATTTAAGGTTCTCAAAATGTGCCCCCTTTTGTGTTCAAGGTTCGAGTTGTTACTTTAAAACCTGCACGTGTAATCCTGAAAGATTGTTCCAGGAGATTCAGCTAGAATCTGACATTAAATATTACATTAATCCTGATAAAACTGTATTGTAGTAGGAGGGTAGGATATGATACAAATATCCTCTTTTCTTTCTAGCGATCTTTTTTTTTTTTTTTTGTGTGTTGTGTGTGTTCATTGTTTTTTGTCTTTGGAAAATTGGCTAATACTTGTTCCTTAGCTACAAGTCCACAAAATGGGGGTAGTACATCCACTTTGTCTCCTTGCCCATGTGATCTTCAGTTTTCAAAGCTCTAGTTCTACCTCTGAGCCTATTCAGTGTAAATTTGTGTCTTTGCAGAGTCACAAAGTTAATATTTTTCCCGATCGCTTACACTGTGTGCAGATGCTCCCTCTCTTTGTGCGTCCCCAATCTCCAGCTGCACTGCAATACAAGTGCACTTCTGCTTTAGCGAGCAAATCAGTTAATGCAAGGTAGCTAGAGCACTGTTGCCTGTTTATTGCAAGTTTTCAGTCTTACCCCCGTAAATGTTTTTAAATTTAAAGGCTCTTCCTGAAAATCACTTGTTGCAGGCATTGACCCGTTGCATCTCATGGTCAATGGTCAAACAGAGGTGACGAGCAGCATCTTCCTCTTTGCCAGAGGTGCTCTGTCCCTGTGCTGGCTCATTTTCCCATGGCCAGCCTCTTGGGTCGCTTCATAAACAATAGCGCAGAACCAGTTGTATTTGTATCCTTTTCTCAAATGAAAAGTAAAACTTTAAGTAGTCCTGGAGTCTTTAACCTTTGTGTTACAAGTATTTAAAGGGACACTGGTAATCCACGAGATGGCAAACTGAAAGAGAATTATTTTGTCTGGCCTCTCCTGGCTTGTTTGTTCTGTACGCGTCACTGCGTTTCGGACACAGTCGTTTTCATTGATAGGTATGCTGAACACATCCTTTTGCATACTGTGCAAGGAGTTTCGGGCTGCAAATTCACTGATTAATCGAGGAAACTGAAAAGGGAGACAAATCCTGCAAGCACTCAAGAGAAAGGTCAAAATACAAGGAACATATGTAATTGTTTGTGGTTTTGTTTTTTATTGGACTTCAGCGGTGGAGTTTATCAGTGCATTAAATTAGTAGGCAGTAACTCAGTGGTGTCCATCGTGGTTTGTTCTATAATCACTTTACATTATGTAAAAGCTTGCCATTAGCTGACCTTCAACCTCTTCAGGGACTGAACAGAGTTATTTCCCTCCTGCACCAACGTCATTGGCAGCTTCTTTAAAGCCTGCCGATTTCTAAAACGACTTTAATTTTGATTCATCTGGGGGTTAGATCCACTGTGAAGTAATAATAATTTGGATAATTATTGTTGCTTTCAAGGACTTAGAAACTGTTTTTCCTCAGCTGAATTCTTGGATTTAAGTGTTGTGGGAAATTTTTGTAGTGGTGCCTAACACTTTCATACTCACAGCTTGTGCAGATTTATCTCAAGCACTAGCATTTTTGTAACTTTTGGGAGTAGAGTATGAGACATTTTGAGATAAGTCTGTAACATAAGTAACTTAAAGCTGGGCACTTCCAATTTGCATGCTATAAACAAATTAATTATTCAGCGAGTGGTTGTATTCCTTAGTCAACAGGAGTATATTCTGAGGGTTTGCTGCAGGAAGGCTAGCAAACGAAAAAAGGCAACAGGACAGTGAGCTGTTTTGAAATGAAAGTGTAACTGAGATGCTTCCTATTTCCTAGCTGCTGTGGAGAAGAGGTCTGTAAATGCTTCTAATTTATCACAGTGGATGCAAGTAAAACTTAGAATTTTTAAAAAATTGTAGTATCACAGGTTTGCTGGGAACTCTTTTCCTTTCCCTTTTTATTGGGGGTATGCTTTTTAACATATAACTTCAAAAATTATTGTATTTTTCACTCTTGACAATTTAGAGAGCTGTTATTGCTAAACCTTCCTGTACTTGATTTATTACCTTGTTTTAAATTTACATTGCCAAACTTCGATGGTACAAGTGCTGCCTTAACAGAACTGTTAGTGACTGTTGGAAAAGCACAATGCAGCGCACGCAGTTGTGTTCACACAAAGCGAAGAATAAACCTCTGTCTGTGAGTGTTCATTGATTTCAATAGGCTTTTCAGTAGCTCTGCATATTACAATTCCTAGCACCTAGAATACATTCATATTCATTACGGCAGTACAGTTCAGCCCTTGCTTGTGACTTGGTTTGGTTTTTTTTCCCTGTCCGATCTTCTACCAGCCTGAAATAGAATTATTTTTCTAGTCCTAGTAATGTGTTCTAGAAGATGTTATGGCTCTTTCTCAGAACGATTGAAAATGCATTTTTCGGCATCTTCCATCTTGTAAGAAACATGTTAAATACTATTAATCCTTAAAGCGTTGTGGAATCTCTCGTGATGACCCTTGTGGCTATTGAGACTGTGAGGTGCTGGGCATGTATGGCATGCAATCGTTTGTATGAACAATTAGTGGAAGAGCTAATTGGTATGTAGTAATGCCATCTTCTAAAAATATGAATACTTCTTTATTTGAATGTATGGGCGGGGGGTTGGTTGTTTGGATGCTGGAAATCTGTTTAAAATGCTTTTTTGTTTGCTTGTAACTTGGCTTTATTATTTGAACACTTGTTTAAACTAATGGGTTTTGGTAGTCCAAATGCCCGTCTTTTATTGTAAAAGTTGTAATAAGTGTGTTTTTCACTTATGCACATAAACAAGAATAGTCTACTTGAAAATAGTAATATGAGAGTTTAGCAAATCATTCCTGTTTCATTCACTCACAGCAAAATCTGTAACCGGGTATGATGTTCTTTGCCCTTGTCTCTAATGTACAATTAACATTTTTAGGAAATCAACCAGACTCCTCTTAAAAACAAACAAAAGTACTTTTGACAATGTGAATTAATTGGACCCCTATGTTTGTTTTAAAGACTTCATGTTTAAGATGCTTATTCTGATATCCCAATAATGAGAAGTTCAGACAGCTGTTTAGTTTGAGCATTGATTAATGCATTTTAGTATGTTAATATATGGCATATTACCTTTGTAGATGAACCGACTAGTCCTAGTATTGACCATGATATTGCACACATTCCTGCTTCTGCTGTTATTTCTGCATCTGCTTCTCAAGCACCAGCTGTAACAACTGTTCCTCCCAGTCCCACCTCTCCAATCCCTTTAATTCGGCGACAGCTTTCACATGATCATGGTGAGCGTTGATTTAATTTCTGGTTTCTTATTCTCATACAACACTTTCCTTTTACACTCTGGAGAACAGGAGTGAAAACTGTAACCTCTTCATTGCTTGAAATAAATTGCAAAAATGTAATTCAGGTTCTTACTCAAAAATTTCTGTTTGTAGAATCCATCCGACCCAGTATCCTGGATAGCCAGCCTGCTGCGAAAACTGAGAGATCAAAGTCATATGATGAAGGACTGGATGACTACAGAGAAGAGGGAAAATCGTAAGTTCATGAAAAATACCAGTTAATTTGGAGAGCTTTTTTTTTAAAGTGTATAAAATCTCATTTTAACATTTGTTTTTCTCCCAACAGATCCATTAAGCATGTATCTAGTTTAAAGGGGATTAAGGTAGGTATATACGTGTATAACAACTCTTGAGAATTACACATACTACTGTGACAAGTTGTATGAATTATACAACTCAGTTACACAAAGTGATGTGTTAAACACAGACATGAAGTTCATTGGGATTGCTGCTCATCAGATTGTTCTTAATTTTGATTGATTTTGATACTGAAATTGATGCTGATGTTTTTCCCCACTTGATGCTGTATGCATCACATAGGTAAATGTGGTCTCTCTTTTCCTAGGTTCTCGACATGGTCCTTGATTTTTCATTTTCCTCATCTTCTAAACAAAGCATATCTAAGGCGTGCATTTGTAACAACTTACTAATGAGAATCTAAGACTCTGCACTGTTTCAAAAGTATTCTTGGGATGTGTAAGGTCCCTATTGTTGTATGGAAACTTCAAAAATTATATTTTCCCAGGCGATATTTTTAGGGGCTTTTTGCTGAATAAGCTGTCAGCTTTTAAAGAGAGAAGCAACTTTAATGGGGAGGGATTGTAGAGAAATGTGTTCGAAAGTACACTGTGGGGTTCTTTCTGTGATAATTTCTTTAGGTCACAGACAGCCAGAAATCTTCAGAAGACTCTGGTTCCCGAAAAGATTCTTCTTCAGAAGTCTTCGGTGATGCCTCCAAAGAAGGATGGCTCCATTTTCGTCAGCTTGTTTCAGACAAGGGAAAGGTACCTGTCATGTTTGTTTTTTTAACCTAACACAAATATAAAGCTGGTGGAAACCTAAGAAACTTAAAGCCTTCCTGTTTTGCTTTTTTTAAATTAAAATATTTGGGATAAGAGCATCAATAAGTCTGACAAAATTTTAGACCTGTTAGAACATTGACTTTAGTGAATTCCTCAGCTTCTTTTGCAGACTGCTTTCTGAACTGTCTTCTGAACTGATAGGATGAGAGGAAATGGCTTCAAGTTGTGCCTGGGGAGGTTTAGATTGGATATTGGGAAAAATTCCTTCACTGGAAGGGTTATCACAAACTGGAAGAGGCTGCCCAGGGAAGTGATTGAGTGACCATCCCTGGAGGTATTTAAAAGACATGTAGACGTGATGCTTAGGGACATGGTTTGGTGGTGGACATGGCAGTGTTAGGTTTATGGTTGGACTTGTGATCTTGAGGGTCTTTTCCAACCTAATTTATTCTGTTTCTAATTTTACAGTTCAAAGGGTCTGTGAAGTAAACTCATTTCTGATGACTAATTAAGTAGTAAGAATCAGTCCCTTGATAATTATGGTTTGAAAAAAGCTTTAGTTTTCATGAGTACTTTGGAGTTGAGTTCAGATTAACCTCCTGCACAAGTATAGACTAACACTTAAGGAATACTGGGAGTCTGGAGTTGCAGGGGTGTGTGAATGTGAGTCTGGCTTAAGCTTAAAAGGCATGGGCAAGAGTCCACTACATGTTTTTTACTATATTTGTATTAATGCCTCTTTGAAATTGTAGTCACATTCTGTTTCTTGCTACTGTCAGTGTGAACACACACTTAATGGGTGATCAGGGAGGGTAGGCTATTAAGCAATTCACTCCTCTAACGGAGAACAAGTAGCGTACTTTCGTGTAGTCTTTCCACAGGTCATTTTTAAGAATGGTATAGGTAGGTGGTTAGTCTTTCTTTTTAAAACTTCTGGAGGTAGCTTTTTTTAATCCGGAAACATTCATTGTAACAAATAAGCAAGCTAACGTATTGGTTGATATTTTTCAGCGAGTTGGTGGGAGCATTCGGCCATGGAAGCAATTGTATGTTGTTCTTCGAGGTCATTCACTTTATTTGTACAAGGATAAAAAGGAACAAGTGACTGCATCTGAAGAAGAACAACCTATAAGCATCAATGCTTGTTTGATAGACATCTCATACTGTGAAACCAAGAGGAAAAATGTATTTAGACTCACAACTTCAGACTGCGAGTATCTGTTTCAAGCTGAGGACAGAGATAATATGTTAGCATGGATTAAAGCAATACAAGACAACAGCAACTTAAATGATGAGGTAATTGTATAATATATAATGCAGAAGCTATAATTCTTGTCTTTTAACTAAAAATTGATTGTGGGTTTTTTTTTTTAATTAATACTTCAACAAAATAAGTCATTTGCATTTAAACAATAGACCAAAATGTGTACAGGAACATACAAGAAAATGAGGTGAAAGGCAAGGTAACAAGTAAATAAACTGAGTTTAAAAAAACCTGTCGTAATCATAATGAGAGAGCAGTCTTTTTGAAATAAATGAATTAATGACATTGCTGATTTGTCTAAAGATATACTTTATATTAAACTGCTCTGTCAGAAATCCCTGATCTTTTAAAAAAGATAATTGCAGTATTAGAACCGGTGCGTTCTGTCTTCAGACTTGCATTGCAAAGTGGTGTGGGCAGTGGTACAGTGTGATGGGTTTCTCAGTAGTTAAAAAGTGAAAGATACCTGTTGATGTTTCTATGAATTAAATGCTAATTATAAAAGGCAAACATATACTGTTGTATGTAACATATCAAGATCTGTCCCAATGTTGTCCTCAGTGCATGTTCATTTCAGTGATGAGCAACAGAGGACTATTTTAAATGTCTGTGAACATGCACATCTACTCAGATTTGAAATAATTATCCAAAGGAAAATGGATTTATAAACATTATTAGACAGATGGATAAAAGCACATTTGAATTAATGGCTGTTTCAGCTGTATGTGTAGTAGTAATTAGTTATATAAGTACTGTGTGCACATAGGATTAGATTTTTCAGAATAGCAGGGTGTGTTGTCATTGCATGTTTTCTGCTTAAACGTGCAATTTGACAGGATTTAATCAGATTCTATTTCTTTGGAAAAAAAGTCTAAATAGCAGCATTTAATTTGTATTTACTCACTTCAGTTTTCCTCATGGATTTTAAATGTTTTGTCCTTATTGTTCTCAAAGACTACCTTATAGATTTTTTTATTTTTTTTTTAATGGTACTGGCGTGTTTACTTTTCATACACGGCCTGTTGAAAGGAAGAGTTAGTTATATTCTTAAAGTAAAAAGTATTTGTTGTATTTTATTGAGATCTGCTTTACAATCTTATTTGTTTTATAGGATACTGGTGTCACTAGTAGAGATCTAATTAGTCGAAGGATTAAAGAATACAGTACAATGATGAGGTAGGTGAACTACATGCTTCCAGTAGTTTTTATAGACTTGTTATCTAGCGTCTTTTTACTGAAGTAGTATATCTTCTTTCAGTTCTTCAAGCAGCAAAACGGAGCCATCTCCCAAAACACCTCGCCAGAGTCTAAGTATCAGACAGACTCTGCTTGGAACTAAAGCAGAACAGAGGACCCAGAGTCCACATTCTCCTAAGGATGAGTCTGAAAGGAAGCTTCTCACTAAAGGTCTGTGTTTTGTGTATTTCTTTAGTTCCTTATAGCTCCAGTGTGAGGCCATCGAGATGCCTTTCTCAGGTTTTTCAAATTCATGAATACACAGATGCAAAACAACTATTAACCAGTTTGTTGTTTTTTTGGGGTTTTTTTTAAAGCTGCAGCTGTAATTAGTCATTTATTTTAACTACTTCATTTAGATGTTCTCTTAGATATACTTCAGGTATTCTCAGATCCCTGAAGCTTTTTATTCTCTCTCAACAGAGCTTTGGGTTTTTTTTTCCTACAGCTCCATGTAGTGTTAAGAGTAGTAGAATAGAGGTGTTACTCTTCTTGTTACCAAAATTGTCTTAAGCTTTGGAAATAATTTTGTGGGTAATTCATACTTTTTGTCTCCAGCTGACTTGGAAATAACAATGTAAAATCATATTCTAAATATGCTATACCAAAGTTTTCCACTGAAGTGTTTTAGAAGTAGAGAAGAACATTTTATTTTTTTTTCTTGATCTTTAAAATACAGCAGTGAAACTCTCTTATTTTTTCCAGAATAAAATTAATGCCTGCTGGGTTCAAAAAAAGTCCAATGAGATGTCCTTGCAAACTTAGATCAGTAACTGAACTCCATCAAATAACACCACAAGCTACTTTTTTTTTTCAGAATGTGTAAATGTATGGTATTTCTGATCAGCCTATGCTTGTAAGGATGTTGCATACAAATTCAGGCAACTGGCTGAGCAATCACTTTTGATCAACCACTTTTGAACAATTCAGTCTTGAATTTAAGCTGTGAGTGAATTCTGTCTTACGTTACCAAAAACATCCCTTTGCTCTTGCTATGCTACAGATCATGTAACTAAATTGCAAGTGTTAAGTAAATGTCAAATCTGTTGAAAGAATAAGAAGGAAATACTGTTGTGTTAGGTGACTTTCAGTACAGGATAAATGGGAATTCTAATTTGCTACGTGAATTGTATTAGAGAGGTAAACAGAGGAACTAAACTTTCTGATTTTTTTGACACATAATGCTTTTAAGTGTTTGGAGTCCTGTTTGGAATGATTTAGGAGTGACTAAAATCTGTTATTTTTTTGAAAGAGTATGTCTGCACAAGTTGTGAGCATGGCTGTATAGTTTCATAGGTATTTTGTGTAGCACTGGGTTCAGCAGGCACTTAATCTTGATTTACTAAATGCAGATTATTTTTAAAAATGCGGTTTATGTTCCTTTAGTCTTAGAATGATGAAGTTCTACAGTACCATTCAGCTGTTTACTTTCCTAAATCTAAGGTGTGAGTATGTTCAAATATGTCTTCTGAATCGCAGAAGAGTAAAGGTATGTTTAAGACGTAATATTTAGAGAGCTATTGCAGGAAGCCGGGCCAGTAGAAAAGGCAAAAATGCAGTAGGCGTCACTCGATCTTTGCAAATCTCTTACCTGTGTTCACAGTAGTTTTTGTGACTTAAATGGTCTTATTTTTCTTATTTTCTTGTTTGCATTTTACTAACAACAAAAAGATGAGACAAGCCCACCAAAAGACAAGGGGACATGGAGAAAAGGCATTCCAAGCATTATGAGGAAGACATTTGAAAAGAAGCCATCTGCTATGGGAACATTTGGTGTTCGACTAGATGACTGCCCCCCAGCTCATACCAACAAAGTATGGAAAGAATTTTTCTTTCCATTGTGATTTTAAAATACTTTTTGTATTAATTACTTTACAACATATATACAACTTTTCTTTTCCTTCAGTATATTCCACTGATTGTTGATATATGCTGCAAACTGGTTGAAGAAAGAGGTCTTGAGTACACAGGTATTTACAGAGTGCCTGGAAATAATGCTGCCATCTCAAGTATGCAAGAAGAGCTCAACAAAGGAATGACTGACATTGATGTTCATGATGATGTAAGTCTTTGATCATGCTATTTCCAGTTTGAACTCCCAAAAGCTACTGGTTGTGTTGTGATTATAGTAATATAAAGCATGTCTGTCCTTTTCTTCTAAATGTTTAGAAGTGGCGAGACTTGAATGTTATAAGCAGTTTGCTGAAATCCTTCTTCAGAAAGCTCCCAGAACCCCTTTTTACCAATGGTAAGTTGTTTACATTATGATTTTGTCTTTAGGAATTACTGTTGAGCGGTTGTCTTACAACTTCAAATTATTTGAGAGAAAATACAGAGGAATCATCTTAACTCTGTAATAAATACTCTCTTCCTTAAAGAGCAGGGAGTCGTAGTGATCATAGAGCTTAAAAATGAGGGCTGTAAATAGAATTTCTCAGATGGTGAAGGAATTAATAAATTTGAAAAAAAACTGAGTAAACTTACAATTTTACTGTTGCAATATTCTGTGAAAGCTGGCTTTTTTCCCCACTGCCATCTTATTATACTGTATGCAATGTAACGGGATAATTTATGTCTTCCAAAGGTCATTCATGCATATATATATTTTTATATATATATGTGTGTGTGTGTTACCTGTATTCACACAGCGGGGAGGATGGGGCTGTGGAGTAAGGATGTATATACATAGAACAGATATAGATATATGTAAAACCTCATATATATATATATATGTATTTGAGTTTGATTTCTGGTTTTTTTTTAACAGACAAATATGCAGATTTTATAGATGCTAATAGAAAAGAAGATCCTGTTGAACGTCTGAAAACACTGAAAAGACTGGTAAGCTGAAGTCAAGTGTGTTGTAGGTGCACTACACAATTAGCATTAAATGTTTAATGTTCTGAATAGTGATTGTTTGTTTCAGATTCATGATTTACCTGAGCATCATTATGAGACTCTCAAGTTTCTTTCTGCACACCTGAAGACAGTAGCAGAGAACTCGGAAAAGAACAAGGTATCAGAAACAAAAGTATAATGTATTTTGGTTTGTTTCATTCATTAAGTATAGTTTTTGTGCAGGATTATTTGTATTTAGGTGATAATTTTAGATAATGTAGATAAAATTAAGACCTTTGCTATGTTGAGAAGATTTTTGGATTAGACTAAGGACTCCTGAAAAATATGCACCTGTTTAGTCTGAATTAAGTTTATTCAAGCTGGTATCAGTTCCTGTGGGAATAAATCCTAAATTTATCTCGAGTCGACCAATTTCATATAGTCCCATCTAGATGCCAATGAGAGTGTGCCTGGGCAGGGCACAGGTGAATGAACCTGTTGGGAGAGGCTGTCGCAGCAGCTTTGTGCATAGCCTGGGCATCCTGCATGCTTGAGGAATTTTTAAGACTAGGACTTACTGTAATTACTTGAATGTTTGATAACCCTGTTAGGTGCTGGTTTGACCGGTTTTAAGAAAGAAAAATTGATGATGTAAGGGTGGTAGTTCGCTGCTGCAGGATTTTATTGCACTGCTAAGAATAGCTTTTTGTCATTTCCATAGGATGGGGAAGAGTTAGTTTGCAATGAGTGCTTCTGTGCATGCTGTAATCCTACAGTAAAGGCAAATAATAGTATCCCATTTTTTTACCTCTCAGGGAGGGGTAGCTGAATGCAAAGCTGTTCACAATATGGGTGTGCTTATGGATGTTTACGTAAGGGCAGGTAACATGGTGTGGATTGTTACTTGGCTACCAGTGTGCAGGGTATGGAAAAAAATTTGATGTGATTGATGTTGTATAGAGGAACCTATGGCAAATCTTAAATCATTTAAAAAAATCAGAAAATGGCTCAGTTTGAATTAATATCATAGAAACATAGACTGGTTTGGGTTGGAAAGGACCTTAAAGACCATCTCATGGCAACCCCGCTGCTATGGGCAGAGATACCTTTCACTAGCCCAGGTTGCTCAAAGCCTCATCCAGCCTGGCCTTGAACACCTCCAGAGATGGGGCATCCACAGCTTCTCTGGGCAACCTGTTCCAGTGCCTCACCAGCCTCACAGTAAAAAAAAAGGTCTTCCTAATATCTAATATAAATTTACCGTCTTTCAGTTTAAAGCCATTATCCCTTGTCCTATTGCTACGTGCCCTTGTAAAAAGGCCCTCTCCAGCTTTCTTGTAGGCCCCATTCAGATACTAAAAGGATGCTATAAGGTCTCCCTGGAGCCTTCTCTTCTCCAAGTTGAACAACCCTAACTCTCTCAGGCTATTTTCATAGAAAAATGCTCCAGCCCTCTGATCATTTTTGTTGCCCTCCTCTGGACTTGCTTGAACAGGTCCATGTCCATCCTATGTTGAATGGGCCCCAGAACTGGATACAGTACTCCAGGTTGGATCTCATGAGAGCAGAGGGGGAGAATCACCTCCTTTGACTTGCTGGTCACGCTGCTTTTGATGCAGCCCAGGACACGGTTGGCTTTCTGCGCTGCAAGCGCACACTGCTGGCTCATGTTGAGCTTCTCATCAACCAACACTCCCAAGTCCTTCTCCTCAGAGCTGTTCTCAATCCATTCTCTGCCCAGTCTGTATTTGTGCCTGGAATTGCCTCAACCCACATGCAGGACCTTACACTTGGTCTTGTTGAGCTTCATGAGGTTTGCATGGGCCCACTTCTCAAGCTTGTCAAGGTCCCTCTGGATGGCATCTCTTCCCTCCAGCTTATCAACCATACCACACAGCTGGTGTTGTTGGCAAACTTGCTGAGGGTGCACTCCATCCCACTGTCCATGTCTCTGATATAGGTGTTAAACAACACTGGTCCCAATACTGATCCCTACTGATCAGTTACTGATGAGTAACGCTACTCATCGCATTGACCACAACTCTTTGAGTGTGACCATCCAACCAATTCCTTCTCCACTGAGTGGTCCATCTGTCAAATCCATGTCTCTCCAATTTAGAGACAAGGATGTCATGGGACAGTGTCAAATGCTTTGCACAAATCCAGGTAGATTATGTCAGTTGCTCTTCCCTTATCCACCAGTGCTGTAACCCCATCCTAGAAGGCCACCAAGTTTGTCAAGCACAATTTGTCCTTAGTGAAGCCATGTTGGCTGTTACCAGTTACCTCCTTATTTTGCATGTGCCTTAGCATAGTTTCAGGGAGGATCTGCTCCATAATCTGGCCAGGCACAGAGGTGAGACTGACCTCTTTTTGTGTTGGAGTTTGTCCAGGAGTTCCTTGTTCATCCATGCAGGCCTCCTGGCGTTTTTGCCTGACTTCCTCTTTGTTGGGATGCAGCGCTCCTGAGCTTGGAGGAGGTGATCTGTGAAAATTAACCAGCTTTCTTGGGCCCCACTTCCCTCCAGGGCTTTGTCCCATAGTACTCTGCCAAGCAAGTCCCTGCAGAGGCCAAAGTCCACTCTCCTGAAGCCCAGGGTAGTGAGGTTGCTGTGCACCCTCCTCGCTGCCCTAAGGATTTTGAACTCCACCATCTCATGGTCACTGCAGCCTAGGCTGCCCTTGAGCTTCACATTCCCCACCAGCCCTTCCTTGTTGGTGAGAGCAAGGTCCAGCATAGCCCCTCTCCTCGTTGACTGCTCTATCCCTCGGAGAAGGAAGTTATCATCATTGCATTCCAGGACCCTCCTCACTTGCTTATGCCTTGCTGTCTTGTCACTCCAACAGATATTGGGGTGGTTGAAGTCCCCCATAAGGACTGGGGCTTGTGAACGTGAGGCTGCTTCTATCTGTTTATAGAGGGTCTTATCTGCTTGGTCTTCCTGTTTGTGTGGTCTGTAGCAGACCTGCACTATAATGTCCCCTGTACCTGCTCTCCCTTTAATCCTGACCTACAAGCTCTTGTTTGGCTCCTCATCCATCCCCAGGAAGAGATCCATGCACTCTATCTGGTCACTGATATAGAGGGTGACATCCTTTCCTCATCTGCCTGACTTTTCCTTGCTCAGGAGCCTGTATCCTGCCATTCCACCGCTCCAGCCATAGGAGCCATCCCACCACATCTCTGTGATGCCAATGACATCATAGCCCTGCAGGTGTGCCCACGTCTCTAACTCCTCATGCTATGTGCATTTGCATAGAGGCACTTAAGCCCCTATATGGTAGGTTCCGACATCAGTTCTGCAAATAATACCTTTAGTTAAACATGAAAAAAAGTGTGTGTGTGTATAAAAAACATTTAACAAATTATAACCTTCAGTGGAATTACACCTGACATTATAAGGAAATGATAGTAAATGTCATTTTTAAGTGCAATGCCCAAAGTAAACCTTTATTTATAATTTTGTGGTTTTGATACGCTATATAAATGTTGTTTAAATAATGTTAATAGTATAGAATATATAAGGCTAAATGAGTGAGGTGATACTATGGTTGTATGACTTGTTGAAGGCTGCAATTCAAGTCAAAGGGAGCATTAGGGGCTTGTGTCATTATGTTTGCATCTTCCTTCTGGTAAGCACAAGGACCTTGCCTCCTATATATTATCGGTCTATTCTATGTCACAACGGTAAACTATAAGTCAGAGAAGTAAGCAAAAATAGAAGGTACATATTCTGCTGCTGCTTTCTTGGAAGTATTTGTCAGAGATGTAACATGAAAAGAAAATTAAGTAGACAATTCATGTGATATGATTTTAATATGACTAATAACTCATGAGTCTATCTCATGAATAGATGTGTTGGGTCTATGATATGGGTCTCTGCCGCCTCCTCCAAAGTAGCTGCAAATTGAATGACCTCTTTGTCAGTAGACATAATACAGTATTTGATTACCAGCTTAATTTTTCATGTGTCATGTAAACATTTTCAGGGGAAAAAAAAGCAGGGAACTACCAGTGCCTTTTTATATTAAAAAAAAATTAAAAAAAATTAAAACATCTGTGTTTCTAAAGAAAAAAAAAATCTTTAGGGGAAGGAAAAAATAAAGATCCCCCAAAAAGTGTAAAGAATACGTCTGAGTTCTTGAGTTTTCTGTGTTTGTGGAGCTATTTACTTGCAGTGGGTTAAGGAAAGTTGAATTTTGAATTTCAGACATGTTGGGTGATTTATTGCAGCTGTGTATAGGAGAGTTTTGGTGTAGTGTACCAGAGTCAGCAATGTGTTTTTGAAAACCTTTTCTTTGTTATTACTTAAAATGGTTCTCAGATATTACTAGTGTTCTATTAATGTACTTAACCCATGTTATTGCATTTTCTCATTGTAAAAGTATGATATGGAAATATTTCATTTCTTAGATGGAACCAAGAAACCTGGCAATAGTATTTGGTCCAACACTTGTGAGGACATCTGATGATAACATGACACACATGGTTACGCACATGCCAGACCAATATAAAATTGTAGAAACACTCATCCAAAAAGTAAGTGGATGCATTTCATTATTTAAAAAATAAGATCATACACAGATCGACCAGCTTTTCTCTTAGTGAGCCGGTTTGGGACTGGTGTTTATCCTTTGAACTCCAGGATATTGATTTTAGTAATATCAGTGTTCCTGTGGGGTTTTCACCTTTTTTATTTTAAATTGTAGCATGACTGGTTTTTCACAGAAGATGATGCTGAAGAACCTTTTGTAAGTATTGTGTCATAAATATTTGTTCTAATTATCTTAGTTGAGAATCTGCCTCTAGAATGTCTGCATATTTCATATTGCATCACTGGATGGTTTGCTCTTCAGAAGCACCTTACCTCTCCAGTCCTTGCAGTAATGATTAAAAAAAAAACCACCAAAAACAAAAAAACCCCAACCATGCATTTGTTTTAAAAGCATGAAGCAAAATGGGAAAATAAGAACATGTTGAGGAAAGCGTGTCCTCAGGTGAATAATGCAATTTTGTAAATGCTTTTGAATCATAATGAACTATTTGTGAAACGATGATGAAGAGATCTTTGTTTATTAACTATAGACGACAGTTCAGGAGGAAAACACTGTAGAATCTCAGCCAGTGCCAAACATAGATCATTTACTCACCAACATTGGAAGAACGGGAGTGTCTCCTGGAGACGTATCAGGTAACTCTTGCCTGGACAGTTAGTCCATAGGCTAGAAAAACCTTGTTAGCTCACTGTAATTCTCTCTTCCTATTTTTTTTTACTAATAAACTGTTTTTCTCTTTTCCAAAAGATCATTAACACTTCTTAAAGACTTGAATTGTTGATAATCATGCATGATATAATTTGGAAACCTTTGTTGTCTAACAGGAATATAATCATTAAAAGATGAGGCTTGCACATACTATTTTATTTATTCACAGTAACCCATGCAATCATCATCGTGAGGTGAAGCAGATACGCTGCCGTATAATGGTTTGTTGTGATGGCAGAAAGACTGATCTTCCGTGGTGTTCTAATATTGCGCCTTCCCAATGTTAGGAATGCAAAAAATTGAGTTATGTTTTATTGTCAAGCGATGGACACTTTAAGTATGTTTGCAGTATGTCTATACTAAAGCTGATTTCCTTCTGTTTATAAATGCCATCCTCTTTTGTGGCTAAGGACAAGCATTGCAGGCTCTTTTTTGGTGACTTTTATTCCCCCTCCCTTCACTATACTATTGCACTAACCCAGCATGTTGTATCCCACAAATGTTATCCCTTCATCTCTAGCTTGTGTTTCAGTTTTCAAAGGGTTTTTCAGCACTTACTGAAACAGTCACTTTATACTGATGTTGTAACAGGCGAAGTGGGAGGAGTCTATCACACGGTGATGTCATTAATGGATTCTGTGATGTCACTGATGGACAGCTGGAACTGTAGGAAGAAGGAGGACTGTTGCCCACACTGTAGCTGCCTTGTCTGCAGAAACCCCCGTTTCTTGTAAATGGAAAAAAAAAAAAAGTTGATCTGTGCTGTAAATTTTATTTTAAGAGTATTTTAAACAGATCAATGCTACTTTTTAAAAGTTTTTCTGCTGTTTCTTGTTATCTCTGAAGCAGACCCTGAGGAGAAATAGCATGGTATGGTCTACCAGTCTTTCTAGTCATAAAGCATTAGCCATGTGTCAAAAAGGGGCGTGGCAGGGGGCTCAGCTCTTTCTTCCTAGGGAGAAAGTCCCTAAAGCTGGAACACGTCTAAGTTCATGTTTTTTAGTCATTGTGCTAGCCCCTTCCTACCCCCTTTATAACTGTATAATCTTGGGTTTTGCAAGACAGTAAAACTATGGTGTCCATTTTTCATTTCATAATAGCGCTTGTTCTAGAAAAGTACAAAACTGGTGGTTACTGAAATCTAGTCAATTTAAAAATAAAATTTTACCTATATGTAGTCAGAGGTGGAGAGAGATGTATAATTGGGGTTTTACACACAAAATATGACTTAATTGCTTTAAAACCTCACAAAAAGACCGTGACTACATGAACCATGATTTGTACCTAGGGCAGCCAACAGTACTAAGACACTGAATTTTGCTTTGTGTATCCTGAATCTCAGGAGAGTACCTGGTACGATCCTGAAAAGGTCTCTTGGCTGTGGTTTTGCAGGGGCCGTATACTTAAAACATCGAATAAACATTAGTATTTCTGTTTTTTATTTAGAAGAACAGGGCTCCTTTGCCATTCCTGTCATTGAGCTGGTTCTGCCTACAATTCACAGCATCCTTTCATGGCGGTGGCTTTCTGTGGTGCAGCTTGCATCTTTGTGAGCTCTGACTATTCACTCTGTTCTGGTTTTTATTTGCTTCACATTTTGTTCTGTGCTTGTCTTTTTCCATAAGTCCAGCATTGTCTGTAGCAACAGTGAAAAAATTGCACAGAACTGAGCAGAGTTGTTTGTTTTATTTTTTCACAGATTCCGCTACTAGTGACTCAGCAAAATCTAAGGTAAATCATTTTGTGCAGTCATGTAGTTACAAGCTTCTGAAACCTGTTAGATATTTGCTTGCTTTGTTAAAATGCTTACATGCAGAGGTACTAGAGAGCTTATGTAGAATTTTTTTAATGTGGTAATACTGTTTGCTAATTAAATAATTTTAAAGTGTTACATTGGAAAAGTATCACTTGTTGGCAGTTAGCTGCATCTGCCAAAGCAGTCAGCTGCACCCATAAATAGCTTTGTTCCAAACTCTTGTGAGTGCTTACCTGCTTTTTGCATCTCATTTAGTAGGGTTAAATGTTCATAGTATGTTCCCTGTCATTGCTAGCACAGTACTTATTCCCAGATGGTATTTGTGTTTCCCTATTTTGCTGAAAAAGTATATGGACAATGTAGGCTTTTGTTGCTCAGAAGGTAGTATCTTCTCCTTGTACAGGAAGCCAGAGGTTGCGGTTAAAGGTTGCTGTGCAAAATCTCCTTAGGATGTAGTGCTGTGCTTGGGAGGACAGCCTAGTACAGGGGGGGAATAAGACTGGAACATGGGCAATTAGTTCCATCCTCAATTTAGTGACAGTTCTCATCTGACCCACGGACAAATCTTTCATACTCTTAGGCTGTTGTTCAATAGTTGCTAACTCTGGATGTCTGTAGAACCAGGTGATAGGGCAGCATGCAGTTGACCTCAGTCAGCTGTAAGCTCGATACAGCTTTATGCTGGTGTGTGTTGTAGCTGTGTCACTGATGCCCCAACTTTGAGCCAAGAACAGGACTTCATGCGTCCTCCTGGTTCACTGTTGAGATGCCAGCCCAGCTGCTTTATGGGGATGCTTGGTGTCTCAGCCACTGACTCAGAAAAGCCCGACTTCCAGGACACCTTGTCACCCTGCCTGTGCCAGGATGCTGCGCTGCTTGCAGGTTGCCTCTCACTGACCAGCACCTGTGAGCGGCACAGAGCAATAGCGTCAGTCAGGCCACGGTCGTGGGCCTGTGAGCAGCAGTGCAGATGCATGCATGTTGCCTGGGCCAGGAGCCCTGCTTACAGCAGGATGTGTTCCAAGTAGAGCTTCAGCTGGCTGCGTTGCTTGATATCCTTCATGGTGAGAAGGACATGGACCTGTTGCTAACCCATGGAAGTGAGCACAGTGCTCACTGATCCTTTATGGGGACAGTAGCTAATGCGATAGTGTCATTTGAGCAGCGAGAAGAATTGCTGTGGTCACTTGGAAAATGGTGAGCCCCAACACACAGTGGTCCATTGCCAGTCAGTTTTGGATTGTCTCTCGTCTTCCGGCACAGCAAGTCAGAGCTGTCACCTGCTGTCCAGAAGGTTCTTAGTCCATGCTGCCTGTAGGTGGTCACTGTGCAGGAGACTAGGCAGTCGCTGTGGGCAGTCATTGTGCAGGCTTCTCATCTGCTTGTTTCCTTGGGTGCTCTCAGCAAGACTTGATGCGTGTCTTCTGCCCACCCTGTCCTGATCTCCAAGCTCTGCATCAAGAATGTGGAATATTCTCTGTCACACAGCAGGAGGTTCTCTATAACCATGAAAGTTTTTGTTACTGTTGGTTGAGTAGAAGTCTCTCCCAACTTTTGCCTATGTTCACATGAACAACGTAGTGCATCTTTGCTGCGGCTGTCATGGTCAGTATAGCTGCTGTATTACTCTATGGCTGTATGTTCGACCTTGGCTTGTCAGGTCATATAGTGGCAGTTTTCACCATTGCCAGCACCTCCTTAATTTCTGAGGAGATAGTGAATAGGAATGAAATTTTCACCAAGAAAAAGTTGTTTGAGCAAAAATACTAAATGCACTGTGTCTGTTCAGTACTCTGCTTTGTATGGCCGGTGCAGTTATGCTACAGTAGTAGGCATCCTGCAGCAGTTCACTGTTACATCAGGGCTGTGATTCTGTGCTTTTGGAGCAGAGAAGTATCTTGTTGGACAGCAGCTGAGTAGTTAGATGATGACTAGTGTGCGTGGGCTTTGCCTTTTTCCTTAAGCTTATTCTCTTATCTAGGTATCTGCAATCACTAGATGGTCACTTCAGTAATGATGTCCCCAATCTTTTGTTAAAACTGTTGCCATGATGATAGCTCTTCCCTCAACTTTTTCCTCTCCCTCTCTGAAGTGCTGCGTAGTTGAAGACTTTTTCAGCATAGCCCATCAGTGCTGGTCTGCTTCCCTCAGGTCAGAGAGGCAGGCTGGACATCTGAACGTGGACAGGAGCTCAGGTAGCTGACACCTAGGCTGTCGTTGTTGAGCGCTAGACAGATGTCCAAGTTCTGTCCCACTCTGTTAAAGGCCTCCGATGTGAGGAACTGCCCTTTTTGGGAGATACCATTGCTGTGTTCTTTTCTGGTCAGCAGTCAAAGACAGGGCGGTACCTGCCCCGAACCTCCTTTTTTTAAAGGTGGCAGTGGGGCAGTAAGCAGGAAGAAATACATAGCATTGAGGTGGCTAGGGGGTAATGTCAGTGTAGTTGAAAAATTAATTTAATTAATTTTATAAAATGGAATAATTGGGCTTGTCCCATTTTTTCCTTCTGTGCAGTTCTAAAAGCAGATTCCTCAAAAGGCAGGCAGAAGTTTTTCTGTTAATTTCCTATACTTGCACCTAAACTAGGGGTTTGTGTAGCTTTCATTGTATTGGTACTATTGAATTGATATGGTTTAAACACTCAGCCTGAAAGGTGAAAGATCAAATGAAAAATATGTTGAGAAATTAGCCTTCCCACATAGGTAAGACACCTTGAAAGAACAGACTGAAACCACACCCTTGGGACCTCAGTTGTGAAGCAATTTCTGTTGCAAGCCATTCTTGAAAAGCTTGCCTTGCTGTAATGGAGCCTGCTGTATTAGTTGATCAAAAAATAAATAGCTGTATATAGAAGCTAGTCTTTGTCAGGGGATTCAGATGAATAGTGGCATTCTCAGGATGAATATTGACAACTTGGGGAATGTCATGTAGACTACAGAAAGAGCATGGAAATATTTCCTGAATAAAGAGAGGTTTTCTGCTCTGAAGTTTGGGATATGTTTTTAAGTCTCAGGCTAACAAATGTTTTTGTGATTTCTAATCATGCCCTCTCCCTTTCTTCCCTTTCTGTTTTTTAAACAGGGTTCTTGGGGTTCTGGAAAGGATCAGTATAGCAAGGAACTGCTTGTGTCCTCCATTTTTGCAGCAGCTAGTCGCAAGCGGAAAAAAACAAAAGAGAAGCCACAGCCAAGCAGCTCAGAGGATGAGTTGGATAATGTGTTTTTCAAGAAGGAGCTTGCAGAACAATCTCGTGGTGACACAACAAAAGAGGACATATCTAAAGGGGAATATGAAAGAGAGAGAGACATAGGGAGAAAACAGAGGATGTTTGTCCTGAAGGAAAAAGAGAACAGCAGTAAAAAAGATGCGAATGTTGTAAAGGATGAAAAGAAAACATTAAAGAAAGAAAGCATCCTGTCAGAGGAACCTTCACTGCCTTACCATGACAAATGTACTAAATCACCAAATCTCGGCTGTCTGCAAACCACGCAGAAGAATAAGCCTAAAATATCTGTTTCACAATCTTCTTCCCAGGTTGAGGAGACAGTGTCTGACTCTGGCACTATGCTTAGCACTTCCTCCCAGGCATCCCAGCACAGATACTCGTGCAAAAAAGTAGCCAGCCCTGACATTAAACACAATGAGTTTTTAGCAGCTGATGTTAGTTCCATCACCTCAGATTACTCAACTACTTCATCTACTATGTATCTAACTGGTTTAGATGCCAGTATGCTGAGCCCTGAGGTGCAGTCGGTAACAGAAAGCAAGGGAGAAGATGCTGATGATGAAAGAAGTGAATTGATCAGCGAAGGGCGTCCTATGGAGACAGACAGTGAGAGTGACTTCCCTGTCTTTGCCACCAGTGCTGCTGCTGAACGGCTGTCCAAGGGGAAAGTTTCAGAAGTGGTCAAGACAAGTCGGAGGAACTCTGAAGAAAGCGAAGTAAGTTGTACTGAGGGAAGTTCAACACCAAAGTTAGAGAGTCGCAGACTTTTTAGCTCACACAAACTTATTGAATGTGATACGCTGTCTAGGAGGAAGTCTTCACGGCACAAAACAGACAGTGAGGGTTCAGGGGATGCAAAGAGTGAGAAGGACTTGCCTACTGTGACCAAAATGTTTGACATAATGAAAAAAGGGAGATCGACGAGCAGTTTAGCTACATCAGCCAGAAGTGAGGCTGACAAACAAGAACCTACCTGGAGGCTTAAAATTACAGATAGGTTAAAGCTGCGACTCAAATCATCAGCAGATGACATGTTTGGAGTTGGGAATCAAAAAGCTAACTCTGCAGAGACCGCAAAGAGAAAAAATATCAGGCGAAGGCATACACTTGGAGGACAGAGGGATTTCGCTGAAATAAGTCTCCTGAATGATTTGAAAGCTCAAGAGCCAAGTCAGAGTAGAGAGAGAGAATCTGAGCTTTCAGCTGTGAATAGGTTGAAGCCAAAATGTCCAGCGCAGGACCTCTCGATCTCGGATTGGCTTGCACGAGAACGTTTACGCACTAGCACAACTGACCTTAATACGGGTGAAACTGGAAAGCCCAGACTTGAGAACACTAGCTTAGCAGATGTATCAAAGGTAGATCTGCCTTCATCTGCAGAGATGCTGGCAGATGAAGGCAGTTCTTCCAGCAGCTTGACTTTAATTAATAGAACACCACCTTCGGGACCATTTCAGCCACCAGACCAGGTAAATGGTGAAAATTATCAGAATATGAACAAAACCAACTTTAGCCCAGCAGTTGATGCCCATCCTCATAAACTGTCTGGGACCCAAGTGGTTAGATCTCGATTCTACCAGTATCTTTGAAACGGGGAGGTATGTCCACTACAGCAATTCATTAACTTACTGTTACACTCCCAGTAACTGTGTGTATGTGTGTGTGTACATATATATATTTTTTTTCCTGTACTGTTGTTGTTATGCAGCCTCCATTTGGGCTGGTTTCATCAATATGCTCTGTGGAACGTCTTCACAGTGCATTACCACAGCCAGAAGAACACTAAAGTTAAAGTATATATATATATATTTTAAGAAAAAGTATATTTGATGGCTGCATACAAATGTTGAACAAAGCATCTGATGCAACATGCTGTGTAGTGTATACATGGTTTTCTGACTGAGAGTTGGCCTGGCATTAGTATGCAGAAAAATTGTTCTTTTGGTTTAGTCACTAACAAGTGCCTCATCATAAATTCATTTGGTTTGTTAGGGTGCCATATTGTTAAATTAGAGAAACTTATTACAAACAAATGAATGCATTTTACTGTTAAAGAGTTTCATTACATTTTACAAATGTTAACACAGGTGGCTACAGAGCTTCCATTCCTTAGGCATTCCAGTAAATATTGGAGTTTTATATTTCCAATTTTAATACAGATTTTGAGTTTTATGTGACTTGAATTTTTAATCTTTCTGTAAAATAAGTAACTTAAATGTACATATTACATGTGTATCTTTTCTTCAGATACCAGATTTGATATAAATGTTGTAACATAGGCGTGTAGATAGTGGATACTGGATGGAACTGGTTTCTTTTATTGAGAATATAATTCTGCATGAAGACCTAATGAATCCAAACCTGTATCATGCCTGTGTGCATACCCACTTAAACACTGGAAATAAAATTGTTTTGGTGACTCTGTGTGATGCGAATTCATTGTAATGAACAGTTTTAAAATGTCATGTTTACAAGTTGCAATCAGCAGCTGCCCTTAGGATCACAAAACCCACAGCTGCTCCTGGATAAAGGGCACCTCTCTTTAAAGTCTTGTTTGTGGGAGAGGACCATGGAGCTTAGCAGATGAGAGAGGGGTTCAGTTGGTGAAATATTTTCACCCTGATATATAGTCTGATTCGGGGGTATGTAGCGAGTCGGTTTATGTTTAATATGCTGGTTTTGTAGCACTGAAAGAAACATGTCCATTATCATCCCCAAGTCATGAAGAGCAAATACCAGCATCTGCCAGTCAAAACGTTACTGTAGTATGGGTCCTCTTACAGTTGTAACTACAAGGATGAGTTTCTACACTAAAAACCCTTCTGTGTGTGAACTCTCTACTAGTTGTATTTTTTTCTTCTGTTTTCTTGCATACCTACTTGAAAACACACAGAAGCTGTTCATCCCTTTGGGTATTCCCAGATCTTACCCTGTCACTTCCTTGGCAGAGGACTAAACCTGTATTGATGATAAATAAGCAGTGAACATCCTGAGCATCTACGTGTGTCCTGTTACTGAGAATGAATTACAGTAACTGGGATGTGTAGGGACACGGTTGTGAGCAGACTTTTTTCTTTCCAGAAAAAAACATGGAACAGTGTTTTGATTTACTGTGTTTTGATCCTTGTGCAAAATCATTATCAACAGTGGTTGTCAAGAAAAACATCAAATACATCAGTTGAAGATCTGTGAAATTTCTTGCCACATAGCTGTGGGCATCTAGTACCAGTTCACGTAAGAATGAATCATTCTTGGGGTCTCCTTGCAAACTGGTGAACAGGAAGCCAGATGCGTTAGCAGCATTGGTGTGTGCAGTGTGAGGAGGAATTGGGTATGCTTTGTGAAACAGAATAATTGATGGTGATTTTTGTTTCAGCCCTAATAGTAAAGTGTATTTGAACAAGAGATTTCAAAATACGGTGGTGGGATGTCTCTGTCATGCTATTCATCAGGAAATACCCATTGTCTCTTCCTGGAGGTGCGTTTTGTCCCATCATTAGCCTCTGAAGCTTGTTAGGAGCGCATTGAGCATCCAGAGTAAGTCTCGGGGGTCTTCTTGATGAAGCAGTGTACTTAGAGGTACAGAAGGGTCCTGGGGGGTCTGTCTCTTACTCTGATTTGACAGACGTTTTGATGGATCAAGTTAATTTTCATTTTGTCTTGTTTACAGATAACTAGTGACTCTAACTCCTGAGTCTAGATGCGTGGCTGTCAATTGTGATGCTTGAGAACACAGAACTTTTATTGTATTGCTGGATCAGAGCACAAGATCTTTAAAAAAATTAGGAACTTCAAACCAAAACCAACCCACAAAGCAGGAGTTGTGTGGGCTGACAAAGCCATAGGTACAAATTCGGGGCCTCGGCAGCCTCTGTGGTGCCTTCTGCTGCCACACGGCAGCTGCAGAAGGAACTTGGACCAAAGTGAGGGATATCTCTGGGGGTGTAAGAGAAGGACTGCAGCAGTTGGGACCTCACTGCCTTGCCCTCTCCATGTGAATAGGGTCTGGGAGGAGATCTGTCAGGCAGAGGGGGAGGGAGGGAAGGTCTGGGAAGCACTTGACTGGAAGGGGAGATGCAGGGAGCAGTCTGTCACTGCCTCAGGGAGGTGATCAGTGAGCTCCACCTGAAGAAAGCAGCATGTGGCAGCGTCTCTGAGGTTGGGAAAAACGCTGATTCTTGTTCTGCTTTTTGAGGACTGACAAGATTTGGCGCCACCTTGAATTCTGGCCAATGTGGCAACTGAGATGACATCGTGGATTGTTTTGTGTTTTTTTCCCCTCTTTCTCCAGAAGAGTAGGGTGACAGTTTGATTAATACAGGAATTGAAATGTGTGCAGTAACCTGCCCTGAGGTGAACGCTGTTAGTGCCAGGATTTTCTCTGGAAGCCGGGTTCAGCGGGATGGGCACCTCCATGGGGCTGCAGAGCGGGTGAGGTGGGCAGGGACCCCTGCAGCTCCCTGGCCCTGGCCCAGGCAGGCGCAGCCAGCGCAGGGTCCTCAGGGCTGGGGCTGGTGGGGTTTTGAGTATCTCCAAGGATGAAGACCCTACAACCTCCTTGGGCAAGTTGTGACAGTGTTTGATCACACTTAAAGTAAGAAGGGGTGAGCTTTTTTTTAATGTTTAAGCAGAATGTCTTGTATTTAATTTTGTGCCTGTTTTTTTGTTTTTATACTCATCATCATCAGAGGGACATCAGACATCAAACTGTCTTGGAAAAGTACTTTTAAAGATCTCAGGACTGCTTGGAACAGTGTAGCTCCAAGTTATTAGGAAGAGATGAGCTGAGATCTGATTGGGAAGTAACAAAAGGATGAACTGTGGTGGTAGTAACAGCATTCAGATTTTTTTAAATGGTTCCAAACAGCAGTTCCTGTTTCAGCAGGGATCAGCGGTTTAGTTTGAAATCCTTTTTCTGGGATCTGGTAGCAGCCATACAGCACCTCTGGCTTTTTAAGCCCCTCTGAAGGGGCTTGTTTTGGTCCCTGATAGTGTCATTGATGGCACTGATAATGTGGAATTAAGACATGGCCACTGTCCAGATAGTTTCTTAATTTATTTCTTGCTCCTGCAGAGCTGAAGGAAAATCCTTTGCTGAGCTGCACATCAGGGTCTCTTCCTGCCTGCAGCAATCTGAGAACCTCCCTCCCCGCTCTCCAGGCAGGAGGAGACAGTGTGAATTGTGGCCTCATCTGCTCTGAAAAGCTGTGTTCTTGTTTTTAAAGCCAGGTTTTTACACTGTCCCCGTTTAGATAGTTACGAAACAACTGTGCCAGCTTGCAGGTACCAGGGTGTAGTCTGAGGCATGGCTGGGAGGACAAATGATTTAAAGCAGACGTGCCATCGCTCAGCTGGTGCATGTACCTGTGGCTCCGTCATGAGACCATAGAAGTCTGCCTTAATTAGCTGTTACCGAACCTGTGAGTTTTAAGCATGCAAAAAGAGCTGCCTCTTAGCAGGGATGGGAAGGATTTTGGCCCTGTGCATTTCTAGGCAGAAATGTCCTGCACATCCCTCCTCTTCCTGCCCTGTGCATCCTCTCCTGCTCTGCCTTCCCCCCACTGTGCCCTGCCTAGTGCAGGGGCTGTTTGTCCCCATCGGTCCAGTCAGCCGGCACACGGGGACGGCGCTGACTCCGCTGTGAGGTCCTGGGCTGGCTCAGACCACAACAGGCAGCAGGAAGGTCCTGCTCCCCTCCCAGCCCCTTCCACCTCTAAAGGGAGTGGGGAGCGGGCTCTGTTCTGATTTTTTTACCTGCAGCATCACTGCGAACTAGAACTAGCTGCTCATAGAAGAGACTTGTGCTGCACCTGCAGCTGCCTGCAGGCCTGGTCCCCTGCAGGTGCGGTACGCTGCTGGGTTATTTCTTTCTGAAGAGCCTCTTATCTTTAAACTGCACAAGAGCTTGATTTGGAATTGTGCGTGCTGGAGTGCCCTGGTGACAGTGAGGAGGATGGGCTGCTTTCACATGTCAAGGGATTTATTTACAGACCTGCTGATTTTTCTAAATACTCTGCTCAACATTCAGAAGTGTTCCTGGTGTGGAGCTACAGCCTGTGCTCAGCCCTTCCCTGCCCGCGTTGGTGAAAGCCCGAGGCTGTCATTGCTGTACAAGGAGGATGTAAAGGGAACAGTCCCTGTCTGACCCGCGATGGTCCCAGCAGTGGGTTATAAACTGAGACAGGTTGGTTTCCGGGCTGGTGCTGCACCCCAGCACCGAGGCTGAGACATGGAGGCACACAAAATGTGGCGGGTGCTGGAAGATGTGCACCGAGGCCGGGGTCACGAGTGAGTGTTGTGTTCACTCCCTGATGGCAATCTCCCCATTCACCACCACAAGCGATGATTGCCTGTGCCCACTGCACGCCCAGGGACTGCGGCAGGGACGCTTGGTTATCTGTACAAGTACTGTCAGTGTTTAAATTAAAACGTGAACACGTGCTGCTCTAGCCCCGTCCCTGGAGAGGCCGGGAGAAGCAGCAGCGGGAGCCGAGCCAGAGCCGCTGCCCAGGGGTGCGTGCTGCGGCGCAGGGCAGAGGAGGGCCAGGGCCGAGGGCTGCCGCTGGACCCTGCCTGTGACGGCTCATGGGGAACTGCTCTCGAGGAGGATCGGGTATCAGCAAGTTACTGTTTTTCAGTAAGTATTGGCTCCCTGGCGGACATCAGACCAACAGCTTAAGAACAAAACCTCATTGAGCCTGAGCTCGTGCATTGCCTGTGTACTGCGACGGAGAAGCTGGTACCCAGCCTCCTCGTGCTCTCCGTACTTGCTCCCTGGTGTATGGGAACATGCAACAAGACACAGCATTGGACCGGGCTTGTTCCCTTCAGAGCAAGGGAGTGTACTCAGCCCCTGCCAGGGCAGAAGGCAGCCTGGGAAAGTGCGTGGCCTGGGGGGGGCAGTGTGACAGCAGTTCTCACAGGGTTCTTCCCACCTGAAGCACAGACCAGGCTTTGGAGCCACTTCATCTCTGAACGGGCTGGAAGGGAACTGGCTTCCCCTGGTGGGTCAGTGTGAGCGCTCTGAACTGCGCCTTAGGCTTCACCTTGGCTTTGAGGCCACCCCACCTCAGCCTGGGCTTGGCTCTCAGACCGACGCCGCAGCTCCGGCGTGCTGGCTGCTGTGCTGGGGGGGTTGCAGTCGGCGTGAGCACTGCTGGAACTAGACTGTGTGTCGTGTTCATGAGGTGTGAGTTAACCGTCACATTCTTTAATTACTCTGCTGTAGGGGATGCACCATCTGAGGGCTCAGCCGTGAAATGACACTTGTAAGAAACTTCCTGTTTCAGGAGGAGGAATAAAACAAACAATAGTTAAAGGTGGAAGAGTGATACCTCATTCAATTGGTCAAAGGTTTGGGTGTGCTTTTTTGTCTTGCTAGTTTTCTAACCTGGAGTTCCAACAGTTAAGCCTTGTCCACATAAATTTGAAAGACTCCATTTTAAAATGAATACTTACATATGGCTTTAATCTGGGAAAAAAAAAAAAAAGTTTTTCCCTTTGGGCAAACAGCTTAACAGCTACTTGAGACCATTCTAAAAGTTATTGTGACAAAATACAAATATATAAGCATGCAGCCCTTTATTTTTGTAAAGATCTTTGCTTATCATAGTTCTGTATATTACATTATGGTGTTATACAAATAAATTTATTTACAAAACCATGAGCTATGCAAGCTTCTTGCTTTTTTTTCCTATTGACTGATATCCATCTTTTTTCAACCCTTCCCCATATATATTTTTAAGCATGCATAAAAATTAACTTTGGTGTGGTAAAACTACTCTATGTGCCCAGCCACATACAGCATTTATTTATTTATATATATTTATAGATATGTACAAAAGTTTGCCAGTATACAGAACAGTACAGAAGTGTACATTTCAAAATCCAGAATGCAATACATTAATGGGTTACCAGGTCTCAGTAAAATAAAACTGAAAGAAAAGGGTGAAGTTAGCTAAGGAAAAAAAAGTAATCAGCAACTACCCATATGTGTAAAACTTTTTTTTTTTCTTGGCTTGGCAAATTTTAAATATAATCTGAATGGCAGTGCAATAGGTTGAGTTGCCTCATACACACTAAGACCAGTCTTGTTCTGTTTCCTGTGTAGAGGTTTACTGTCCAGCATACTACTTTCAAATGTACATTACAATAGTATCAAAATGTTTTGGCAAAAAGATCTTGAAAGGAACCATGACATTTGTTGACAAAAATAGAAATCTGTAACAAAGCTAAATAACACCAAAATAAAAGAAAAATATTTTAGTTTCAGTTTTACAGTCGTGTATAATCACACTTTAGTATATCTCTGTTCACTTCTAGTCCCCATAATGAAAAATAGCTTTATACAAAACAACTTACTAAATTTTTAACCATACATTTTCCCATGCTCAGTACACTGCTGTGCACACACACACTCAATTCACTCACACGCCTTCACACTTTTTTGTAAGCGGTGCTGCCTATAGGAAGAAAACACTCGTATCATTACAACAGCAACGGAGTTTTACAAAAAAAGCTTCACTCTAATCTAGGGTGGTAATTCAGTATTTAGCACGTGATTAGTACTAAGCCTCCAGCGATACAGCAAAATGGTTACATTCCCTGGTTAAAATACTGGCTGCGGATTCTTTGAAAATGAACAAAAAGCCTTGGTGAACTTGCAGGCGTGCTGTGCTTAGCCTTTAGGATGGCTCCTTGGCTGTGGCTGGGGTGGACTTGCCGGCATTTCCGTTCTGTGCCTTGTAGCTGGTGAAGCTAGGTGTGTGGATTGTCCTGATGCTCTTCATACCTTGGTTCAATGAAGTGGGAGAGGTAGAGGAGGGGGGGGAGGTAGAGGAGGAAGGAGGGGGTGGCCGGCCGTTTTGAGTCTGTAGTGAGAAGGAGAGATGGTGACCTTTCCCTGGGTAAGTGGGGCTCTGAAACTTGGAGGAGCCGTTAGAGACAGAGGGGATGAGGGAGGTGGAGTAAGTTATGCGACCTGTCTGAGAAGCGAGAAGGTTAGAGGAAGGAAGGGAGGTTTTAGTAGGTAGATTAAGAGGGTTAGAGCTGTCACTGCTAGAAGCAGGTGCTGAGCTGCTTTTCCCAGAAGTGGGAGAAAAGGCTGGGATCTTAGAAGCAGGTAGGGTAGGGGAAGTAGCCTTATAGTCCCCACCAGCTTTCTTAGCACTTCCATTAGCCTGCAAATAAAGACGGCAGGAGACAGTTTGTCAGAAAGCCAGTAACATGATAAACCAACAGGACCTGGGAAAACAGCCCTACAGAGAACAAAAACTAACGGTTTGAGGCCTGAGCTAAATCTCGCAGCTGTGGACTGGACCTGGTAGAAAACCCGAAGTGCCCAGCGAAGAATGCATAGAGAGAGAGAGAGATCGAGAGCACGAGCCACCAAAGCTCTGTGAGGTGTGAGCTATGGGTTACAGACCATCACTACATGGGCCATGCTTCTGGGTTATTAACGTGTGAACAGACGTGTCTGTCCGGAAAGTTAACGTGCATCTACTGCCATCTATTACACCAACGGGTTAGTGTCCAAGGCTTCCTGTAAAGACTCTGAACAGCAGCATTCCCAGCTCTCCTAAGGAGCTGCCACATTTACCAAAGGGAAAGGAAACAGGTAGTTGACATCTCAAAATTACAGCTGAATACCACAGTTTAAAAACCAAAAACAAACAGAAAACAAAAGCAGCAGGTGTTTTATTGCAGACATGCATGCACAAGCATGGTGAAAAGTTAAGTAGATACTGTCATGCCCCCCCAGGATCCAAGATATCCAGTTAGACCTCACCCAAAAGTCAGGCATCCATTATTTGGTATAATCTCAGTCAGTTACTGGAGTTTTTAAATAAACAACATGGAATGTCCATCCAAACACTGGGTTTAGGGTAAAACTACCTGTCTGTATTGGCGTGGATCCTGCAGCTTGTGCTGTTTGCCTGCTTTCTCCATGCTTCCTTGTCTAGTTTTTGAAGCCATGGGGACTGGCATCCGGCTTGTCTGGGAGGCGGTGCTGGAGCCCTGTGGAAACAAGTGGAGGGGCAGGGAGGGGAGACAAGGAGAAGGTGTCATCAGTACCCGTGTGCTTGATGAGGAGACTGCACACCATGCACCAAAAAAAAAGGAAAAAAAAAGCCACAGTACTACATGCAGGGAAAGTTCAGGAGCTTCACACTGCAGGTGTTAATTTCCAGAATCAAATGGTGAAAACTGCTCAGCTACTGATCAGCCTGGGTTTCATGTCAGTGACGCTCATCATTTCACACAGCAGATTATTCAACCCAGCTCCCCTGCATTTGCCCATCACCAATCAGCAGCAAAGATTAAAAAAAAAACCCAAACAACCCAATGGTCTATTAGCTGTTAGACACCTGATGGGGAGCCCAAACAAGCCACCTGAAAGTAAGCAAACAAATCACAAGACCCTCTTGTTTAATGGTGATTATTGCAGATTTTAGGAAGCAGCTGGAGGTTTGATTTCTCGGACTGAGGTACCTTACGTGAAGTGGCTGGCACTGGCGGAGTGGGCTCTACGCCAGCAAGGCTCTCATCCAGCACTACAAGCTCTCGGGTTGGGGTCTCTGGTACTATCTGGGTAGAGAAGGGGACAGTGCTTCCCTCAGAGCTGTATGTGCTTTCAGGGATAGATTTTGGACTCATTTCACTGATGGTGTTTTCCAGCTGCTTTATAGTCTGCTCAAGGCTGTCTAGCGTTCGGTATGTACTCTGTCGAATTTCATCAGTCCTAGACAGGGACACTGCCGCTCCAGAGGGTCCCTCTTGCTTCCCAGAAGGACTTTTGTCACTGTCCTCTGGCTGAGACCTGGTGATTTCAAATCTCTTTGCTTCCTTGTGCTGCTTCAGGGTCCCATCTTCCTCCTCTTCTTCATAGACCACAACCTGCAGGGTCTTCTTCCCAGTCTTGGTTCCTGTTTTTATTGCCTGCGTCAGAGCAGCCAACTGCTTTTTAGGGAATTTGAACTTAAATTTTTTCTTAGAATCTTGCCTGCTTCCAAACTGATCAGTGGAGTCCACGTTTGCTTCTGTGTTTAGTCCATAGATCTGACGGTATTTGTTCAAATTCATCTTTGTGCTTTCCTCCTCTGCAGGAGGTCTGGTTTCTACAGGGTCAGAGGAAGACAAAGGGTTAAATATATACTGCTCGTTGGGACTGTGAGCTGCTGAAGACTTTGAAATTGCTTTTCTGTCATTAACTACTGGTAGCTCTTCCTTCTGGTTCTCAGAGATTTCATGTGCTTCATTTTCCTCCTCCTCTTCCTCTTCTATCTTTTCCTCTGTCATCATTTTCTCCAACTCCTCATCACATTCTTCAAAAATTGTAGAAAGCCGCTTATAAGCTGACCTAATATCCATCGGTTCATCAAAAATGATGATGACGGGTTTTTTGTCCAGACACACCACTGGCTCTTCGCTGTCTGTGTTCTCTGGGATTCCCTTCTCTGACACCACCTCCTTCCTCGCATCGATGTTCACTGTTTGCACATCTCCACCTTTCCGGCTGACTATATCGTGAACTTCCCCACTCGAGAGGACCTGGACAGCTGTTTTAGTAATCATGAAGGCGATGTTTTCTGTGGGTGGGTTGTCTTCACTTGGAGAGCTAGTCGGAGAGTCTGTCTCTTCAATACTGTTCACACTGTTACTTCTGGACGCTTTGGGTCTTAGCACAACCTGATCGTAGTTGACTGCAGAAGCTTCTTGCTGCTGCGAGGAAGGCTGAGGCCCCGCAGCCTCCTGCGTGTGCCTCATGAGAGGGGCAACACTGCTGATGGGGATGTGCTTGCCTGTGGTCTGCAGGGCTTCACCCTGCAGCAGGACCTGCTGAGCATCTCGTGAGAGTCCGTAGTTTGGCTTTTGTTTTCCAGTTTCAACAGCTGGAAAATGGGGTCCTAAGGTATCTTGAACTTCTTTTCGCTTGTCATCCTCTGGCAAACTGACACCAGACAGGTTTGTGCTCATATTCTGGATGTTTTTCTTAGAATAGTCTCTACTGTCTATAAACAAACCCTTGCTAAATGTAGGACTGTCATTCATTGAAAAGGCAATTTTACTGTCAGCTGTGCTGGATGAATCAGAACCCAATTCTTCTTCAGTTTTCCCTTCCCTCTTCTCTTTAGGATGGTCACTATCTGTGGGAGATGCTGTTGTAGCCCCATACACCTAAGGGGGAAAGTTGGATTACTTAGTTATTCAGGGCTGTCACCTTTACAGGACTTTTTTTCCCCCAAATAAATCATCATATTCTCAGGGGAAGTGCAGACCTTGTGAACTCACCACTCTGTTCACTGCTGCAGCGGCATGCCTGAAGTTGTCATCTGACTTCTTTCTTCAGGGCAAAATTACAGATTCTGGCAGAACAGCACATGGCGTTACCGTGCTGTGCTATGCACGTGGCCAGCGCGGGTTGTCACTTAGGGCTCTGGGCTTAACAAGGCCTCCAGAATACGCAAAAGCACACCAGTTACCTTATTTCCAACACAGTGCTATCTTGACCTGTTTACTTTCCAGTTAAAAAAAAATCCCCTAGTTTGTATAAGATTGAAGTTGAAAAGATTCACAATGGGACACATCAAAGGAAGTGTGATGTGGAAGGGCTGGCAGCAGGGCACTAGGGCATGCCAGCTCACCGGAGAGCCAAATGTGAGAGCCTGGCTGGCCTTGAAAGGAAGTTTTGTACCAGTAAAAGCTGATTTTCAAATTACGACATTCTGCTGCCTCTAATGTCACTCACACCTGAGGAGCACTGTTCCATCACAGTTAATATGATCACAGTCTGAGCAGTTCTAAATCCTTGCTGCAGCTTAAAAGTACTCCTTCAAAATGACCAGCAGCACCCTGCAGCACCCATGAAAGTGCAGAATGAAACACTGAGCTACTGTTCGTTTACAGAAACAACTCTGAACAGCACACACAGAGGTCATCCACTAGCTCAAAAGTAGTATGTTGCCAGCAATGCAAATTTAAGGGGACTTTTTTCTTTCTTTTCAAACAAGCTCCTCTGGAGATGCTGTTTCATAATACCAGGCTTTTATCTGGGGCTTGGTTTGCTAAGTGCTAGTGACACCTTAGGATAAACACCAATCATCAGAGTGAGGGAATGACCTGAAGAGACACCATGCCTATGAATGAGCAAGAGAGAAATCTCCAGTCAAAAGATAGCTCGACAAGAAGGAAATTAATCCGGCCTCAATTGCCTGAAGGCACTGAAGCATTACTGCTGACATTCCTGGAGACTAGAAGCTGACACCCAACACACCGGAAGGACAGATTATACTCATATGAGCATCAAGACGTGCAGAAGATCTGTCAGGAGAGCTGCCCTCCCAGCTGAGATGAACGAGTGACGGCACAGAAATCCACAGGTTGGCCAGTGCATGTACTCCCCGCGCGTACAGAGGATCACAACATACAGTTTCTACATCTCATGTGGTATTTTCTAATATACTGAGGATTTTACACAGAAAAACTTTACACACAAACAAAATGCAGGAGTGAGAAAGTCAGCGACAGACCAGAGTCACAGTTCATTTCTACAAAGGCTCATTAACAGTACCAAGGCTGTGCAGCTGCTCCATGGATACCCTGACATCCCTCCTATTTCTAAACAAGGAGGAGCCATCGCACAAACCAGCCACAGTGGGCAGGCTGACACTGTCCGCACTCGGTGCTGAGAGCTGGTACCAAACCAGAACGCCAGGGCTCATGGTTACCTCAGGCCCAGGCTTGCTGTGCGGAACGCACCTCCCAGTCCCACTGCGTGTCAGCGCTCCCAGAACTAGGCCAGGCCATTTGATGGCACTTGTTGCCTCGGGATATGCTGACTCAGCGACTGAGTTCCCATTTCTCTTTTATTTTCTATAGCAAGCTCCACCTTGTTCCAAGCATTAGGGCAACATCTCATGGTGTCATTGTACAACATATCTAATTTTAGGAACTGCTGCCTTTCTACTCAAAAATAAAACCACAACTAAATTCATTTCCTCTACAAGTTTATCATGACTGTAAGGCTCCAAATTTAAAGCCAATAAGCACTCTGTCATGTCAGATGACAAAACCAGATCTCATTAACCATAATTTCCTGGACTCTGTTGTTCCAGTAAATAGCAGTTTATGGCAATTACTTAGCAGCACCTTTCAAAGAAACACTTGTGCTACAGGATGTGCAGTGTCCTGTGTGGTGACCCAGGTTTTCATGTAACAACACGATCTCCCCATTCTGACACCAGCAGTAATGAGGATGAATAGAGATACATTCATGCTTTTTTTTCCCTCTGTAACACTGTCATACACTCCACAACAAAGCAATTTTTCCCTTTTACTCATGCCCTTGAACTCGAACTCTCACCCAGCCAGGTGTCTGCAGCTTGGGCAGCTCCAAGCCACGTCCTTGTGTGCAATGCCCTGGATTTTGATGCCACCATCTAGGTGTCACCTTGTGCTTTATAGCTGCAGTGCCCTGTGCAGATGCACCTCGCTGTGGTTAGGGCAGCTGGGTTCTCCTCTGCCTTGGGGACCTGGCAAAACCATTTTCTCTCTCTCCCTGCCTCAGTTTCTGTTAAAGTGGCTCTTGAGACTGAGAGGACCACTAATTCTCCTCAAGACAAGAACAAGGCTTAGGAGAGACGCTTCACCATCCATTGCCAGAACAGCTCTGGAAGGTTGTTGTGAGTAGACTGAGCATCTCTGGTGGAAACTGATGGATCGTCTTTCAATTTTGATTTCACAGAATCCTAAAACTTCATACAACCCTTGTATAATTGCTGATGAGACACTTAATGTAGATTGATATGACATTCCATATGAGTGTTTCTGAGCCATGCTGAGATAAAAGGAAGGAAACTCCTGGGCAGTGGTGGGTGGGGGTTAGACAGAACAGGACATAAGATATAAGATTAGTTTCAAAGGAAAGAAGGTTATGCCAAGAGTGGGTGGCATGTTTACAAATGCCACTCGTTACCTTCTTTTCCTTGTGATGCATTAAAGTCCCAGGCCTTATGTCTTTAACATGTGTATCATTTCTGGACTGTTCAGCATGACTGTTTGAGTTTACATCCATAAAAGAGCACTTCTGGAAAGCCTAGGAAATAAATACTGCAGGTTATCAGGAGACCAAGTAGCTTTTACACAGAAATGTCTGGAGATGACTAACTACAAAGAGAGCATTTGTTTTTAACATTCACAGCTCAACAATATTATCTACAAGCTCCTGAGATAATAGAGATTTTAGACTATCAGACTGAAAGACACAGGGTGTCCCCTCCAGCCTGCCAAGACTGCACTCTAACTCATCATGCTGATCTCAACATTCCCTGCAGAGAGACGAGCTTGATTTCTGTTTTTACAAATGGCGAAGTGAAGGCACAGAGATGTGCTACCAACTATCCAAATTTAAGTAGGAAGCCTACGGCAAACTTTGGGCTTGTGACAGTACTTACATTCTAGTGGCTAATAATCATGGCAAGAGCTACATAACTCCACCCCTCCCCACACAAACTGTTACTAGAACTTTAGACTTTGAGACGTGTCTTTGCCACAGTCCTCACTAATGCTCCAGATGGTGACACTCCCAACTCAGGGCGCTGTAGACCACTGGCCTCCTATCATGTGTACCCAGGGCAGGGCCTGGATTTTTCAGGCCTTTATCTTGCTCTCCTCTTTCCATTTCCTTTGGGTTTCTCTATCCAACTGGTTCCCAGCACCAGAGGAGCAGAACCAACACTGTCACAACTGTGCAGTACTGGCTGCAAGAGTGTATCACCAAGATTTCTGCAGGCCCCTACTGGCATGGTCTGCCTTCAGTGAGATGTACAGGCTGGACACCTCTGCCAGCCAGAGGAATGAGAGAGGAGTGCTTACAGGAGCCAAACACACCATGACACACAAGAAGATTATATTCTTATACCATGTATTAGGGAAATTATTTAATTCCTGGCAAATCTCATGAAATTAATAGCCCTGATTACAGATCAGAATCACGCTTGTTCTTCAAATATTGTTCTCCTCATATATTTTGCATGTCTATGCAAAATCGGAAAAGTTAACAACAATGAAAAAAATCCAATGCAAAAATCAGGGTGAAGAGTTTCTTCTGGTTTTCCATTACATCCTATTTGTATGTGTTTATAGAGCAGAGTACGTAAGATGACACCAATTATTAGAAAAAGTAGTCTTGGTCCTCATAATAGAGGGTATGGACTTTCCCCATCTTACCTATTTGTGAGACCAGTTGTGTTTTTGAGTTAGGCATACCATCTGCAAAGGCATCCTCAAAGTCCTTCAGACTTTAAGTGATGAAGAATCCACTGTTTCCCTTGGTAATTTGTTTATTTCTCACCTTTGCTCTAAAATATTATAACTGCGTCCAAATACAGTTTGTGCTACAGCAGCTGTTCATTATTCTGTGTATTTTTGCTAGATTAAATAAGATACTTCACATGGAAGTACCTTCATATTCTTAACAACACTCTTTCAAACAGGAGATGCACAGATACTCAATCAAGGATGCAGCAGCCCAGTGCTGATCTCACTGATCCTGTACACAGAGATTAAAACCCTCTTTGTTCTCACATCTACACCCAAAGCAGAAACTGACTTTGTGGCAACAGCACTGACGTGGGAGCTCCTGTGAACTTGTTACGGCAGCTCCTGTTTCTTTCCAAGACATGCAGTTGTAGTCTGGCCTATATTTTGTTGTTTGAAGAACATGTGGATTTTATATTTCAGTGAATGTGTTATGACCATTAAGTGATTGCTATCATCTCCCTGCTCTCACACTTCACTGGTTTGAATTAAGCCTGTTTAAACAGTAAGGATTTTAGATGTATTTCCAGGCTGTCGATGAAAATACAGTGACACTGGGCCTGCAGCTGATCCCTATGGGACCTGACTATAAACACTTGCACGAAGGGCAGCACTTTCAGAGCCAGACAGCCCTCTGTCGTCTTTGATAGATGTTTGGTTTGGGTTTTTTTTTAGTATAATCGGTGCCAGGTTTTTTTCAGACTGTTGTATGATACTTGATCAAATTACTTACAAAAATGTTTATAGGTATACAATTCAGTTCAAGCAGTCAAACCTGTTACCTGAACAGAGTATTGTTTGCTTTGACATATCTGTGTTCCATTACATTGTGTTTACTAGTGTAACTGTTAATATCTGTCCTTTACTTCTTCACTGATTGAATCCCACACCTGATTTTCCATTATTCTGCCTGTGATTGGTATCAGAGTAATGAGCCTGTAGCTCTTGGACCAAGGAGTTTGCCCTTTCTAAAACATCATCCTCTGACAACCTTCTAAAATACACCTGGTTATTTGTTTAAAATAAACATTGCTTGTCCCCAGAACTAGCATTTAAACACTCATTCCCTGTTGAGCTATCATGTCTATTCCTCCTCCTTAGCTCCCCTCAGTTCCCCTTTTCAGACTTTAACCTCCACTTCATTGTCACCAGTTGCAAGGCAGCCAGGTTGCTTTCCTAGAGACAGGAGATGATGCGACAGTTGCACTGTCCCCAGCTCTCCTGTTGCACTAGCCATTAGCACACAAACGAGGGACAAGGGTACACCGCTGCTCTCACTCCCTGCAAACCAGCTGTCTGAAGCACTGGTGGGTGACAGCTGAGCAGAGGAGCTGAGCAGAGGGGCAGGGTGCACCCATCACACACAACAGTTGCTGCTCAGTATCCACATCTCCTGTGCTGCAAACACTACCCGGGCAGCACCAAACCCCGCTTTTGGCCGGTGGGCAGCCGGGATCATCTCATGTTGTGACAGTGCTCTGACACACTCCAACATCAGAAGTTCTAGCCAGTTAAGCTGATCCACATCTCCTTTCCTCATGTGGGCATGGGAGAGCACAGAGGGTGCCCCTGGGAAGCTGGAGCTCACTGATGGTAGCTGGAATTGCTGGATTTTACTGCAGGATCACCATCACTGGACTAAACCGGCCTCTGTGTTACCAAGCAAACAACCAGCAAGAGAGCACTACTTCTATGCCATGGGCAGAGTAATGTACCAGTTACACAACAGGGAACAGCAAACGTTTCAATGTTCAAACACTCCAGGAAATATTGGACCGCAGCACAGAACAAATGAGCACAGCCCACCAGGAGCAGACCCTCTATTCCCCATTCCCACCAATGTTAACATGAATGACAGGCTCTTAGCACCCTGCCAGTCTGGTACCAAGTGAGAAATGCTAGGCCAGAGACAACCACACCAAATTCACACCAATATTTCACTTGTCCCTTCTTAAGTGTGTAAGATTCACCAGTGGCAGCCAGTGCATTCTTGACCAGTCTCTCAGCTCCAGACCTCTTGAAAAAAATTTGGGTGGTGCTTTCAAAACATGTACCGCCCAGTGCAATAAAAGTGGACCAAGTGAGACTGGCAGACCTATTTTTTTTTTCATTTTCTGAGCTACAAATTGTGCTGAGGCCCTAGAAGTGTTATTGGGCACAGGTGTCTTCATGTGCAATCCAAAAGACATACCTGTAATTCTGCCATTATTTTATCTCCTTCCTCTTCCTCTTCATCTTTTGGAGCTGATGCCACAGTGTGCCCTTTGCTCTGAGACAATGCCTGATCCTCTTTAGGGACTTTGGATTGTGCTATTTGCCCAGAATCTTCATTGGATTCCTACAAGGGCATGAGAAAACACAGTGAGACAATATAGTTGAGCTCTCCAGATACAAAGCAAACACAGAAAATTTAACACTACTGCGATTCCCCTGTGGCAAGGTCCCTCTTCCTTTTTAAGGAGACTGCTACCTCATCAGTTCAAAAGCAACCAATATTGCTGATGTGATAGCATGTTCACAGATTAAAAAGCTTCCTAACTTGGACTTCCCTCCGCTTCCTTCAGGGAACAGAACAGATGGGGAAAGCCCAAAGAAACTAATTCGCAACATTTCTGCAAAAACACTCTCAAATCTGATCTGATCTTCCCCATCTGTGTAAGGCGTTCTTTTTTTAATGTTTAATCTTCTTACCACTCTAAATGAAAGCAGCCTGTGACTTGCATTCTACATTGCTAGGAGGTAAGAACAGCAAGACTCCTGTAAACAGGACTGATCAAACCTTACTTGTTCATTTGGCCTAACAGCAGTGTTTCCTGGTAGGCAGTTTCAGTAGCTCTCCAGGACGTAGCTGTCTCAACTTACTTTGTGGTTTATAGACACAGACCAAGCCTGGGAGTGTTTTTCTGTGCCAGCTACTCATCAACAGTCTGATTGCCTAGAGTCTGAATCATCAAACCTTGACAGGAGCAGCCTCTTTCCTGGCTGCATAGACGACTTCTCCTGATCTCGTTGTGGTTAACCCTGACCCTGGCAGGTAACTGCGCCGTGGAGGAGGAGGAGGTGGAGACTTGGTCAGCTTGTCATTATCCTGTTCTCCATCAGGAACTTCTTCTGCAAGTAAACAGAGCAGCACAAAGTGAGCACAGGTGAGGCAGGGGAAAAAGTATTTGACTCCCCAACTAAACTGGAAAGGAAAAAACGTTTTAAAAGGTCCTGCTGCTGAATACATATGAACGGAAACACATTTGGGCTTCTCGTGGAAACACCTTGAACAAAAGCAGATAGTGCTGCACTTGCACAGAGAAACCATGTCGCTTCACCCAGAATTTTTCAGCAAAACTCTTGTCCCCCACATCACCGTGGCTGGGTTTCAGCTCTTGGTGTAAGCAAATCAATCACTTGTAAAGAAGTACGTAAGGTGCAGGTTCAGCTGGGAACCTGGTTACAGACAGTGCCCCTGCAGCCTCCTTTGAAAGTGGGGCCACCGACGTGGCTACTAACAAGACACCAAACCGGGAGGCTTCTTGTTGTTCTCGGGAATTCTGACGCAACCAGCACACATTTCTGTTCTGCCTGGGAGCTGCTGCTGGCAAAGTGCTAGGAGAGGAGCTGAAGAGTTTTGTCCATCTTATAGTTGGACAAAACTAAGTTCAGACAAAGTCTGAGAGGGAAAACGTAAATACTGCTTTGGAGATGCCACCTCTCCAGTTCAGTAACTCCTCTTGCCCCTGAGCATGGCAGGGAAGTACCAAAAGCAACTGCACTTTCTTCTCTTCTAAGGCAGTATTTGTTTTCAATTTACTTACTACTAACTATTCCAGGAATGCTCAGTTTTGCCTTTGAATTATTATGTAAGAGCCCTATATGTCTATTTTGCTAAGTCATTAAGAATCAAATACCAAATCCAACACCTGATCAAAGCCAGCCCGAGGAGAGTCTTCCAAGAGAAGACTTGTTTCTGAAACTGGTATTTCCCCACCACAATGTTCCCCCACCATCACTAGATGACATTTTATCCAGAAGCAGCATTACACAGCTTGTGACCTGTCCCTTTGTGTTTCTGGTCACAGGCTAAGCATCACACATGGCAACAGCCACCATGCTCACACTGCTGTTTACAGTGTGAGAAGGACCTTTCTGCAGCTATTCAGTGTTACATAAACAGCTGGAATAAATATAATCCAGAAAGATAAAACCCCCTGCTTTTGGGATTACCCAGCTGTTTAGGGCTAAGTATTCCTTCTGGGTAAGTTATTGAATAGCTGCCTGCTCCTGGGGCTGTGTCAGGCTCCTCCAATCTGCTGGCTGGCTCCTGTGGATGGACGGAGCCCTTGTCTGACCCAGCCTCATCCTTGTTCCCTTCTTAGCACAAATGTTCTTTGAAACTGATTAAGCTTAAAGAAATGCTCTGTTGTATTATAGTCCCTCCTGCTCATCTGGCACACACTGGCAGGACTGCAACAAGAGTGAATTTCCAGATGCACTTTACATTAGACCACTTCTTTGGTCAATATTCACCACTAAGTTTTTCATGATATCAGATGTAAGTACTGCTGCTGTAAAATCAGAGTAATTCTCTAAGATGGTGCTTAGCAGACTGTGATATGGGGCCTGTGCAAATCCCTACTCCTTTCAATGGGCTCAACCCCTTACCCTCAAACTGGCAGCGGCTCTGACTGCAAGAACACCAAAGTTATTCTCACACTTGATAAGAACAAGGCTGGATGAGAGACATGGAAGACTCAAAGACAGAATGATTCCCACCATCTCTTTCACATCTGTGGGACAATCATCCACCTCTATCTTCAAAATGGGAAAAAAAAAGGAGAAACACAGGCAAGAGAAATTGTCGGTGAGTGGCGGGTGCACAAGCTATCGACAGCTAATCCCCTCCCATCCCTCACTGGGGTCCTTAAGGAGAGGTTGTGATGAGGCTTGCTCACAGTCAGTGCAACAACACCGGGTGAGACAAAACTTCAAAGCTGGATTTCTATTTTCTTTACTAAAAAATTTTATTTCCCCAATCTAAATAGGAAGGGAAAAAAAAGCTTTGGAAGAAAAAAATTGAGGAAAAGACCTCATTCTATTTTTTTTTAATTATGGATGAGTTCTTCTAGCATATTTACAGAGGGAGGAGTAAACGGACACGTACAATTCACTCAGCTGGAGACTAACCATGATCAAAAATGCTGCTTTATGGAACCTTCTTTGGTGCCAAAGGGCTCAGCACTCCTGTGAACAAAACAGGAGTTGTTCATTGCCAGACATTTCACTGACCTGAAGCATTCTTCAACAGGCACAGCCGGGCTGGAATTAATTTCCCCACCACACAAACTTCTATTTGCATAAAAAAAAAATCCAACGTGTCTTAAAATGATCTCAAAACAATAATGCCTGCCTTGAGGCAGCCTTTGTAGTCAAATAAGCAAACTGTCTTTAATGGAAGCTACTGATGAGTCAGCACTTGCAAAAATCAGGGCATTCTCACATATGAAGGCACAAAGAGAGATGAAGGAGCTCAATTTCTAACGCACATGCTAGAGGTATTCCCCATAGTTTTCACTGAACAATCTTGATAACAAAGATGAGTTAAAAACAGTAAAGAAGTAGTTACAGAGTCATCTGCAAAACTGTGTAATTTTACTTTGTTTTGTGCTTTTCAGGGGAAAAAAAGTTTCTTAATTGGGTTCTGTGTGGAGAATGGCTGAGACAACATATTCTGGCAACGTGATCTATCTGGGTTCTGCAGTGAAGCCAACAGAGGACTCTGCTAATTTCTGGCCAAATGTCTTATGCACTATAGGTAGGTGGTCTCTCTTTCCTTATGTTGCTCCATTTTTTAGTCTACAGCAGACTGATATTGAAATTTTCATCTTGAATCATAGAAGAGTTGGGTGGTATGTGAGATATTTAATCAGATATTAAGGAAAAGTTTTGCTGTTCCCTTTTTTATGCTACTATCCCAGGATTCATTATGCACAACAGAAGGAAAATGTCTCAATCTCATCTAATTTCTCTTTAAATCTACTGGCTCCACACTGCGCAAAATTGTATTCTAGAAGTAGTTACAAAACTTCTCTGTAATTGTGTTCTGCACTTTTTAAGATGTCACAGCTCACTGCACCCATATGGTATTTATTTTCACTGACATTTTCTATTTATGACGCACATTAGACAAGATAATTGTGTTGATAGCCAGTAACCTCACTGAACAGTGTCAGAATTCTAAAATTATTTTATGAGGTTCAACAGAATTTATTTTAAACATGTATGTTGTGAAACATCCAAGGAGCCAGAAGTCTGCCAGTGCTAAAGCTGCACCCAGAACAAAATGCTGGATCTGAAAACGCTCTTCCCAAATTCTATATGAATTTGTGTACACAAGCCCCAGGGCATTGTTCTGCAGCTCTTCACAACCTTGGTGTGCCAATACCAATGCAGCTCTAGTCTCCACAGCTCCAGAAGGCGACACTGGAGTTAGAGAAGGGCAACTGAAACGAGCTCGAGGGGGTAGCAGCTGGCCCAGATGGAGAGACCAGAAAGGCTGCAAGTTGGCAGTCTGGAGCCCACAGGACAGGCTGAGACCTCCCGGATATGATCAAGGTTTATCCACTTCCTTCATGATTTTATAAAGGGAATGCGGAGCTGCTGTTTGCCAAACTGCAGCATATTAGAGCTACGGGGAACTTAGTGAAGCTGGTACAAGGTCATTTTAAAGCAGATGAAGGAAAGCTCCTTCACAGGATGGGGAGTGAGCTCCTGAAGCTTGCCCTCACAGCAGTGGGGAGGCAAATGGTATAAGCAAGTATAGAGGAATTACTGGATAAAACGTCCATAATGAATATGAAAAAGAGGAAGTGGGGATATTCCCTCTACTATCAATTGGAGGTGCTGGGAGATTGCTAGCAGACTGCAGAAAGTGGCCAGGTTCTGTGCTACCCACATTCTTTCCTACGTACCTATCCTCTTCCCCAGGACAACTCAGTAATGTAGCATCACAGGTCAGTTTCAAACCTCTGAGGGACTAACCCAAAACACTGGTTGTAATTACAGTTTAAGATTATGATGTTAGCAAGGATCACTAAGGTCAAATAGTCTGACTTTCCATTTAACATGGGTTCAAGGATTTCTTTAAGCAGGTCTTGCATCATACACAGAGCTTGTGCCTGAGCAGCCTTTCAGAAAGAAACACAGTAAAGATTTGAAGTGGCAGAGAATCCCTTATGTTCGTAATTAAACATCAGTGATTAGTTACTCTAAATGTTAAAATTTGACAGCTAATTTTTAATGTGGCTTTTTCTAGCTTCAGCTTCCAGTTGCTGGAATTTGTTGGAACATGTTCTGCAAAGTTAAAAGGCCTCCCTACCCCCAGAAACCTCAGGCATGTCTTCATCTTCTTTTGATAACAAATATGTCTACAAAAAGAGCTTCTTAGGTTTCTGATGGTAAGATCATTCGTGCTCGAACTTTTTGTGGTTCTTTCTAGAGCTCTCTGTAACGCTAAACTTTTAAGTGCAAAACTAGATACATAGTATAGTATAAAGATACTCTCATCTCTGTCAAAAGCAAGGTGTACTCTTACTCTCCTGCTCATGAGGATTCTTTATCTCTAAAGGACAAACTCTCTCTCAGTTGCAATATGGGGAAATTCGTGTTCAGCTCATTACCCACACTGGCATCTGCAAAATCACTCACATCCTGTCACAGGACCTACATTATTCCTCAGGGACTTACAGATATGATCAAGAACCTAGAAATCTGTAAACTGAAACCATTCCAGAAAGTAGGAAAAATAAATAACATCTCTCTTTGGGACAGGCAGTTCTTTAGCATCATTTACTCTAGCAAACCTTACCTGAGGGTTCTAGCTTTTCCACTGTATCCCCTTTAGGCAGGGCTGCTGGCTGTGGAGGCATCTCCAGGTTAGGAATTGACTTCATTATATTGGCCTGGGCCTCTTCCAAGAGCTTTTCAAATTCCTTTCCATTATAGTGATCGAGGTTCTGTCTTTTCTCTTCCCATTTTTTTTCAGCTTTCTAGACAAAACCAGTAAAGCACCTATTTATTTCTCTGATCTCTGTTATGACCACTTACTTAAAAAAAAAATAAATCCACGTGTAAACATTGGAGGTTGGTATCGATAGGTTTTTTCAGTTCTAGACAGCAACTAGAGGAAACATATTAACACTAACTGTACACTGGTTCTGACTTCCATTGTGCTAGGTATGGCACAAGCATGCGACAGACTGACAGTGGTCACTGCTCACTAAATGAACAAAGGCAAAATTTAAATCTGGGTCACTGCCTTACTCTGTCACACTGAAGATTAAAGTGCATGTCTGTAGTAAGACATGGGAGTTCACCTGTGGGTTTTCTCAATATCTCTGTGTGAAACCACTGGAACTTCACCCTCTCTCACTTTTACTTCTCCATAATGAGGGATATGGAGATTTAAAAAGTGAATGAAATCCACCAATGCAAGTGTTGCCAGAGAATCATATATTATTGTTCAAAACCAAGGTATTCTAAAAAGATATTTTTTTAAATAAAGGTTATTTAAAACAACACAGTTCCTAATTTTGGTCACATGTTGTTATCTTGTTGCATTTAAAATCAGAGGGTATTTTCAAAAGTACATGGTGTAGCTAGGGCTTAAGCATATAAATCCCCAGAATGCATTTGGAAACCCCACCTTCAGTCTCAAGAGTGAGACTGGGAGCTCAGACCCAAAGAGGGGATAACTAGTTGAGTAGAATACACCGTACCTCAATTGATACAGCTCGGTTTCTGGTACTTGCACTGTGAATTTCCTCAATGAAAAGACTTTGCATGGTGGTGCCATTGACAGAGACCTGTGGTGCTGGCGTGGCTTGTGTGGGCTGGGATCCTGCTGCGGGCTCTTGCGGGGGGGCTGGTGGGGTGGCTGAGAGGTGGCCACCCGCAGGCACACCTTCGCTATGGCTGGCTGCAGTGGGTGAACCTTGGGCATGGTTGACCAGGGCTGATGAGTGCTGAGACTGATGGATGACAACAGGCGAGCTCTGCGCATGATGGACTGTCATTGTTGAGAAAGGGACGACTTCTGACTTGACTGACGACACCTGGGATTCTGATGTAACTGCTGTAAGGTTTTGCTGTGCATGTCCCTGGGCATGCTTGAGCTCCTCCTGATTTTTCAGAGTGTCAGCTGCAGTGGCCTTTTCCATAACAGAGTATTGCACGGCTTGGGATGGATCTACACCCCTCAGCAGTCCTTCTGTAACATGTCTGCCCAGCCAAATTGAACACAACAGCATGACACATGGTTAGCATACAGCAGAGTCATAAGCAATATTTAGCAATAAACTTTTGCAAGGGAAAAAGTATCTGTATCAAAAACATCAAAATGGTGTTTTTTTCTTCCTGATGCTCTCAGTTGTGTGTGTGTCAGGGACTCAAGAGGCCACTGTAATTAGAATGGTTATGCCTTTTAAAACATTTACAAACCTTCATGAATGTTAACCAAACCATGAGCTACAGTGGACTGATTTTAGAGGGAGACCGGAAACTTAGATTTTATACACTGTCTCTAGCTAAATAAGATGTTCCTGGACTAGTAGCACAGAAGTGGTAGTTACATGGCATGTGAAGCAGGAGTCTGGCAAATTGCAAACCAAATCCTTCAAATAATACTTCACAAAGGTCTTGCCTGTCAAGAGCTTGGGGCAGAATGAGCTGAGGATGGAAAGAGTCAACAATTTCTGGCAGCTAGCTGTGAAAGGGCTGAGCTTCGCAGTATAGCTAGCCATCAAATGCCATCAGTTTTTCCACTACTGCAACAGACTTTTATGAGGCTTAAGACATAATTTTTCTGTAAAACATTACTTTTGGTAAAACTCTGGCATGCATGGCTTATTGTTTTTGGGTTTTGTTTGCTTGTTTTTTTCACAAATGGAGCAAGACAGGAAATAAGTCTAGTAATTTTTATGAAAAAGAAACTAATATGAAAGGATATAGATGTTTATCTATATGGAAAAATAAGTGATGGCTCTGAGAAGACCTGTTACATAAACCATTTTATCCCTCTGCCCGTACTGGCCAATCCCTTTTACATATGCTCCAGGATATACGGAAACTATGACAACCCTACATTCCTTAGAATAATGATAGCAACAACAGGCTTATGAATTACCTTTTCTTGTAATTGAAATAAAATTTAGACCACCACCACTTACAGTTTGGATTGATTCACTGGTTTTTAGTAGGAATTAAATCCAACGTCTATTGCCTTATATAGATCAGCAGTCATTTGCTGCCCATACATTCTGACCAACATAGCTAAACACTGGCACTTAGTGGGCACAAATTTTATCTAATTTCAACTTTCTCTAACGTATCTTCCCTGTAAAAAGTAGAATAAAGAATCTGCATGAATTCACAAGCATATTGAAAAATATATTTTTTTCCCTGAAACTTTAAAGTATCTTTATCTGCTTAAAATCTTCTCCTTTTCTCTTTCTTACTGTTACATTTTCGGGGATGGACATTTCAGTGTCAAAGAATATTTCTATTGGCTTAGAATGCTGTAAATGCCCACAGTTAATTAGATCAGATATGGGACCGATGCCACTCTGTAAGCTTTCTCATCCAGGTATTTTCCAAATCTGGAAATGCTGAGTTCAGAGGGAGCTAGTTTCAATCCTAAGAACTCAATGACTGGGGCTGTTGGTCAGAACAGATCCACTGCACAGATCACAGGAAAGGCTATTTGCATTTCCCTTGAGAAGGCTCTAGGAAGAATCTACAAAATACTGCAAGCAAATTGCATTCCTCAAAATTGCCTTAGTAGAGGGGGAGAACCTGTTCTAGCCCTGCTTGAGGAAATTATTTAGTTTTGAAGAAAAAAAAAAAAATCACCTCCTGAGCATGGTAAGGATATCAGTCATGCTGCGCACACGTTTCAGCAAGCTGTCAAGCTTGTGTGGTTCTTCCTTTAGGAACCTCACGGCTTCTACCTCAATTCGGAGGATCGCACGCATTTTATTCTGCAATGTCGGGAATTCTCCTGCAAAGATAACAACTGTGAAGCTCAAGAGGAAATGATAAAAGCCTTGTAGAGAAATGGATAATGGGGTGAATGTTAAATAGTTGAGTGTCTACCCCTCTCCAGGGGCCATCCAACAAGCGCCTTAATCCCAACTTTAAATCTTTTTGGAAGTGAAAGTTAATGCCCCCAGATAAAAGGCAAAACTGTTCTCAGCCATTGTGGTTAAAAGAGAAGAAACAAACGTAAAAAGGAAAAGTACCTACCTTTCAGGGTGGCAACAGCTTCTCCCACTTGACGTAAAAGAAAAGCTCCATCTTCAACATCTTTCAGTGTAACTGTCTTGCTGGAAGCAGTGGAGTCCTTCTTCAGGTCTTCAACAAACGCCTCCAGCTCACTGGCAAAAAAAAAAAAGTACACAAACTATAAGCAGGACTTTGACACTACAATTAGGTATATGTAAATCAATGGACTAAACTAAACCAGAAACCTCAACTGTGGCATCTTTAAATCTGACTCCACGGGCTGAAAAAAACATCAGGGTACCATGAGGGGAGGTGTGGGTGCTCGACACTCACAGCAAAGGAACAGGCTTGTAACTAGCCCAAGTCATTGACTTCTTCGACAGGCTGCAGATGTGCTACAAAGGGCACATCTAACACATTCAACAGCCAGCCCTCTGGGGATGCAAATCCTAGAAGAGTACAGACACTGTACCACTACCTCCACTACTGGTGTGAACCTTCAGAAACTATAAAACAATTTTAAATGAAGAATCATAAGTTGCTTCTGAACAGATCACAAAAAAGTGAAGGGAAGTAATCCTGTTCCCATTTTAGGACCACTTCTACCGAAGACTGTGCCCTGGGAAAGCCTGGGGGAGTCCCAGTCCCCACTGGCACAAGCATACTCGCAGGAAGCAATCCAACGGACCACACGATGGCAGCAAGGGAACGCTTCTCAGGATTTATTTCCAGTGGAAGAGGCTCTGATAATGCAGATATCTGCTCTCCCTGTGTCTGCTTTTACAATAAAGGGCACAGATACAGTCTAGAAAAAAGCTGGAAAATAATTCGGCTTTCTGTCACTCACTACAATGTAAAGGCTTCTGCCCTCCAGAACACGGCTCTACAGTCACGTACCCTCCCTACTCCGAATGCCCCAATACCAGCACTGAGGACTAGGCAGGGCTACTTTGGGAATCGCAGGGCACCCCTGCTGTGCCCCCTCTTTTGTAGATCATCACTGGAAAAGCAGCTTCTCAGATATTTGTATCCAGCAGGCAACAAAAAAGATGAGGGCAGAAACTTGCATTTGTGGACAAAGGAACAAACACAGAACACTTTATGGTGTTACGGGAGGTTTATGACTGTTGGAAATGTAGGGATAAAGGAAAGACTTGTAGGCAGCTGGCAATGGCTTTCTTTCCCCTTTGTTCTTTGAACAGAAATGGAAGGGTCATCGTAAACCCCTTTGATTCCATACAGTGATACTCTCAGACAACTGATGCTAAAATTACGCAGGGGATACCATATTACACTGCTTCATGTTGCTAACTACAAGGGAAAAGAAACTTCAGCCCTCAGGAGCCAAAGTCTGAAACAGATCCAGTGGTTTCCAGAATTTCTTTTCTGTAACTGGGGAAACAACTGGGCTTTATAGATTGGCCTCAGCAAACCCAATTAACAAAACACTCCCATCAATGCAGTTTCAGAAGGCTAATACAAGATAAATTATATTTCTGCATCTATGTTTTATACAGGGGACCTGAGGCAAACTCTTATGCTGAGATCTTTTTTTTAGGCTAAAAAGCATCAGAGGATCCATCTCAGATTGCAGTATCAGTAGAACAGGTTGCAGAACAAACTGACAAAATTAATAGAAACAAATCATCCAAACCAGATGATATTTGCCTTGGAGTTCAATAGCAACTCAAGGGTGAAACAGCTGAACTATCAATGCTAAGCATCTGACTTCTTGATTAAAATTACTTTGGCATCAGGTAGTGGAAAGTGTCATAGATGATACAAATAAATTTTTTAAAAGGGGACGGGGCTCTCCAGGGAACTGTACTCCGGTGAGACTGACACCCAGACTGGTATAATTGATAGATACCAAAATAAAGAATAAGCAATAAAGAATTAGTAGACCAATGGATAAATATGCTTTATTAGGGAGGAATTAATGTGAATTGTGTAAAGAGAAAGTAAGTCTCACAAATCCACAAAGAAACAACAAAAGCACAAGGAAACACTAGAGCCCAAAAGGCTGTCAGTAAGGTATTTGAGCAAAAGCTTTTAAGAAAGCAAAGTTGTCATGGGACAAGAGAGGAAGTTCATGGATACATGGGACAAGAGAGGAAGTTCATGGATAAAGTACCGGAAGTAAAGGGATCAATGAACAGCTTACTCAAAGAATGTAGTTTGCTGGTGGGTTCCACAGGGATCGGTGCTAGGGCTGGTGCTTCTCAACATACTATAAATTATTTAGAAAAGAGGATGAACAGTATAGTAAAAACAATCTCAAAAGTATATTGAATTATTCAGGGGAATGAAAATGAAAGGTGACTACAGAGGGCAGCAGATGGACCATCTGATAATTGACCACGAAATAAACAAAGATTAAATTAACTCCTAATAAATGTAAACTAATACTCATGAGGAGAAATAAAACCAAAACCAACCCCACCTAAAACCAACAACCTCACAAACCCCTAAGTTTTTATACACAGTAATGTGTTTTGAACTGATAATCATCCATTCTGAGTGAGATGTTGGGTTTGTAATGTAAAGCTAATGTGGAGCATGAAGACAGGGACACCATCACGACACCACTTCAGGAAGTCATGGTGTGCCCACATCCGATACAGCTATCGCAGGGCTCTCCTCTCTCCCATCCCTGTCTTACAGATGTACATTAGAGTGTAGAAAGAGCTTAAAGAAAGGCAACAGGATAGTTGTGGTCAATGGCTCAATGTCAAGTGGAGACCAGTGACAAGTGGTGTTCCACAGGGGTCAGTACTGGGACCAGTGTTGTTTAACATCTTTGTTGGAGACATGGACAGTGGGATGGAGTGCACCCTCAGCAAGTTTGCTGATGACACCAAGCTGTGTGGTGTGGTGGACACGCTGGAGGGAAGGGATGCCATCCAGAGGGAGCTTGACAGGCTTGAGAAGTGGGCCCATGCAAACTTCATGAAATTTAACACGGCCAAGTGCAAGGTCCTGCACGTGGGTCGAGGCAATCCCAAGCACAAATACAGGCTGGGCGGACAGTGGATAGAGAGCAGCTCTGAGGAGAAGGACTTGGGGGTATTGGTGGATGAGAAGCTCAACATGAGCCAGCAGTGTGCGCTTGCAGCCCAGAAAGCCAACCGTGTCCTGGGCTGCATCAAAAGAAGCATTAGCAGCAGGTCAAAGGAAGGGATTCTCCCCCTCTACTCTGCTCTCGTGAGACCCCACCTGGAGTACTGTGTTCAGATGTGGGGCCCCCAACATAAAAAAGACATGGACCTGTTGGAGAGAGTCTAGAGGAGAGCCATGAAGATGGTCAGAGGGCTGGAGCACCTTCCCTATGAGGACAGGCTTAAAGAATTAGGGTTGTTCAGCCTGGAGAAGAGAAGGCTCCGAGGAGACTTAATAGCAGCCTTCCAGTACCTGAAGGGGGCTACAGGAGAGATGGGGAGGCACTCTTTGTCAGGGAGTGCAGTGAGAGAACAAGGGGTAACGGGTATAAGCTGAAAGAGGGTAGATTTAGACTAGACATTAGGAAGAAATTTTTCACTGCGAGGGTGGTGAGACACTGGAACAGGTTGCCCAGGGGAGCTGTGGATGCCCCATCCCTGGAGGTGTTCAAGGCCAGGCTGGATGAAGCTTTGAGCAACCTGGGCTAGCGGAGAGTGTCCCTGCCCATGGCAGGGGGGTTGGAACTTGATGATCTTTAAGGTCCTTTCCAACCCAAAACATTCTGTGATTCTATGATTCTATGTATAGAAAGACTTCTACAAGAGAAGTACCTAAGCAGACCAGGATTTTTCAGGCTGGAAAAGGCATGCTCCGGAAAGGCAGTGAGGAAGCATCTATAGCATCATGACTAGCATGGCTAGGGTGAATATGCTGCTGTGCATAATTTAAGAGCTTGGAGACTGATTGACAGACGGAAGATTCAAAATCAGACAAAAAGAGGTTCCTTGTACCCAAAAAATAATTACTCCATAGAATTAATTGTGCCTAGATGCTGTACACAACAAATTTTACATAAATTTTAAAAAATGCATGATTTCATGAAAAGTAAACAATCCATGCACAGCTTTTGCATATGAATATACCATTTCTGACTTGGAAAATCCTGAGCTACAAGTCATTAAAAGAAAGGAGATATACACTGAGCATTTTGCCATATTCTTATATTCTTTCCCAGGTTATCTGCTAATAGTGGCCGTCCAAGACTGCTAAATCATAATTTCTCTGGTAAATTTTAAAGTTGGTACCTACAACCCCAAAAGTGCCACATATGAGATCTCTAATGTTGAATCAAAAGACTAGATAGAAAAAACCCTACCCAGTTAATTCTGAGTGTGTATTTCTCTGTTACAAATGTGCACAAACAGTATTTTTAACAGTGTTCCTTGAATTTCATTAGATATCTCTGAACTGTAATCCTCCTACAGGTGTGATGCACATGGGCACACCTCTGTAGGCACCATCATGAATAGCTGCTCAACAGGAAGCTTGCTCTGAAATGTACACCATCATTTCTGCTGTTTACAACACGAAACCTCCAATACTCTTATTTATTTCCTTCCCAGCAATAATCTTCAGATTGCAGAAAGGAGAGCTTTTTAAACTGAGATTTACCACTTCAGAGTAGTAAATACACTTTGTAAGTATCGCAAAAATCCTTAACCTCCCTGTCTTGCATGAAGCCAGTCTACTGATTTAGTCCTATGATTTAGGAAAGGTCAAGAGGGCAACAGATGAAAGACTAAGAAATGGTAATTTTTTTTGCCCAGTTGCTTTGCATTTGTTTATACATCTGCACTGGGATCAGCTTAATTGAAAGAGACTATATAGAATATTAACCTTTTTCTGAATACTGCCAGTGACATTTGATGTGTAATTTTGTGATGTATGCTCTTCATTATTAACAGCCATTAGCTGTTGAACTTAAAGCACTGTTGTCAGATGTGCTTTTTCTTTTGGGCTCTGATCCTGCAAACGTGCAAATACACAACAAAGAAATCGCATTGGACACAGATGATGAAAAATAATCGTTCGTGATTTAACATTTGTTTGTAGCATATCTCTAAAAGGGTTGAATTAATATTTGTAACGTATGAATTATCTAAGTAAGACACTTTACTGTAACATCAACAAATGTAGTAGCGCAGAAGCAGCAGAAACTCTGTGAACAGAAAAAATTCCAAACACTGATAAAACAAAACCATATTGCAACCAAAGTTGTATCCTAAATGAACAGCTGTTAACAACTAATGCCATTTGCACTCGACCTCACTCAGTATCCATTTTACGAGGCAATGTCCAACAGCCATCACCCAAATTCTTCTTTTCACAGAGAACAAACAATCTAGAAAGTAGGCAATGAGGTACACAGGAATAAATTGATTAACAAGAGAGTAAGTACTTAAGACTACAACACAATGTTATTTAAGACTACAAACCAGCTGAGGGGATTATATACACCAGCATGGACTATTACTTCACATTCAACTTTACAGAAAACATACACTCCCTTAGTAACATGCTGCTTTGTCTTTACCGATGCACCATTTTTATTACAAGTGTTATTCATCTGACAACACATTGATCAACAGGAAAGATTTACTCTCCTTAGCTGTCAATATGCTAAGGCTTATTAACAATCCCATGGCTCTTCAGTCATCATTTCCAATGACAAGCTGACTATAAAGTTTCACTCTATTATGGAGCAATTCTTCAGGTGTGAACTAAATGCAGCAATGAGAAATCATTAGTTATATAGCATCTTACCCACGTGAGTGTTAGAACTAGTCAAATTGTTTACTGATTTCAGCTTCATCTTACCTCCTGCTGACTCTAAACATGGACTAAAACAAACAACTGGATCCCAACAGTCTCGGTAGGCAAAGTTTTTGGGGAAAAATCTTACAAAAAGCCTTTACACAACAACACAAAAACTTATTTTTTCACTGCAGTTTAGTGTAAGGAAATCCCAGTGAGTAAATTTTAGATGGAGATTGGCATTGCTGGCTACAAGTGAACTTCAATCTCCTATTTATGCGCTTCCTGCACATCTCCCATGCAATAGCCAAAGCACTGACTATTGAAGCCTGATTTTCATACTTAAAGCCAAATGTATTACCTTCCTTTGTATCCACTTGTTCTTGAGGAAACTCCTTCATCCTTCCATAAAATGTAATACATAAAGCTGAAGGTGAGAACTAGGGTAGGGGGAGGCTTTTAGAAGGAGTTGATCACGTTCCTTATAGTCATCTGTCCCTTTACAGGGGCTTCTGAAGAGGCTGAAACTCTTTGTACTGGTGGGACTTACCCAGTGGACTGTGCTAAGAAGGACTCCCAGTCAGGACCAGCGGTTTGTACAACACAGACACAGTTTTAAGCCAATATGAGTGCAAGGAAACACAGCCAAAGCAGCATATACAGGTGCAGTTTCACTGAAGACACCGGTGAAAGCTATTACTTTATGGAAGAAAAAGCTAGGCAAAAGCAACAAACTCTAAGAGGTTTCTCAACCCACCACAACTTCTTCACAATCTTTTCTTCCTCATTGAGGTACTTCTGCCTTTCTTGTTCCACCAGGTTGCGCTGTCGCTGCACAGGATCTTCAAGCCTCTTCACTGTTTCAATCATTTTGCCATTGATTTCCAGCTCTGCTTTCTTCACCATGGCCCTCAGCATCTCCTGGTTCTGCAGCTGTTGTACAAAAGAAATCAACTTCATTTTTTCCTGCTTGACTGACACCCCTAGCAACAGGATACATTGCAGAGCTCAGAAGTAGGTTGGGATAAGCACAGCCCTACAGCAAGACAGAGTTTACCCTTCTTTCCCTCTTTACCTATAACCATTACTCCATAAGGAAGTGTTGGGGGTGAGAAAAGCCTAAATCTGATTAACTTCTAATGTATATATTTAACTTCCAGTTGCAAGCTGACGAACAAAAGATGTTGGGATCAGTACACCACCTTCAGTGCATAACTTCTACACGGATTGTGGCCCCTTTATTCTGCTCAGTCCAGCATGAATCAAGAATTAATCATGCCTCACAAGAATGCCGGAAGCTTGACTTCCACTTTGTGCCTAAGTTTACGGATTGCACTGCCCGTACATGCCTGGTGGATAATCCCACACATTAATGACAAGGCTGGAACGCACTGTTGTTCTCAGAACGGAATTTTTCAGTCTCTCAAGTGGCAGAAGAAGTGTCATCCGGTATAATTTGGTGACAGACATACAGCTCATATGCAGTACAAAAAATCTCCTTCACTAACCAAAAAAAAACCAAAACCCCAAACCCTTAAAAATATGGTAATTTTCTTATAACTGTAAAATTCATACCTATTTTCCTATTGTAACCTTATCATACCTTCTTCCTTATCTTAGCCTTACGGTAAGTACCTAAAGCACTGGTTTGCAGAGTAAAACAGATAAGAAAGCAAACTAGACTGTACTCTTCTGTGAGCAGCCCTATAGCAGCTGTGCCCCACACTCACACAAACCAAACCTGCTCAAGATGCTTACACAAATCACAAGATTTAAAGTGATAAGCAGAGCTCCGTCCAGTCACAGCTTTGGGATATAGGCAACAAGAACACAACTCTGTTAGCCTAGCAGCCATCTCACACTAAAATATTTTTAAGAACACCTGTGTCACTTGGGAGATTAAGTTTCAGTTTCAAAACTAGCAACCAAACCTTCAACTGCCTTCTAAACATCCAGACTTAACAGCCAAACCCCATTTAACTTATGAAGTAAACCCACTACCTAATAGGAAGAATCACAAAAATGGATTACCTACAAGGCAATATAAGGCAATAAGACTTCATTTTAAGTCTATTTAAGAGGATTAATGGGAATCAGAGAAAAAAGAAGGCTTTGCCCAGGTCATTCTTTCCAGTCAGTATGGGAATTGGAGGAACAAACTCAACTCTTCCCTCCTTACTCTTCAGTCCTTGTGCCTGACCCTGCCTTCCAGCCACACAACTGTGATGAGAGGGAGGATAACACTTCACTGGAGGTGTGTGGCGGGGTCTGAGCTGTGACAAGCAGGAGGCGTTAGCTCAAAACTCAGCTGAAGAGATGTGTTAGCAGTTAGGGAAAAAAATGAAGCTGGAAAACATTTGAAACAGCACAGATTTATAAACATTGTCAGTTGCTTTATACCATACTGGATTCTTTTGAACACCATGCATATGTGTATTTCTCCCCACTATGGGATTAACGTTTGGGTTTGATAAATTAAAACCCCTTACAGCAAGGCCAGCACAGCTATCTGAGACACACATCTCTTTCATTGTGCTGTATTTTCAAGAAGGAAAACATAAATGAATGAATAAATGAATAAATGAGTGAATGAGCATATAACACTTCAGTCATACACTTTATTCACAGCTCTTTAAAAAAAATGGGGAAATTTGATACAGGGAAGTGACTTGGGAAATGTGAAACAACTGATCCGAGGTCAGTGAGAAGGTCAGTAAGAGTCAGACTTAAGTCTCAGGTGTCCAGAATTTAAGTCCTCTATGTTCCTCAGCTGGTAACAGTGACTCCCAGTAATACCAAAATGGAGTGTGCATATGTGTGAAGTTGTGCAATGGCAGGTACACTTTTTTTTTTCTCTTACAGGGATATATAAGGGATCTGTATTTATTGTAGTAACTTCTACAGATAAGATTTCTGCAGTGATTGAACAGTATTAAAAAGTTTCAGTCATAAAAGTTTATCCATTTATGATAACAAGATTAGGGAATAAAAATATAACTCAGCAATATTTCAAAAAGCTTGTATGTTGAAAAGTCCCATACCCATACTGAGAGTCCCTGGCTAAGTGCACACCCTATCTGTCCCTCAGACCACTTCTGCCAGTTACTCCACTACCTCAAGTGGAGGAAGTTTTATGGATCCGTCAGAGTTATTCTGGTTCCACAGGAGAGAACTTTTTGTACTTTAAGTTTGCTTGAAAACAAGCCAAATAAACAATCTTAGACACTTACACTTGAAATGAAAGTTTGTTAAAACAGTGTTCAAGATCCAAAGTCAAGTGCCCAAAGGAAAGGAAATGCAATGCAGGCTTTCCTGTCACCATCAAATGGCAATTTCTTGCTGATTAGAGTTAACTTGACTTATAACTGCAAGAAGCAATCGAACAGCAAGAAATTCAACACCTTTTTTTTAGAATTCTAGTAACATCTCCTATATTCATTACCCTTGGTTCTCACTCTCAGCCTCTCCAAACTCTCCAGATACCTACCTTGTCCCTCTTCTTTGGCTACTGCTCCAGCCATTACCTGTCGCTGCTCTCTCACAAGTACCCCAGCACCGCCTCTGGCACCCACTTAAAGCATAATCTGATCACCAGTTTATTCCACTTTGAACCAATTATTATCTGTGAGACAGGTAACTGGAAAACCAAGGATCAGTCCACAGCCCTGCTTCTCGTTAAGAGATAAGCATGTCCCAGGTCCTGCTGGGAGAGGTGTCTGGGCTACCCACCTCCCCACACACTACGGTGCACAGTGACAAACAGGGGCTGACTGCCTGCAGCCCAGAATCTCTGTAGAAACTAATCATCTAATTCCTAAAGTTTGTTACCATACATAGACTAAATGTAGTCTCACCAATTCTATAATGCGGCTCAAAACACAATTAAATTTCTAATTCAACATTACACTTGTGAGACTATCATACACTATTTACGAAAGTATTCTTATCACATTTTCTATCCTTTCTGCAGCACTCACTTCCCTGCAAATAATACATTGATTGAAGGAAAAGCATGCATGCATACACATTCCTAATGCTGAACCTTATTATATCTATCTGCTTTCCCTTAAAATATGTTCACTTAAAGAAAGGAAGGAATAGACCAAAAAAATTTCCAATGTACAAATAAGCTAATGATACATACCATGAACACGTACTCTAAGGCTTAGTTCAGAATGGCCACGAAGAGTTCTCATTATCTGGGAGTGCAGAATAAACAGCCCCACTGAACTCATCATGGGCTCCAGCCTTACCAACAACAAATGCATCCAGGACACAGGCTGGGCTATAGCCTATTGCTGGCAATGAGGAAAACTCCATGGCACCATGGAACTACTCTTTCTTGAATAGCTCTGAAAATCAGTGTTTAAGGAAGATCCTACTGGAGTAGCAAGATCTAACCTCTAGCAACAGCCATGATGCAAATGTCTTTATTTCAAGAATCTCTGGTCAAAATCCAAGCACAGACTGAAACAGTCTTTTTAGTTGCATCTGGTAACGTACACATTTAACTGGTGTGTGAATCAATACATCTGGATCAATTGCTGCTGGGTATGTTTTAAAAAGAGGATTTTGCCAGCACAGATGAAGGCTACATGAATGAACAGGTCTTTTCCATTATGTGTTTCTCCAATTCTACTAAGCAAATGATCAAGAACTTAAAGTGATATCAATTGAGAATTGAAGCACAGACAGTACTAAATATAGTCTTATGTTCTGTTCCTTAGCTACCCTACCAACTTTTGTGCCTGTGTAATCACCCTTTTCAGCTTTTTGGAAGTGTTTCTTTTAGTCTGTCACTATATGAAAAATTCACACAAACACGAACAAACTGACTGCCAACCCAGGAGAAACAGTGAAAGTGAAAAATATGAAGTACTGTCAAACATCTCATGCAAACAACCTGGAAAAACAGAAAAATACTTTTCCCTTTTACTTAGAAATATTTAAAAAAATAGCGCAAAATTTTTTCATTCTAAGTGTAATATTTCAACACACTTCAGTTTAAAACACTACATGCTTCACTTGCTGCTCTACAAACTGGGAGCTCTTTCTCAAAATAATTCCACCCATTCAGGAAAGCAATGACAAAAACTCACTCTCATTAAAGTAATTCATATATAATATAGCAAAGTTTTTCTTGAGCTACAGGTTCTTCCATCTGACTATCACAAATTTGGCCACTTCCTACTGGCACAATCCACTAAATTTGCTATCATTTCTGAAATAAGGGGAGCCAGCCAGAGTGAATGAGCACACCTGGGATATGTCCTTTTTCCTTCTCACAACTTCCTTGGCAGCACTGATTTGTGCAGATGGCACAAGTTCCTTCACTCCTGTGTGCCATAATGCTACATCTAACCAAAAGCAAGGTTACCATCCCAGGTAGCGCCGTGGAGACAAGATGTAACTGGGGAAATACCACCTCCTCAGTGAGCAGGCCCTGTGAAAATGCTGCACTCCCTCCCTCCAGTGCAGCACCACAACCTTCATCCCACTTTATGAGGCCACGTGCTAAGCACAGCTGGTGGCCAGATTGCAGGCATCTGCCAAGAGCTGCATTTGGCACATAGGGTTACAGAAGGACAGAGGGGCTGCAGTGGTTTGTGGCACAAATATGGAAGAACACACTCTTACATATAACGTGCTAGGGCAAGCCAGAGTCTTGAAATTAGATGGGGACCATGATGGCCAGCACATAGGCACCATTGCTGGGAACAGCTTTTGAAAAATACATTTGCTCTAGGAACATACCCATCCTAAACTGAAAATGTAAATACATGGGTGGTATATCACAGGCAGAGGTCACCTGGCTGACACAACTGTTTGCTCCAAATACCTTCTGCCATCTCTTCATTACCAGCAAACTGAGTACAGGACTTTGTCACAGCACCTTCAGTCTTCGACATGTTTTCTTCACCCTGATGTTTACCTCACCCTTCTGCTCCCTTGCCCTATCATTGGTTCATAATTCTATTTCCTTTAGTTAAGGAGGTGAACGCAAAATGTGCTCTGAAGTCTGATTTGTATTATCATCACTCCATTTTAAAATTAAACAGCAAATCAAAGGGGATTGAGACAGTACCGTTCCCATATTCAAAACCACCATGGTCACAATAGCAGTAGCTGCAGCCCTACAATACCAAACATGTGATGCCCTTTTCTAGGCAAGAAGGACTGGCAGAGTATTGAAGTTTCTCCTGCTGCGCACTTTGTCTTACAAGAAATCGCTTTACCTCCTTTTACATCTTCTGAGACAATGCACAGTGCTCTTCAGTTTCCAATTAAGTGAAGTGTTGAAGATCTGTACAGCTGCATATGCTTATTTTCACAGTGTCTGAGATGAACAGCATATATTTACATTTGCAGCATGACGGTATGTGTCAACAGAATATTTTGGTTAACTCTTCATTGGTCTGTTTCTAGCAGGTTTTGAGGTGTTGACGTGGGCTAGGAAGGTACTGGCAAAATGTGAATGTAAGTAGGGCACAATAATCCTCTGCAGAAATTTCTGAAATATCTTATTTCCATGCTGCTCAAGTTGGCTATTCTTCTGGATTCTGTAAATAGAGGTCTCAGACTCTATCTTAATGCATATCTGCTGACCCTCAGCTACATTTGAGTTTCCTGACATCAAAGTTGTTTATTCAGGAACTTAAAAACTTTCTCAACTGTAAATAGTACAGAGGAGGAACATGGCTCTTCCAACACGTTTATAGAGCACATAGCATAGCAGGGTCCAAACTGTAATCACAGACTTGATATTATTGTAATATAAGCACTGCTTTAATATCTAGAGTCATCAAACAAAGCTAGAAATGAAGTTTTTTCTCAACAGCAGTAGTTAAACTGAGCTAATTACTGTACCTCTAGGACCATGCAAGTGGTGTATGTTAGAGCAGAATACACTTTTGTGCCTTTAATACCTGGATCTTCCTCTTGGTAGAACTTTGCTACTGGCAATCACTCACATACAATGGGTAAAAGAGAAAGAAAGAAAGAGAGAGAGAGAGGGAGAAAAGAGAGAGAGAGAAAGAGAAAGAGAGAGAGAACAAGAGAGAGAGAAAGAAAAAGAGGAAGGAGACAAGGAAGGGAGGGAGAAAGGGAGGGAGGAAAGAAAGAAGGAAGGAAAGACAAAGAAGGAAAGAGGGAGAGAGGGAGGGAGGGAGGGAGGGAGGGAGGAAGGAAGGAAGGAAGGAAGGAAGGAAGGA
>WKFP01014891.1:904695-931207 GCA_011057875.1 Pterocles orientalis | reverse complement strand
CACTGCCCTATCCCTGCCTCCCAAGTGATCAGAAAGGCATCTACTGCACAACCTGAATGCTGGTATCCTTACTCAGATGCTCGATATGGGCATGGCTGTGTGACAAAGTCAGTGTTTCTGTCAGTACGTGACAGATGCTGATATGGTCTTTTGACAGTAAATTACACACTCCTCACCCATGCTTGGACATGCAGCTGTTATATGTAATTCTGACATTTCAGGGACATGACTTCAGTCATACGACAAGGTAGTGAGGAGTCTTTGGAAGAACAGTGGCAGGAGACAGCCACTGGTCAGATGAACCATGCTACTCTGGTGGGCTGGGCATGACTTCCACACCAAGGAATCCCTCCCTGCCTTTGCTTTGTGTAGGGCTGTTCTCCCAATTAACATTATTTTAATTTCGCATTTCATTGAGAGTATATTCACACACACACACTCCCTAAATAATTTAGGTTGAAAGGGACTTCTGGAGGTCATCTGCTCCAAACTGCCACTCAAAGCAGGGCCCACTTAGATCAGGATCTCCAACTCAGTTCCTTTCCCCCCACAAGGTACTTATCTGAATTAGTACAAACACAGGGAAAGGCCAAACAATACAACACAAAGAGGAGAACAAGGCAACGCGTGTGCAGATTTTGACGGTTTTAAAGGTGCTTTGTATGAGATGAGGCCTGTGCAAGTGGGAAACACCATGAATTCTCAGTGTATAATGACACTGAAACAAGGAAAAGCCTAAGAGTGTTTTGCAGCTGTTTTGAAAAATGACGGATTTTTCAGTAAGTTGTATGAAACTGATAAATTACAATTTATTTCTTCACACCCTGAAGTATTGCTTTCTTCATCCAGGGGCCAGTGGGAAGGGGAGGGTTGGAAGGGGACCAGAGAGTGGCTTGGGAGCAAAGCTCCAGCACCAGGACTTTAGCTCACTTGTTCTTGCATATGCTTCACAGTTTCCAGGTCTGATTTGATTTCTGTTGGTTAGGAGGACATACTGCAATTCCAGATAAACAGGAATCCTGAACTTGAACTAACAGCTCCAAGGGAGAGGTTAGTTAAGAGCATAATAGATTTGCTATTAAATGTGTGTGGTTTACTACCTGCAGGAACATAGACCTCCCTGTGGGAACAGCACTACCAGGAAGTAGGGAACTGCCTTTATTTGCATTCAGTGCATGACAAAGGGTGAAAAGGAGGCATACAAACACTCACACACCCCGCAGACATCTCCAGCAGCAGCCCTTACACAAAGAGCTCCAATCAAATGGACATTGTCTTTCACATCAGCCATCTTTTAAACACTTAGCAACTCTCCAAGTGGGAAGGGAAAATAAAACCAGCTCTTATTGACTTCAAAATTGATGCTTGCTCAGAAGAGTTTAGACGCAGGCTAATAATTAGTAACAGATCAATATGGCTTAACTAGGGAAAGTGCTATCTTGCTGACTGCTAAATTCCTTAGTGTCATTATATCCACAGCATCCTACTGACAGAAGAACCTCAGAGAAAAGTTCAGGTGACCAGAACAGGAATGAAATATTTAGGCTTCGACAGCAATTTGGATACATCTGGGGCTAATGACAGATATATACTATAGATGGGATGAGTTACTGGAAAATTCATCATATGCAGAGACTCTGCATCTCATTTAAACCATTCAGTGCAGGTGTGAAATTCACTCCAAAGACCACCTCAATCTGTCAGAAATTCCTCTCTTAACAAAGATGTGATCAGCTCCCATATCCTGAACTTAAACTTCAGCTCTGACAGTACAGCTATGGGACTTTAAGTAAATTTGACATCTCCATAAGCTGGAATGGTAGTAATGTTAGAGCTATTCATATACCTGAATAATTTGTAAATTAAAAGTGGATTATCTTACCTGCAGTGTCAATGCTGCTCTTGCTGGACACGATTTTCAACATCATCTTCTCACTAAGTAATAGAAAGAGAAATTATGATTTTAATTTACTAAGAAAAAAACCGTAGTGAATTTATAATTAGCAAATTAAATGGCCTTGTCTGGCTTTTATATTTCTAATTTAAATCACCAGTAGCTTGTCAGTTGTTTTTTTTTTTTTAAATCAGCTTTTAATACAAGTTAAGCAAGGAATGGAGTATAAGCAGTAGAAAGCACAGAGATGTAGCTACATTAATTCTTTTTAACACAAAGAAGAGTAATGCAGTTAATCTCCATCTATCATTTGGCATATTCTTCCTCTCTGCCTAGCATTCTCATGGGGATGATAAACACATTTAAAAATGATTGAGCATTCAGGGATTTTTTTACTATTACATTCAAATATTATTTTTGTTGATTGATTACTAAAATCATTACAGAGAAACAGATTTAATGAATTCTTTTTTTACCTAGAAGCATCTTTGCTATTACTTGTATTTGGCCCTTTAAAAAGCGCAGACTGAACAAGACCAGTTAAACTGGCAATCTGTTTCTCCATGGCTTGTATCCTTTCTCTGTAAGACAAGAGAACCGTTTGTTAAAGCCAGATATATTTGCTTTCAGACTTGTTTTTCTAGGTGAATGATTACCACAGGACTGGAAAGACACTACAGAGTTTGTGCAAAGGCTCACGGGTACTAGTTTGCATATACCTTGTTGCAGCAGCTTACCGCATCTTGGTTTGGACAGCTTTTGCATGGTAACAAGACAATAAAAAAGACATCTGCTTAGTTAAAAACAAACCAAACCAAAACAACCAACCACCCAGATAATAAACTTCTACAGATCTCATGGGACAGGCACCTCAAACAATCAGTTAATGCCTCTTGGAACTAGCAAAAATAATTTTTCCAGCCTTACATATATTTTTCTCTTTTACCTATCCTGAGCCAATAGTCTTGCCTGTATATAAGGTTTCAGGATTAAAGATTACACATTTTCTTGTTACTATTTTTACTTCTCCCAAACCCAGGATTTTTACCTGTGAAGCATTTAATGTGCCCAGGCTCACCACTTCCCAGCCCAAATCCTTTGCACCTGACATTGCAACTCTCTGCTTTGGAAAGGGCAGCAATGCGTCAGACAGGCACAGGACACCAAACACAGACTGTACAGCAACATATTATCACAAAACAGATTTGCTTTCATGCACAAATTCCTACAAAGCAGAAGAAAAGAGATGAAGAAGAACTGCTGTAGGTATGGTCAATGTATTCCATAGGTACCAAAGGCCACTAAACAACAAGGACTTGGATATAGGAAGGCCAACATTTGTGCGTTTATCTGTTCACATAAATTCACATATTAGTGAGGTACCAGGTGACTTCCTCAGTGGGCTGCAAAATAGCCTTTTGCTCACACACATGCCTACTTTCACACGCCAGTATGTCAATGACGCATCACAACACAGACACACACCAATCTGGGACCCCAGACAGGACCTGCTGAAAATGTGTCCCTATATGCCAGCAGTTAAGTGACTGGGGAGACACACAAAAGCAAATGCTAACAGTGGGCTGTGATTTTGGAAGATGATCAGGAACAAAACTTCTCAAAAAGCAGGTGACTAAGACCAGCAGCAATGACTGATGAAAGAAGATGGGATAGACACACACAGCCCCGGACTCAGGTTACTGCAGGGGCCATCCATCACTGCTGCAGTGTCCTGGGCATGTGGGAGCAGCTGAGTTCTGGCCACTCCCAGCTCCAGTTGCCATTTGGTGGCTGAAGCAATAATGGCAATCAATAGGGGCGACGTAAACTAAAATGTAGGCTCCAACACCAGGCAAAAGCAAGCCAACATGATAAAAAGCAAGTAACCAGCCCAGCTTGTAGACAGCCAGATTACACAGGCTAATTATTTCATTCACATTCAGGGAATGAAATAGAGGTTTGCTGGGATAGCGCACAGATACTATAGCAAGGAGAGACCGAGACATCCAGACATTGAGAAAACAGGGCAGCAAAACAAGTAATGAGATGCTAACAGACACTAGGAGGGAAGAAGAGGGTGATCAGTCAGTCTCCAGCCAGCAGGTATATTCTTACTGCTGTTTAATACAGCGTGTGCATCTTACTTTTCTGTCTTCATGTTGAAAGGTATTTTGAATGGTGATGAGAAGACTAGTGAATCTGACCTAATTCATTTCAAACCAAGAAATATGTTACAGAATTTCCACTATTATAAGTTTTAAAATGAGAAACTGGTTCAGGCTACAGTAACCTTTGGAACAAAAACAAGAACTAAAAGCCTGGGATAGATATATTCTAACAAAATTTAATGCAGCATTTTTGACACTTAATAATGAAAACATTTTTTTTTTCCCAGATAATCATCACAAAACCTCCTGGAGCTAAACTCCATTGGAAGTCTATCTGTTTTACCAATCCATAAATATGATGTTTTTTCCATCCCACATTTGATAATCTGGAAACAATTTTCTGCTTCAAAAGAGATTATGGCAACACAAAGCTGATCTTGTCCTTTGCCATGAAATCTAGGAAAATATGTTGTTAAGAGGGAGAGGGATGTTCCAGAGATAGGAGATGATGAAAAACGAATGAAATACTGGAATCAATTGCACAGAGCACATTATTTTTCATACGGTAAAAGCATTAAGAATGTGAAGAATCCACATGTGCTCTGGAGTTACTCTGTTAAAGACAAAGCAGGATTTTTCCTGTAATCATTTCACTGTAATACCCAGACTCGTTATGGCCATCAGCACCAAACATTTCAAAAACAGGTGTCCGAAAGGAGGCACCTTTTAGGCATTAAACGACCTGATTTTCGGAGACCTGGCGGTCTGACTGAAGGCAGTGGGAGGCAGTGTGCTCCAGTACGGGCAGGGAGGGGCACGGCCGGCCCAGCAGCAGGGCCATGCCCTGGGCTGATGTGGCTGGAGGGCTGGTGGCCCAGTCCTCCCACCCACTGCACGGTCCTGGGGGAGCAGGGACAGGCTCCACAGCCGCCCTGTTCCCCTCCAGCTTCCCTGTGAAGGGCTGGAGCAACCTTGGCTTTGGAGGGAGGAAATGAACACTTTCTTTAGCCTGTGCCAGGCTGGGGTCTATCAGGGGTGTCATGACAGCTGTACATTTTTGGTTCTCAGCCTTATATTCCCTCTACCACTCGCTGTGCTCCACACTGTGGAGAGAGAAGGTGGGGGGAGCAGCCTGCCCCGCCATCCCTTCCAGCACAAGGCAGGCAGGGGTCCCATGGGTGGGGCAGGATGGTACTCTAGTGACATGGGGCACGCCAGGGTTTCCAGGGCAGGGGACAGGCCGGCACTCTGGGGACATGGGGCAGGCTGGGGCCGCCGTGGACAGGGCGGGTTGGGATGCGGAGCACTAGGAGAGAGGGTCAGGCAGAACAACACGCAGCAGTGCCCTTTTGCTGGTGGTGATAGCACAAGGACAAACCTTGGCTCTGTTCCCAGATTAATTTCCCAGATAAATCTGCAACTCTCCACCACCCAGGAAGAGCAGGGAGGGTCCCTTTTACAGCAGTTGTGAAAGAAGTGGCTATTTTATCAGCCTGAGTGCAGAAAGGCATTGTTTTGCATTGTTTTACTGTGAATGCTGGGAGAGTCAGAGGTGGTACCGCAGCGGGGAGGAAAGGAGGGGACAAGGTCAGAAGCGACTCCCAGCTCTAACAGATCTCTCTGTCAGACTTGGCTTTGGCTTGTCACAGAGCTTGGTCAGCAAAGAGGCACAGGCCGCTCACCAGCCCTGCTCTCCTTGGCAGCATGGTCCACAGCCCCAGCCCCGGGTACATCCAGGCACTGGGGCCCTGCCTCAGCATCTCGCTCCCCCAGTTCAGCCGAGGCAAAACAAGCCCTTGCTCCTCTGGGGACTGTGCACTGAGACATCAGATTTCATCACCAGATTTCTTCCTTACAGCTTCACTGAGGTTTCATGTCATTCCCTCTACTGCAATTAACTGGAAGGGATCCCGAGCAGGGTACAGCATATTGTTGAATTGGTACCCACTTCTCACAGTGACACTTTCTAAGCATGGCTTGCATATTCCTTCCCCTTCCTGGGGACAGCTTTAATATTCACATCACTGAGAAGATGCTTCACACAGACACAAACTAGAACTAGGCTGTGTAACTGTTCATTCATGTGCTTGTCGGACCCTAGGCTATGCAGTGCATCATCCATAACAGACGTACTCAAATACCAAGTCTGACACCACAAACTAATTGGCACACTATCTTGGAGAAAGACTTTTCGTGACTTTATATTTTATAGTTAAACCCGAGTGAAGTCTGTAATCAAAAAGAGGGTCAGAGACAGGGGAAAAACACATTTCTTTCTACGCTACCCTATGAGTGAAACATTTCATTAGAAATATTTTTTCTCACTGGAAAAAAAAAAGAAAAAAAGGAAACAGGAGTAGGTTGTCTTTCCCAAGGGCTTCCTTAGCACCAAGTGAAAGTGACACAGTCAGACTTTACCCCAAACTCCCCCCAAAACAGCAGAGTGGATCTCCTGGAAGGGTGTGAAGCAAAGAGAAGCAGAGCTCTTCCATACTCTGCTCTCCTCCCAAGGGAAAGATACACACAGGTAAATATTTCAGTTTTCTAAGAATAAGGTTAAATTCAAACTTTCTATAGCTTTGAAGCTAAAGGGAAAAGGGAAGGTCTGAAGCATGGCCAGCTGTGATACGATTTGAAAACTCATATCCAAGAGACTGCATCTCATCTTCCTACAAACAGTTCCTCCAACAGAAGGAAGCTGAAGTACAGTTTACCTTCCCTCCAACCTGTGTTGGTCATCTGCATTCATCTTTTTCTGCCTGGTTATTCAACATCTTTCACAAAGGAGGATACAATTCTGGCCTTCTGGAAAGTGTCTGAGAGGGTATTTCTGCAAAGTCCACCCTTCTTATATAATTCTCATGCATTGCTGATGGAGTCTCCCACTGTCCATGGCTTCACAGAGTATGACCATTTTTTCCTAATGCATAGAGAATCCAGCCATACTTTTACGTATCAAACAATAAAGTGCTTTTGTGATATGAACAATAGCCAATAACCTACATGAAGCTGTTACACTTTCGTCTCTAACTGCATGCCAGAAGTGGTGAACATGATCACAGCTCTTGCTCAGTGAGCCACGTTCTACCATCAACTTTTCTCACTAAGCCATGGCAAAAAAGAAGAGGACAAAAGTTGTGTTGAGACAGAAGAGAATCACAGTACACTCCTGAAATGCTTTTGTAGAGAAAAGGTTGTTTAGAGCTGTCTTGCTATTTTATGAACCGTATTTTAGTGAGTAGCAGCATTTATTATTTACATATTCAGCACTATCAAATAACCTAGAATTTTGCAACACAACTTGTGTTTTAAATACAAAGAATGTAAGTTAGATGGGAATTAATTTAATGCATTTTTGGGTAAATAGCTTCTTTTCCAATTTATCAACACTTAAACATCTGCTTTGCCTGTAGTAACTTCCAGAACTGTCCACCATAAGCTACATAAACGGGCCATCCAAAAATATGATAGCAAAAAACTGTTTAAAAGACTCATGCTCACTCAAAAATTCATCCATTTTTCCTGCAAACCTCAGTTTAAGGGATGATGACCCATTGAAGATGAACTGCTGCAACCTGTTAACAACTTCTAATGTTTTTGTGCATATGAATACTAACATATTTTATATTTTTAAATCTCCATGAACTTGTTTCTTTTTGCTGTTTTAAAAGAGCTTTGTACTGAACTCTTCTGGTAAATTAATTACTGTGGGAATTTATTGAGTGCTTTATACCATAGCACCAGCCACCTTGAAAAAACCTGAGGTAAACCATATACACGAAAGCATTAAGTGAAGCAAGTAAATCCCCCTCAACCCTGCCTTAAATAACAGGTTTAATGTGACTGGCTTCTGCAACGCAAAACTAAAATGGGGAACTCCAAAAGAAGAGATTGGAAATACCGGTTTTCATCTTTTGTAGACCGAAATCTGCTGCAGTTAACATTCCAAAGGTAATGGACCTATTTTCTTCAACAAAACTAGGATACGGTCAATGAGAGGTCTGATCTGCTGTAAGTACCCAGCATATTCTGGTACAGTACATATATATACCCCTTCAGCCTTGGACTGGAAAAATTGAAGAATTAACAGGGGAAGAGATATTCAGTTTAACTTCTGGCATTGTCACCATAAACTTTAATCTTTTCTCTGACTTACACTTAAACTATGCATTGTCCTGAGGTTGTGACAGTGCTACTTCAAGGTAATTTCCAGAAAGAGATGGCACAAGAGATGTTTCCTTTGTTCTCAGCACACTTCACAAGGGACTGAAGGAACAACAGTGCTGAGATGATGGGTTTGACGCTTGCAGGGTCCTCAACCCAGTCCTGAATAAGTCAGGATAAGGAGTGTCTCTCTTGTCACAGTGCACAAATGCAAAGGACCTCCCTCCTCAGTATCCCCACGGCTAATAGGTACTCAATCTGCTCTTTTGCTGCTACCCCACACCTAACAGTGTCTCCACGCAGGCTGATCGAACACACCACCATTCACTTTCTGCGTCCTGGCTTTTAGGCTCTTTGTATAGTCATCAGCAAGTGGATAATGTTCACAACACAGCAGCATACACCTCATTTTTTACCATGCCTGGAAGAGGATGAATTCAGCCCCATCTCTCCAATCCCAAAATATTCTTACTCACAGAAGCAAGCCTAGCTGTAATGCTTATGGGTAAGTTCTACACAAGAAAGTACAGAATACTTTCCTGCCATTATATATGTCACCTTTCAGGAGTTCATCTCAACCTCGTAACAATTCAGCCCCTGCTGAAGCAGGACAAGAGCACCTCAGCCTGGATATCCTTAGTGTTCCTTGTTTAGTTTAGTACAATCTCAACAGTATTTGTTTTCAAGGTTTATGAAATTATTACAAAGCTAAAATATGGCTTAGAGCATTTTGTATCTGTAGAAATAAAACTAAATTCTTAATATTGCAGTGGTCAGAAAACACACCAATTTGCATGAATTGCTTTTGTTATTGACAATTATTTTTTAAAAAGTCACACTTTCTCAAGGTTAAAAAACCCCACAAGGGTTAAGGGCAGCTTTCAGAATGATTTTTCAGTGCCATGTGGCTAATACACACCATGCTGAATTTTAAGGTCATGTATTTATTTGGAAGAATAATTATGCAAATGCTATTTTCATCACTGTAAATGTATTCTGGGACGAGGACTAAAACTCCTGGTGCAAAGCTCCCCTTAAGGAGCTGCAGAACTATCGGTGCAGTTGCTTTTTATATATTCACAAATACACAGCCTTGCGCGGGTCTGTGTAGCTGAATGAACAGATGAGGTGCCCAGAGAGGACAGAGAAAGTCACACAGACTGGGAAGTCGTTGGTGTCCTCCCTTATTTTCAACCCCCACAACATGGACCTTGTAAAATTTTTGATCTGAAAGCTACCTCTTGGATCAGAATTGGTAAATATAGTTCAAATTATTTCCTAGTTGTAATAAAGGAAGCTTGAAATGAAATTTCAGGTACTTGCATCTTTTCCTTGGAAATAAGTAGATACAAATCGGGTTTTGCTGACCCTAGACTGTAATATGCCCTAACTCATACCCTTGTGTCAACATAACTATCAAGCTATAAGCCTGTAATTTTTGTGGATGGCTGATTTTCTTCCATCTTCCATTTTCTCCCCACCAATGGACCTCACAACACACTATTTTTTCTGGACAAGCAGAAAATGGTCAGAGGAGACTAACTGTTAAGCAAGTTACTCAGCTGGAAGGGAAGTTTGGGGGATATACGAAGCTTCGTATCTCCTCAGTGGTTAAGGCAGTCAGCAGTTACCTTTGGCCTCTGTGAGCTCAGCATTTTCAGCTATTCATCTTCACTTCCCTTAAGAGATCTATAAAAGCTAACAGCACAAACAATATGCTAGAGATTAGCGCAACTCATACAAATACACAGCAACCGACTGGCAGAGTAACGATTTTTCTCTCCTAGAGCAGGGTCTATGGCAGGAGAAGCCTTCAGAGACTTTTGTGTAAATCTTGTCCTTAAAAGGACAGGAGAGATCACTGTCATCCTTGTCAGCACACAAAGTTAACAACAGTCAGGTCACCTACTATTTCTGATGCTGGAAAAATCACTGGGAACAGCATTCATGTTTCAATTTCTTCCCTGGGACATACTTGCTCTTCTCAGCAGTTTCCCCTCAAGGAACATTAAAAGGAGGTTGTAGTGAAGTGGGTGCTGGCCTCTTCTCTATAGTAACAAGTGATAGGACAAGAGGAAATGGCCTCAAGTTGCACCAGAGGAGGTTTAGGCTGGATATTAGAAAAAATTTCTTCACTGAAAGAGTGATCAGGCATTGGAACAGGCTGCCCAGGGAAGTGGTGGAGTCACCATCCCTGGAGGTGTTCAAGAAACGTGTAAATGTGGTGCTTAGGGACATGGGTTAGTGAGTTAGGTGGTGTTGGGTTGACGGTTGGACTTGATGATCCTTGAGGTCTTTTCCAACCTTAATGATTCTGTGATTCTATGATTCTATTATAAACAACTGTCCTATTTTAATGCAAATTCATGTTTTACAGGAGATAAGACAGTAATGATAAATCCTTTCCATTTCCTAACACTAGATGAGAAAAACTCCACTCCATAAAGAACCAAAATTGTAATATCAGAGTGTCATTCTTAACGGAGGTGAAATATATTTCCTTATTAGCAGGAACAGAACAACATTTATTCTTGTAACATGATCTGGTTGTCTGGAAAGAAAAATCCTAGTTAATCATTTTATTTTATTATATTTTTTCCAATGACTAAAATTTACACAAATGAAAATAACTAGGAATTCATCATGGGCTGACAATATTTTCAGATTAATAATGGGAGGTGTCGCATCTCCTCTAAATTACTAATTACCTTGGCAGACAGCTAATAAACGCTGCAGCCCCGTGCAGCAGCCTCCTACACATTACATTGTCCCCTGGGTGTTAAACGATACAAGATGCGCAGATTAGGAACGTTTCTCATTTGCATAAATTAAGCCCTAGCTCTGCCTTACCTTGTCTCCTTGTCCTTGGGCATTGCAGGTGACCCATAGCCAAAAGCCTGCTTGTCAGCTGGAGATGGAACCACCTCGGCCATGCCCGGAAGGCCGAGGGCGCTCCTTGCTTTTGCGTCCACGAACACAGGCAGTCCCGGCTCCTTTTTGAAGGACTGGCGGCTGGGGGAAGACCTGTCAGGCTGGATGGTGTGGGGAGGAATGTGAGCGCTATGGTGAGGATGAATATCAATCATTCTCATCTCAGCCACCCTGTGGGGTGAGGCGGGAGGCGTTTTAGAGCTGAGAGTGGGCAAGTGGCTCTCCGGGTACTTTCGTGACTTTTGTCTGTACAAGGATTGCTCCAGCATTTCAGGTGGCATAGAGGGGTTGCAGTAAGTGCTTGATGACCTCATGGCACTGCGATGGTAGGCTACAATGTGATCAGGGACATCGAGAGGGTGTCCGGAGTGGGGTGCAGCCACACTCATCCTCCCCTCATGAAACAAGTATGGGTCACCGTACAGACCTTCATTTCGGATCAGGGCAAGGTTTTTGTTGCTCATGTCCTCGTCTGGCTTCACGTCCCGCCTCTCCAAAATGGCGCTTGGGCTGGGTGATATCGAGCGTGAGGCTGGCACGCTGGAGAGACGGTCCCTGGGGATGGTGGCATTGCCTGGCATGCCCATGGGCCGGCCCCCGCTGTATGGAATCCTGGATGGAGAGGGAGGCATGGAGTGGGGCACTGGGGTGGAGGGAGGAGAGCTGGGCATCACGTGTGGAGGGTGTGTTGCAGTTCCGGCACAGGAAGCACTTGGGCCATCTCGGCCTGTATAAGCAATTTCCCTCTGCATCTGAAAAGAAAAGGATAAAGAAAATCACTGAATGAGCAAAACATGATGTGGGTTGTGGCAACCTTGACTTTTACAGAAAAAAAGGGAAAAAACCCCAAACCCTCAAGACCAAATAATTTGTCATCTGCATAACTAAAACACTTTGGGACCTTAGTGCCTAAAGAAAATAACACCATAAAGAAATATGAGAGTTTTAAAAATGCTTTTACTTACGCAAATACATCTTACCCTAAGCCGATATTTACAACTACCAGAGCTGAAATCTGGGGTATCAGTGCCAGGTGTTCTAAGTACATGTAGCCAGTGACAGACTTAAATGGTTTATTGATCAGACACACAGGCTAGAGTTCACTGCTTCCAAACCAGGAAGAAAATGCTGATGCTTTGGCATCACAAATAGACCTGAAGTCCTTAGACAAGAAAAATAAATATTACAACCAATTGGCCATTTACTTCAGTGCAGGCCAGTGCAGTATTTAGCCTTTTGCTAATAACTTGATGTGGCCTTTACTACACAAAGGATACACAAAGCATAGGAGAACAACACACACAAACATTTATTGACTGTAACACAGTCAAGTTGCATGAAAACAATTTGACCCTATAAAATGTGCCATGGGTTTTCTTCATTGCAAAGATAACAGTGCTTCAGATAGTTTGTGGAGCACACATTCAGCAAGTGAACAAACATTTTATCACAGTTTTGTAACCTGCAGCAGTAACTGCCAGCACTAAGGAACAAGCAAGCAAGGAAATGAAAGGGTAAACTTCCATACCAACGTGTTAGTGCTTTGTTAACAGAGGCCTTAGCAAGAATCTGCAATGGGTACGTGTGCTTCTGAGACTGTAGCATCTCACTCTGCCCAGCAACGACCTCTCTAGATGGCCGAACACTGTCAATAACAGACACAGGAAATATTCTCCCTCTAGCAGGCATCATGTGCCTGCTCTGATGCTGTTAGAGTAAGGTGGATAAACAGGGAGATGAAAAAGCCAGCTGCATTCCACCAACTACATACGAAAAAAATTTACGGCTTCTAAAATTTGTGTTGGCAACTTCAGCTTCCCTTTCTATCACTTCCAAGGGATTGTAGAAAACTGAGCACTACCAAGCCCAAATACATGATCCTGAAGTTACAGAGCACACACTAACATGCAGTGGAAGTCGCTGATCTGAAATCTTCACCGTTTTTCTCCCCTCTCACTCCTCGCTTTGGCAACATGGCTGGATTCATTGCAGTTACAGTGACCCTATGGCTGAAGAAGCAAGAAATTATATTCTATTCCCACCCCACCACAGGTTTTTCCACTGGTAAGAGAATTGTGACGGCGGTATATAAACAATAGCTGTTCTCATCACAGCAGGCTCTGCACTTGGGAATTGCCAATGACGTTCCCCAGGGCCAGAGATCAAAAGTCTGGAGTATCAGGTATCAGAAAGCAGGAAGGAGATAACCTGATTGTGGCAGCAGCAACAATGAATAAGTGTAACAGAACAAAGGAGCACGCTGGGATGGGTCATAAACGAGCCAGACAAAAGTCATCAAGCCAAAGGGGAATGTGGGATAATTTTTTTCATTTGCATAGAGTATTACTGTAGTCTGGATTTTAAAATAAAATATAACTAAATAGTATTAATAAAATTATCAGTGGGCATTTATCATAGTTTTATATCAGCCTGGAGAAACACTGCAACATACTGAGCTGTATTTGTGTGTTCAGACTCTGGACCGGGGCCAGCAGAACAAAAAGACTCCTACTGACTTGAGCAGCTTTGGGATCATGCCTCTGGAGATAGGCAGCCATAGATGTTTTGCACTGAGAGAAGAGGCTGGAGAAAGAAAATCCCCCTTGATTTCTACTGTACAAGCTATACCATGCCCTGCTTAGTTGCTTCCGCTAAAGCTACAACAGGCGCAATAGTATCTGGCACAGAAACGACAGACAAGGGCATATGCTGGGTTGCAGTGAGAGGAAAAAGAAAGTGTTACCTTGTAGAGAAGAGAAAATTTCCATAGGAAGCTTTGAAAGCAACAGGTTTAATTTCCTCTAACTTCTGGACTTCATATTCCTGTATATGCTCATTCATTTCTCATAAATCAAAGGAATCTGGCAAAGAAAAATTCCTATTTTCCACCTTAACATATTGCCATACTTTAAGATGGAAATGAGGAGTTCGAATACGGGGCTGAGCTATTGCTCAAAACCCTGTGTCTGAGTACTGAGTATATAATGTTATTTACTTTTGCTTTAAAATAGCACTTGGAGTGTGCAGCCTGAATCAACACCCCACTGGGCTGGGCAGGGCACTAACGCCTGGGCAGACAACCCCTTCCTGAAAAGTTCACTTTCTATTTTAAGCCATGACTCAGGCCCCTGGTGGACCACGCAGAAGGGGAAAGCAGTTGGAGCCACAGAGTCCAGGGTGCCCAGGGCAGGTGCACCAGGGCATGAGGGCTGGCCAGGGACACGAGCTGGTGACCAGGAGCCAGGTGGCCTTACCGGCTGGATTACAGTGTCCTCTGCCACCTGATCGATATTTTCTCTCCTTCCACTTTTCTCTCTTCTCCAGAATCTCCAGATTCTTTGCTAACAGCAACTTTAAAAATGTGAATTCTTGCTTCTCATTTACACTTTTGTGCAATATTCAAGGCACAGTGCTCTCATATATACCCCACTTTCTGTGCTGCTTTTCTTCTTCTGTCCTCCACCACAAAACCCCCATGTTGCTCAGTGAAAACACGTACACTAATACGCAAGCTGTCTTGAGCCACATGTTCTCAGACTTCAACTGCATGACTCAGGGACAGAGAAAGAGGATATTGGGCTTATCTGAGTGTCTAAATACTAGCTAATTGCTTTGAGGGCAAAAGGAAGATTTTTTAGTGCAAGCACAGGACCATGTGCTTGTCGACTGCAGCCATGTAATATGTTTGCCTGAGGGGGTGGTTTTTCTCTAGCACATAGCTCTTGTTCTTACTGTGGGTGGACACTACATCCTTGAAATAGAAACTAGTTTTGTCAATCCTTAGGTTAAAATACGGCAAACAGCTATCAACAATTTTTGCATAAAACATTTGAGGGGAAAAGGCATCACTAAGAAGCTTTCACTTTCTGTAGTAAAAAAGATCTCACCACATTTAAACATCTCCTGCAGAGGTTTTTGGTCAGTCTAACAGCACTTAAGTCTGTAAAATGCAGATTTCGAACTTTTTTAAAACAGAGCAAAAGACACACTGAAGAGTGTCCCTATATACTGAAGAGTGAATGTAATATAAAACCAGTTAATGTTCTTTATTTCAAAACTAGCTGGCATACTCAACAACATGCTGTATTTTGATTATGATTATATGCAAAAAGGTAGCAAATCAATTGACTATTAAATTGGTGACCTTATAAAGAGTCTTGCTCCTGATAGCTCACACAGAGGGTGGGCAGATCCAGTGTCTCTGCATGCAGCAGAAGACAAAGCTTGCGGCAGCTCCTGGCCTCTCAAATAGCATGACTGCCCCGAAAGAAGGACAGAGCCGTGGTATCATAAGCCTTATTGATAGCAAAGACCAAGCTGCTATTCAATCGCTCAACAGCTAGTGATTTCTGTAGTACAATCCAGTCTGTCTTGTTGTCCATCAGGACCAACGTAACGCTATGCTGATCTTTATTCTGAATTTGTTGGGGCTGCCCTGTCTCAGGGCAGTCTGTCTCAAGATGGGCATCTCACAGTGAAGAAATTATCCTTACTTCTGTCTTTCTAGCTGCCTCAACACATCATTCACACCTGTGGCACACACCAGACGGGGCACATGGAGCTGTGCCTGCAGGCGCACCAGGGCAATGCCAGCTAGCACGAAGCACTAAGCCTGCCACTGATCATCGGCACCACACCAACCCCTCACCTCACTATCTGCTAACCTGACTCACATCACTATCTGCTAACATCTCACAGAAAAACACGGGCAAAGGAAAAAGTAGACCAGAGTTTCTAACCTGGCAGCCCTTCCCACTGCTCTCCCAGGCCTCATCCACGTCAATAGAGAACACAGCAACTGGCTTTGCCCCAAGGGTTTCAGCCTGCCAAAATACCTACATGGAACATGTTCCCTAGATGGAGCTTATCCATGCACCTTCTCGGAGACACCCCAGAGTTCCCAGCAGACTCCATTCATCACCTCTCAGGTATGTGAAGCTATTAGTTCTCTTACTCTCCTGTTGACACCCTGTGCTTCCCTGAGGAAACTGCACCTATGCTCTTCAAGCTGGCTCACCCTACGGTAAACACAGGACACCTGCAAAAAATACTATCAAGAGTCTGGGGAGTCTTTGATGAAAAAACTACAGAAATGCTAAGTACTGATACAATACCGATAAATTCATCTGTCTGTAAAGAGACCTTTTACGGAAATTGCTCACCAGAAGAAAATCCTCTAAAAAGTGAGTCAACCCTTCACTTTTCTAATCAGGAAAGACTTAATTATAGAACCCCATGTCCAACAATGATACAATCTATTAGTTTGTTCTTTCCTTCTAAAAAGAAATTGACAGCTTTACTATACTAGTTGTCCAAAAACCTCAGTTTAATCAGTAGTTGCACCATAGGACACCACTTCTGTCATGACTGATCTTTCATTCAGGTTGAGTTTGGACAGCTGAAAGCACAAATCTGATTTTGCAAAAAAGCCCGTCATATATGGTTTTAACATTTCTAAAATAATATAATTTACAATAAGAAGTAGTGCACTTGAAAATTACAGAATTGGTAAACAGTCTGAAAACAATTTTTTTTTTAAGTATCTGTACCATGACTATCTGTCTGAAAGCCAAATCTTCATGCTATCAGACATCACTGAGAGATTGTCACACTTGTATGTTCTCGCCTTCTCATAGTATGCCTTTTAATCCCTACAAATTTCCCTACTCTACCAGGTTATTACAGTAAAAAACAAAAAAACCACAGGCTGGCTGCAGCTGTGGGTTCCTCCAGCTGCCCAATGCCATAGTTGAAAACTGCAAACACATTAGCATAATTCTTAGATTTTTCTGGTCAGGAACTTTCCAATGAGAAATACTTTCAGCAGACAATGCTAATCCAAAAGAGCTGAAATATTTGGTAAAAACATCAGTAAAGACAAAAGTTGGAAAAAAACACCCAGCAGATTTCAGTTAAACAGTGACATTATTTCTTATCAGACACCTCTGGGGTGCTCTAGAGCTTTGGCTTTACAGTTTCGTAGACCTGGGGCAACTCAGTTAGAGTCTGCCCTGGGGTAGGGACCCTAGCTCTTCCATGGTCTCTTCAGCAGAGCAGGCATTTGGATTTTTGGGGTGGTCTTCTAGACCAAGTAGTAAGACATGCCAGGGGTTGCAATGTCCATCACTCCTCAGCAGTGCTTCCAGACCAGAAGTTTATTTGGCAATTTTGGCTAAGAATGGGCTCCCTGATGCCCAAAAGAGAGAATTCAGACCATGAAACAGCTGGCCTAGGCTAAGTTGGAGACCTGGCCTCAGCTAAGTCTGGCCCCACAGTACAAGACTCTAGGAGCTGCCAGGGTTCACAATTGTTTTTCATTATGCAAAACACATGCCATTAAAACAAAACTGATTTTAAATATTCAAACTTCCCATGAATGGGGAACTCCAAGACCCAGCTAGCTGTTCTTAGCATGTCCCACATATTTCCACTGTTTTTCTCCCGGATAATCTTCCAGACAAGGAGTTGCAGAACCCCCTGAGAAATCTCTGCATTTATTATAATTAACTTCCCATCCTTAGCATGCATCTAGGTTTCAGTTCTTTAGCTCCTTCTGCACAGTTTTGGTATATGCCCAGCTGCAAAATCTCTGTAGAGAAGAGTTGAGCTAAAAACTCAGAACATCTATGAAACTTTACTTTTCTGGTTCTAGTGACTGATTACACCAGAACAGAATACTTAATTGGACATATATGGATATGGCGAGAGAATCACTGGGTTTTTCATTTTCCATTTATGCTCTTAATTCTACAGTTTTTCTCTCCCTTGATCAACAGTGCTGCAATCAGCCAATCCTAGATGTTCTTAGGATGATCCTGTGATGGTGAATCCACCGTGTCCTCCATTTCTATGTTCATCGACTTTTTTTTTGCCAGGCTCAGCTGGCTAGAAGGTGACATGAACAAAACAGGAGAACCAGAAGATGATGTTCACTATCCTAGGAGGTGGGATTTACAGCACATAAACATGACCCTCCGGAATGGAGGTATCCTGAGTGAACCTTAATCAGGTGTTGTCACCATACTACTCAATATCACTGGGACATCTGGTCTCCACACCTTTCTACCAGTTGTGCAGGTGTACACAAAGGTGCATAAGCACTATTTCATCCTCAAGAGCAGAATTTTTAGGACACCATATTGTATCCTAAAATACACTGTCTTGAAGCTCAGCCACAGCATCACTACTCTTTCCATGCCAGAGAGCATCAAACACATGGTTAACATATTGAGCCTTACTTCATTCCTACGTCTTTAATGCACACTTGTGCATGAACCCAGTCCCTACAGTGATCCATATCTTTTACCTCAAGATATTTTACATGTCTCAGTATGTCCTTTTATATCCCTGACTACATATAAACTTAATTCATACCATATCCTAAAGGTCTCATGGGGAAAACAAAGAATACCTAGTTCACTTTTTCCTGAATGTAAGAGAGATCCATAAAATTCTAAGCTAACCACAAAACAAATTAAATGGTAATATCAAAAATAACATTCGGTTGCTTCACCTTGCCTTTAAGCCAATGTGCATGCTGAAGACAGACCATGCAAACAAGCAGAGACGAGAGTTTCAGACCAAATCCTACACAGTCTGCTTTTTCAGGCACAATTTCTTTAAGGTATCCTGATGCTACTCTGAGTATTTGTTTCTACAATCAAAACCAGTAGCACTCTTATTACACTCTTAGACAACGTTGTTACCTATGGACAAATAAAACAATCCTTGATAAGATTTTTGCTCTGAAATAATTAAAGCCACTTACTGTTACTTAAGGACATCACCTGTATAGCTACGGCAGTGCGATGAACGTTTGGTTCCACTTCTTGCAATAAAGCAATTTTTGTTTTCAGCCTTGAATCTAAATCCTCAGCCTATGGTATAACATTTTGTATATCCGTGCCTTCTGGAAAAAGGTTCTGAAACAGTAAAAGTGTTCCTTGTTCCCTCTGCTCACAACAGGGACAGGCCACCTTGCTTTACCCGGTCATCTAAGCAAAGCTGCTTCAATAGGCTGAAATACTTTTCCACATGACAAGCCTCCAATTTCTCCTCCCCTTCGAAATTAGTCACTAAATAACCTCCTTGGCATGTCACCCAGTCACAAACTGTGCAACACCATGTGATTCAATCGCTCAATTATTTTTTAATGTGTGCCCATAAGATGTATAGAAAGAGACTAACATTATGGAATAAAGCACAAGAGAGACTCACAAAGGGGAAAGCCATAAATAAATAGTGAGTAACCTCCAGTTAGGTAAGAGAGTGCATTTCAAAGGCAACGATATGAAACACATACATTTTAATTCCCCAACAGGTGAAGACCTCCAATCATTTAGCAAACCCAGTACATACAATTCTAGAAAAAAACACAGCAGTTATAAACCTGAGATTTTCACATACTCAGATGGGCAGTGACATTTGGTAGAAGGAAGCACAAGCCCTTGCTGTGGAGGAGGCTGTCTATTCATTAACCAGGCACCTGAGCTGCCTGACTAACCTGAACTTTGGGGCCTCCATAAATCAATCTCATTGTTGTATCTGCAGCACACCACACTAGCCACTATGACTAGGGGTTTTTTTTAAGAAAAGGGCACAATAGAGAAAGCAAATGTAAAAAAAAAAAAAAAGAACAGAAAGGATGCCTTCCTCCCTTCTATCCCCTCACCCAAAAGACCACAAAAAATAGAAAGCATCTTCTTAAAAATACAGTATTTGCAGTCTAAAAGGCACGGTACTTCAGTACGATAGGGGAGAATCTCATGACATGATCACTTCCCAGTCCTGCAGTTATTTTCTAGTTGGGGAGGGGGGGGGCTGGTATTTTTGCTGTTGGTTTGGGGGTTTATTTGCTTGTTTTTGTTTTTATGCAAGTAAAAAATTGTTTACATCATCATGACTGGCATTCAAAAGAATCAAAATACAATTTAAGCACATGAACATGAGCTAATATCATTGTAAAGAACCAGTTATAATGGGACCTCACTGGAGTAACATTTCTGTTTCACAGTACTGCTCCCAGTCTCTCAGCCATTAGTGAGGGAGGCATCATTCATTCCTGCTAAAAAAGGGCAATCTGACACAAAGCATTTAAGTAACGGGACAAAGATCAGAGCAGATCTGCTAGTCAAAAGTAAAAATACAGATGTTCCACCCTTACTACACCCAGCCCAACAGCAGAGAAGTCCTCCAGCTTTGGAGACAGCTGCTGTGTATTCTGATTTGTAACGTACATTGTAAATTTGTATGGCATTATTGGTCTCAACCAGAACTCCACAAAATTTATATGTAGTGCAATATAAACAGTCTTTTCAGAAATGTAAAAAAAATATTCATTTTGTCTTCAATGCTTAGTTTTCAGCTTCACTGTAAAATACGGTAAAATATTATTTTTATTAAATATTTGCACTATTATTATGGTACAGAAACAATGTTAAACCTATTTATTTTTCTTTCAAATTTCATCCGTCAAGGTTTGTTTCTTGCAGTATAGGAATAAAGCAGTATTTACCATTGAAGCATCTGGTTTATATTTGTCAGGTTTAACTAACCAGTCAAGCATCCCCTCTTAATGAATGGATGTATATACTTGACCTAGTTAAAAAGCTGCTTAGGTCTGCTGAGCAACCAGACTCAAAAACACCAAGAGTAAAAAATACAAGCAAATTATCCTAGTACACTTTAATGCCACACATGCTTTCCAACAGTTGCAGAGTATATTCTTCCATCATGTTCTTCCTTACAAGCTAACAAACCTGCAGTGAGAAATCACATTATTATGCTAACACGCAAGATAAAAACGACCACTATATTTCACTGGAGTTTCTCTGCAATGAACTGCAAACTGGTAGGATGCACATTTTCAGTAATTGGACTCTAGCACGATAAAGTATATCCTAAAATATCAGACATATTATAACTAGTTCTCCATACATCTGGCACTATGTGCAAGAGTCCTCAAGTACGACTGATGCGTATGAAAAGTTTTTCAGGAGAGGAATGAATCTTCTTTTAATTTTAAAATGCATCAGGCAGAACATCATAAATAATGCACAGATATATCATCACCAAGGCTGTAATTTAATTTGTAGGTTCTAACAATGCATACAAACCATTCAAGCATCACTTTCCATTTCAATTACCTTATCAGAGCCCTCAGGCCTTGTCTAACTTGCCATGTATTATGCTGTGTTTAATTACCTGCCATATACTTGTTTATAACGTACTGTACAGAACAGGAGGTCCTTTTCAGTTTAATTCCCTGTATAAACCAAGGGAATGCCCCTAAGAGGCGCAACACCCTGTGCTTCACTGAGATCAAGCCTGGAAGTTTAGGTTAGCTTATTGCTTTAAAATCAGTGTTAATGTCTATGTTAATGACAGGCCCAAGTTACCACTGAGATAAATTGTCAGTCACTTTCTTCTATATTATTAACAATGTTGGTCCATTGGACCTTTCCATCCATTAATTTATTTTCTGTTTCCTTCCCTAATTTTTAATTGGAAAAAATATTAGAGACACAACATCAGTAAACCACACAATCATAAAGCCAGAGAATATTTTGAAGTCTGCTGTGAGGTATACATATGTGGCATCGACATAACTTATTGCTTGAGTGCTGATCAAAGTTCTTCCTGATAACAGCTCTTTTGGTTCCTATTCCCTTAATAATACTTTCATGGATGGAAATAATTAAGCAGTTAATGCCTTGTACTGCTGTAAACAACCATTTCCTTGACAGAAAACAGGGAAGCACTTATAGGCTGGATTGCTTGTCACTTACTCAGGACTTGGTTTTGTCCTCAGCACTCTGGAGCAAAGCTTGTGAGAGTCAATGGGGGTTTGTTTAAATGCAACAAGTTAGTTCAGTCCAGCAAAACCCAAATGGGAAGAGAGTTTGCTGACAATGGCTTTTACAGCTGCATTACAAAAGAAGCATTATTTTCTCCCGTTTTCTTGGGGGGCTGGGTTTGGGTTTTTTGGGGGTATTTTTTTTGCCAAGGAAGGTGTCATGCCACCTCACCAGTCCTACAGCCCACTCAGCTTCTAATTCTGTTCCAAGAAACCAACAGTGTAGGAGGACAAAGGCCTATGCATGGAGCTGTCTGCAGGATCTCCTCAATCTGCAGCCTCTGATACACAAGACTCTTGAAGGCAGCTGGAGAACCACCATCAGCATCTTTCTTCCCTCTGCTTAGGCAAGCACCACGACAGAAACCTCTCGGTGTGGTTATCTACTTTCTGCAATGAAAGGAGAGAGATCGACTTCTAGCTTTGCCTCCAAACATTCAGCAGAGGAAGAAAAAAGCAGTCACATCCAATCCCGACCTCAATCTCAGCTGCTTCCCCCTGGCAAAAATAGGGGAGCAGAACAGAGACCCCCCAAGCTGCTGTCCTTCACAAAGCCACGGAGGCGACACACACCCCAGCACCCAGCCAGGCTGTGCTGGCTCCACTCTGCTCCACGTTGCTTTCCATGACCCTGAATAACTCTTTCAAATTGGCCTCAACCTTCACACATCAGTTCTCTAGCCCACTGCCCATATTTATACCTACAAGGATCTGTGTGGTCTTTCCCGAAGACCGAAAATCCTACAGAAGTTCTTTAAATTAGTGAGGCCAAACTAAACAAACAGGGAGGGAACAGAACAGTTCTGGCTGCCTGACACATCTTGGATTTGAGACTGTGTACACACTACACTACCTTCTCCTAAACATACATACTGTTTGTTATTCTCTCTGTTTACTGATTCCGAAGGCATGAAGTGAAACAGATATGCCTTGGGGTAGACACAAGCACCATAAAGTTATCTTATTCCAAACTCCCTAGTTCTTAAAAAAAAAATGCAAACAAACAAATAGCCCTCCCACACCACGGAGCACAAAACTACTAGCTAGAATGAACCACTGTAAAGGTGACAGGCAGCTCTACAGCTTCACTTCCAGCAAAGAAGCACGCTGGGCAGAACAGCTGGAGCTTGCAGTGTGGAGCAACCTGTACCTGAAGCCTTTGAACCAGCACACATGTGAGCATCTGAGCTCCAAGAGAACAGTGTGTCACTGTAACATGTATATAAACATTATGTATAACATACATACATGCAAACATATATGTTTTGCATACCAGCAGTACATGTTTGGACTATCCTTTGATGATGGCAGATCAACATACTCAGGAATTTTAGATTTTCAGGGATTTAAAGGCAAGTGGGAAATCCTGTGCTGGAAACTCTATAAGCCTCTCAACATTTATTTTAAGTTTACTAGAACAAATATAGCCAACTCTCACTGGAGTCGCATGAAGAAGGTTCTGCAAAACTGAACTATTACGTCAGGTCTGCAGTCTGTCTCTCTACCTTGTAATTTAAACCTCATGCTTCCCCCTCATTTCTGTGCTGATTTAAACAAAGACGTTTTCCTAGCTATAGGAAAGTATCACAGTATGTATCACAGACACATACGCATTAAGCACCTCTCAAAAGTTAAGATGGCATATATAAGTTGCTCTGTATCGAGGATTTGTCTCATCTAATATTGCATTAAAAGACAGCGGGCCAGGCACCCTCCAGAGTCAGTTCATTCCCTCTACAGCCAGGTGGGACAAGCTGCCCTTTGGCCTGCCCTGCCTCTGGCCACTGACTGCTGTGGGTGGCAATTTCTACCCTAAGCTTATAAGGATTAGACTTTTTTCCTAATTCTCTATCCTGAGCCTGCCCAAAATTCTTTTTATTTAGCTCACTTTCTGCTCTGTTTTTCATCACTTTTTTTTCCCTTTTTTTTCTTCTTTATAAATTAAGCTGAGATACAGTAACTGGAAGGGATAATGGCAGCTTCATTCCAGCTGCTGCTTGCTAGTCCATGCAATCGACTTTGGTGTGATCCGCCTTGGTGGATCCAAGCTGGCCTGTGGTTCCTATTTGAATGAGCTAACAATTAAGGGTCTATAGCCTGAAGCTGGTAATAAACATTATTTATTTATCAACAGACCAATACAGAAGCACCTCCACTTTTCACTCTCCTCTTCCTCTGCCCTACCAGTACCATGTTTACTTATGCCAGTACCATGTTTACTGAGTTTGCAGCATGAAATCTTTCCTGCTTAGTCTGTATGTAATGCAGAAATATTAATAAAAATAGCAAGACTCACATGCTGCAAACATTTAACTAATACATAACTCATGACTTGGACTTGATGATCTTAAAGGTCTTTTCTAACCGAAATTATTCTCTGACTCTATGATTCTAATGGTTCTATGACACTGGGAAGAGATAGAGGATGTAAAGAAGAATTATATGGGAAGGTAATAGAGAATTCTGAGCATTAAACTACAAAAGAAAGAGGAAAAAAGAGAGAACAAAATGGTAATGAGACAGGGTGAAGGACGGAAACAGGAGTTTGCGAAAGAGGCCAGAGATGAAAGAGGATAATATTGGAGACAGAGTGCTGAAAAATAAATAGGGAAACAAGAAAGGGATAATAAATAACAAAGAAACAAAACCAGGAGAATTAAGCTAGGAGGTGAGGAACAGATGAGAAAAAGAGGAGTTAAAGAGACTATAGCATACGAAGGGAAAATCAACAAAAAAATTAAATGAAAGAATGAGAAAACAGAGTGAGAGTGGAAAAACATGAACTAATGTAAATTTTCTTCAAGGCTATAAGATTTTGCATTAGTTGTTGTTATTACAATGTGGTAGCCTAGCAGAGCAAGCATGGGAGGCAGATGGAGAGAGGAAGAAAGAAAGTAGAAGAGGGAAGAGAAAGGAAAAAATACATCCAACATAAACTTTTTTAGTGTGAGTTGATATTCTGAGGTTTAGGGGAGGGTTTTGCAGTGGTGGTCAGAACATGAGGGTGGTTTTTAGGAAGGAAGTGAGCAGAGCACTGCTGGTAAGTGCTGGCTGGAGCGACTCATGAATGCTTGAGGAGATGGGCAAAGAAGCTATTGACCATCACTTGCCTTTGCCATCCACTCTCATATTCAAAGCAAAGATATTTGAGATACGCTTCAAAGCAACACATGGCTTTTGAAACTTAGTACTTAGTTCAGCCATTCCCACTGAAGACATGGCTAAGGTTCAGAACAGCTTCATCTCCTCCAGACATTGCAGAAAATAACAGCTCTTTACAAGTCAGGCCTTAGCGTAGCATCTCCGAGATTCGAAGTGCAGTGTGACTGAGTGCTTAGAGAGAATGCTGAGGTGGCTGTTGCCCTTTGTATGCATCTGATCATTAGTCGGGGACAGCAGAATTTGAGTTTGATGAAAACACCACCAAACTCTGACAAATGGTGAGATGTAGTGTATGTGTGCATGTATATTTACATGCAGTCCTTACTTCTCAGAAAACTTCTTCCCATATCAATTCTGTCATGTTATCAACCCCCTGGCCACACAGACTTATGACCCCAAGCACACCTGCACATCAAGAGCTCTCTGGCCATCATAATGTCCAGCAGCCCTTCCCATTCCTAGACTAAGGCCACCTTTTTTCAGGTGTAAAATAAGAACCAAACAGAAAGATAAGGGGAAAGCAATTATTGCACTTCTTGCCATAAAATATTGAGCTTACAATGTGTATCAGCTTAGATCTAGCTAGAGGAGCACGCTCTATATTTGGACTAGCCTGGTTACACCTGTACTGAACCTCTTGACACGCCCTAGTTGACATTGTCACAGACTAGCTGTCAGTGAGACAACTTTGGTGACACATTGGGTGAACTCTAGTTGGAAGGGGAGGGAACACAAGGCCTGACCCAGAGCAGTCCCATCAGGGTTTCCAGTCTAGCCACGCTTTAGGCAATCTGACCAAATGATGCAGGAGATGCAACATGTTTTGCATTGGCCTGACTGAAATCACAGTGCCTGTGTGGAGGTTTATTCCCCCAGCAACACTCCACTGTTTGAGCTATCACCCTGCTACAGTCTGCACTACTTCACTTCTGATCGGCAGGACAAACATCCAGACCAGTGAACAGGCACTCATTCCTGCATATTTATGAGTGTATTTAATTTCCTACAAACTAAGGAATGTGAGAGTTAAAAAAAATAAAATTAAAATTATCCAATTAAGCAGAGAGAAGTTAATAAATCACTCATGCTTGATTTTCCTATACTTTCTTAGTGTAATTTCCAGACAGAATAGTGTGGTGAGTACACCGAGAAACCTCTTGGCATTTCAGCCAAGATTTTTCAGGGTGTTATCACACATGACAAAAATATAAACACACTGAAACATAACACATTTCAATCCTAAAAAGGTCGAATTTACATAATTACATCATTGGTTTGCCAATATCCACATTTATCTCATCAGTATAGCATGGTCCACCCATCCCATAAGCTATGACTGTTTGGACTGAACATACAAAAGCTGTTACTGATTTTTTTTGAAAGTTAGCATTATGACAC
>WKFP01014891.1:860941-895622 GCA_011057875.1 Pterocles orientalis | reverse complement strand
ACCATCACTTGCCTTTGCCATCCACTCTCATATTCAAAGCAAAGATATTTGAGATACGCTTCAAAGCAACACATGGCTTTTGAAACTTAGTACTTAGTTCAGCCATTCCCACTGAAGACATGGCTACGGTTCAAAACAGCTACATCTCCTTCAGACATTGCAGAAAATAACAGCTCTTTACAAGTCAGGCCTTAGCGTAGCATCTCCGAGATTCGAAGTGCAGTGTGACTGAGTGCTGAGAGAGAATGCTGAGGTGGCTGTTGCCCTTTGTATGCATCTGGTCATTAGTTGGGGACAGCAGAATTTGAGTTTGATGAAAACACCACCAAGCTCTGACAAATGGTGAGATGTAGTATATGTATGCATGCATATTTACATGCAGTCCTTCTCAGAAAACTTCTTCCCATATCAATTCTGTCATGTTATCAACCCCCTGGCCACACAGACTTATGACCCCAAGCACACCTGCACATCAAGAGCTCTCTGACCATCATAATGTCCAGCAGCCCTTCCCATTCCTAGACTAAGGCCACCTTTTTCAGGTGTAAAATAAGAATCAAACAGAAAGATAAGGGGAAAGCAATTATTACACTTCTTGCCATAAAATATTGAGCTTACAACGTGTATCAGCTTAGATCTAGCTAGAGGAGCAGGCTCTACATTTTTACTAGCCTGGTTACACCTGTACTGAACCTCTTGACACGCCCTAGTTGACATTGTCACAGACTAGCTGTCAGTGAGACAACTTTGGTGACACATTGGGTGAACTCTGGTTGGAAGGGGAGGGAACACAAGGCCTGACCCAGAGCAGTCCCATCAGGGTTTCCAGTCTAGCCACGCTTTAGGCAATCTGACCAAATGATGCAGGAGATGCAACATGTTTTGCATTGGTCTGACTGAAATCACAGTGCCTGTGTGGAGGTTTATTCCCCCAGCAACACTCCACTGTTTGAGCTATCACCCTGCTACAGTCTGCACTACTTCACTTCTGATCGGCAGGACAAACATCCAGACCAGTGAACAGGCACTCATTCCTGCATATTTATGAGTGTATTTAATTTCCTACAAACTAAGGAATGTGAGAGTTAAAAAAAAAATTAAAATTATCCAATTAAGCAGAGAGAAGTTAATAAATCACTCATGCTTGATTTTCCTATACTTCCTTAGTGTAATTTCCAGACAGAATAGTGTGGTGAGTACACCGAGAAACCTCTTGGCATTTCAGCCAAGATTTTTCAGGGTGTTATCACACATGACAAAAATATAAACACACTGAAACATAACACATTTCAATCCTAAAAAGGTCGAATTTACATAATTACATCATTGGTTTGCCAATATCCACATTTATCTCATCAGTATAGCATGGTCCACCCATCCCATAAGCTATGACTGTTTGGACTGAACATACAAAAGCTGTTACTGATTTTTTTTGAAAGTTAGCATTATGACACCCCTCATAACTAGGGCTGCATTCAAACAGTTTCTTTTGCTTTCAAACCAACTGTTTCTTTTGCTTTTCCAAGTAGAATTTTCTAAGAACAGGAGTCACGTAATTCATGAAGACGCAGCACGCGTTTCCTCCCCCCTCCCCATTCTCCTTGAAGAGATCAAGCACATCATGTACATAACATAGACAGCCACCACCAACACAGGGAGCCAAATCCTTCAGACCAGTCTCAATTTCAGTACTTCCTCAGGGCACCACTGAACTGATGGGGTCATCCTTTTTTTTTCCAAAAAAGGAATAGTTTCAAACATGTACAGTTCTGGTACAGATCAGCATTTTTATTTGGTTTAAATATGCTGTATATCAGATTTCTGCTCTTTAAAAAAAGAAATACTGTTCGTAACTGCACTCATAAATCAAAATAAATGCATGGCTTTCTGACTCGCTATACTAACGACTCAGCTCTTATTTTTGTTCCATATTTGTATCTCACTGTACTGAGGCCAAAGAAAACTGAACAAGTTGAGATGGTTAAATGAACATAAAGTAAAGCATAACTCTTGGTCTCATCTGACATTAGCCAACAACTGAGTCAAAACACAATTTCTATTACAGGTATATGGAACAGGTTAGGACATAAATAATATGAAAATGTTATAAAACAGAGCCGATAGTTAAAAGACCTAACCAGCACATTTACACCTGTAGCCACTTGTTTCTTCCAATATAAGGACATAGTAAATCACAAGAAATAAGTGCTGAGCTGAGTTTTAGAGTCAACACTATTGGCAGGAGAAATGGGCACAGGAGCCTTACATACAACTGGATTTTGCAATGGAAGTGTCCAATCTGCACTGCATCTCATACCTATACGGCCCAGCAGTATTTGCAGTTGTAAGTACATCTTTTGCAACATTAGAGGTGCTACTAGTGCTTCAATTAAGTCTTCTTAGATCACAAACTTTTTCCTATACTGTTTGAGCCCTACATTTTCATTTTACTTCCTTATATTAAAAAAACCCCACACATTGGTTGGCATGACTGAAGTAAACAACCTAGTTTATCCTACAGTCAAGCTATCTATAGTAAATATTAAGTGATTTAGGGACTAGCCCTTTGCCCAACACACCCTTTTGGTCTTTTCACTTAGTCACACAGACTTCTAATTTGCAATGATGTAAGAAAGGCATATATTCACACAAAAAATAACTTCAGCATCACATCATTTCTCTTGGAGTCCTGTGCCTGCTGATACTTGCAACTGTCTTGCCTTTGCCAGCTGAGGCTTTTTTTAACCCCAGATCTTAACAAGTATCCAAGAAAAGATATTTTTACTGCTCGTATTTCCAGAAGTCTGATTAGTTTTCCAGAGCCCTTATTAGTAAAAGTACAATCCAACATGGAGAAAAATCAAGGTCCTCTGATAGGTAGCATGTTCTCCTAGATACCAGGTACTGGTTAACTCCTCTTTGTTAAAAGGAAGATAGGAACAGAATCAATTCTCTTTAGTAGTCATTAGGTTTATCTAGAAGCAGGTAACTAATAATATACTGAAGTGAATACTCAGTGGAAAGAAGAGAATTTGGATCATGATAATGCAGTATGACATTTTGGATTTGTGAAAAACTTCTTGGGAAAGCTAAGGTCCCGAATGACAAACGAATGGCAAGTTTCAAGAAGGAAAAATATTGCTTCTAACTTTATTTGGGTTCTAGGAACCACAGTACCAAAACGTCCACCTCCACAAAGTGATTTTTAATCCCTGTTCGAGTAACAGCTCATTTGGAAAGCTAACTGGAAGTCGTAAAGATTGGCTGGACTTTGGTTTATGGGACTCCAGCAATTCAGATAACGTACCTGGTTTACAAAGGAGGTAAAGAGGACCTCCCCTCCTAAAGAGGACCTAAGTCACAGTCATGAGCATTTTTATCATCTGTCAATGTGTTTAGGGAGCTCTGGCGACATCTGACTCTGCCAGCTACTGAGGAATTTCAAGTAAGCAAATAGCCAAATTAGTGCAAGTTGTTCTACTGAAAGCAAAGGCAGTGAAAAAAAAGAGTAAAACATCTAAAGAACTGGAACAAGGAAACATTATGTAAAAAGAGGTGGAGTAAGAATAAAACCAGAAACTAGGAGACAATAAAAATGGACTCAAATCCAATCCTTATGTTTTTATTCAGGGCAAGCTCTCAGTGAAGGCAGCAAAAGTTTTGCCTGAGAACCTCAGACTTATGTGAGAGATAAGACTTCTAATTTTAATGAAGGGCTGAAGAGACACAAGACAGATCATATGTTGTCATTAACTAACTTCATCAGCTCCAGGGCAAACTCTAAGCAAACCTCAACATGAAAGGCAGGCTAGATTGCATACAGGCTTGTTAGTAGGAAATAAAGAACTAGCCCCCTAAAAATTCCACTAAAACAACTATTGCGGTTGCAAGTTGATCTGTTTCTACAGACAAAACTCTCCGGGAGTTTCCAGGTAACTGGTTTGTGATATCTACCATATGACACTCCTCTTAGACTAACTGGAAGATTACTGCATGGGTGCGGCAAGCTCATGTTCCTTGAATATAATATCAAGAACATGACACTTGCTTTCAACGGCCAGCTTGATATAAACTTAAAATCCATCATCATTATATGAAAATATTAAAAAAAATCTTTTAAAATGTTGGTATAGTAATAGGATCTGCACGGTTCTATTCCTTACACATGATGTTTGCGAAATAAATATAATATGCCAAAGCACATAGCTATCATATTAAAAAAGCCACAATACCGTATCCATCCAACTGTAATGCAGGATCTGTATCTTTTAGCAGACCAACTTTTTGCCAGATAACATTTGAGATTTATATATAGTTTCATGTGTAGTTAAAATTAAAAAAATTATTTTTCCCTTAAAATTCTATCCACTTTCCCACTAACCTAGGCTTTACACAGCAGCAGGCATTGCATATCAAAGGACACATGAATGAAAGAGAACAAGTACATTTACAGTCTTTCATCACAGTCTGATTTGATACAGCTACTTCCAGTGTCTGAAGCTCTGTAGTTGCATAAATAATTGGCAACTACTGACAACCCATTCAAAGCAAAAGTAGTAAAATCTGTATCGGTTAAAAAAAAAAAAATCCAGAATCAGAGACTTCCTTCATATATTTTGTTCAAATCTCAGCAAGATTTGTAATGGCAAGTTGAAAAACAACTGTTTATGTTTAATATGTAGGTTTGAAACTAGACATACAATCTCAGAGTAGAGTTTGGTGATTTAAAGAGCAACTAAACATTTATTTCCCCATATGACTCAAGGAAGAAGAAACAGTTTTCATTGTTCTGATTTAAATTCCCAGTTAATCTGAAAATATCTTTTAGTTTGAAAAAAAAAAAGAAGGAATTAGATATCTTTCATTACTTATAAGCATCACCTTACCTTACATCTCTCGGTGAGTTCCGTTTCTAGATTACTTTGGCAGCTATTTTAATTCAGAATTACTTTCAGCAATACATGCCATTACATCTTCTCTTTAAAACAAACCACTTTTTCTCTTTTCCTCAGACAAAGTATGTGGGCTAAAAGAGCTGCAGCGTCTCTGTTCAAGCGATTTCATGGACACTCAGAGGCTTTCCTTCTAGTGTATGAAAGTTAAATCTGAGTAAGGAAGGCATTTTTCCTGTCCCGGAAATCAGTATAACCAAAACCAATGCTGAGCTAATGAGAAATGTTTCTTCCATGTGTTCTGTTTGGCAGACACTGTAAGTCATATCAAGGAAACACGTGATGTTTATAAATACAATATGGCTCATGTTGTCATAACCTCTCAACGACAAAAAGAGCATTAGAAAAAACAGACAGCAAAACAGCAGGAAAGATGAGATTTGTATCATTTGGAAGGTCTCTATCAGATAATAGATGTATTAGCATTTGCTTTTTTTTTTTTCTTCCCAAAAGAAAACAATGTTTTATAGTAACAGAAGCAGTAAGGTAAACGCATAGCAGCTTATATAAATGCTGTCCTTTATGCATCCTAGCACTAAAATGCATTCACTCGATTTATTTCTTCAATTCTTTTCCAATAAATACTTTTGTTCTAAATACTCCTACGTAGTTCAAGGAGCAGTTATTTTTTTTAGCTGTAGTATGCAATGAACAAATGCATTTTTGGCAGCATTTGCAGCTTTTATGTTTATTGATGTTAAGAGCATAAGCAATCCAATGAAAAGATGTTAAACACCTCAAAAAAGCTGGATGTGTGCTTACAGTATCTTAAAAAACACAGAACGATGACCCTGCTTTTATTATCTCTGTAATCCTTCCTGCTAACCAGCATTAAATTTCAGGCTACTTGGATGCATTAAATTCTCGGAGAGTTCTTTGAGGGTATTTAGCACCTGTAGGGTTCACAAATTGCATCTAAATCTAGAGAGTTAAAATGTTAGCAACCTGCTAGTCAGGCAATTTCAGGGGAAAAACGAAAAGTTGCTGTTGCGCAATTTCAGTAATAAAAGCTGTTCAGCACAACAGTTTACCCAACTTATCAAATGTCTGTCTCATTTTACTCTGCAACTCATTTTAACTCATCCCCTCCCATCTTGGCAGCCCAAACCCCCATCGCTGCTAGGAACATCATCACCTTTTTGACATCCTAACTCCCAGAAAATGTGCTCCCCCAACTCAGCTCTGACTCAACTTGCCATAATTGCTCTTTCTTGGAGAAAGAGTCTCTAAAAAAAGCCCCAAACACCTCAAAGTATACCCCGATACAACAGCAACCACAACAAGCATTCTTTGGATATTCTGGCCTCACCCACCCAGCAGAGGTCTGGGATAAAGCACTAACCTGCTAGGGTCTTATGCAGTCAGGGAATTAAGCAAAACCATGATGAATGTAGGACATTTTAAAACAAAGTGTAAGCCACAGACTTTAGGGCAGGTGGTTGGGAAGAGAAAGATTGCCAAGCAAAACAGCCACCAGTTTGTTATGAAGTAAAAATTCCCTCCTGATCCTTAAAATTGGCAGACAGATGAAGCCCCAAACAAACCACTGCATAAACCAACATTATTAATATCCAACTGTGCCACCAGGAGTGCCGAGAAGTTGCAATGACAGAAGGGGGAAATTATAATTTAAGATTCCTCCCCTTTTAGCGACTCCATAGAAGGAGGGCGTAGGGAACGAGGACAGAATATACGCTGTGCACATTCGGTAGGGGAATCACTTCCACTTGGAGTCACCAGAGGCTCACAGCAACAGACCAGGATAAAAAAGCTACTTGACACTTCCAAATAATTTATTCAGCAATGTATGAAAATCAGTCATCAGTTCTTTAGTGTCATCTGTTGACGTTCAATCTATGCACCACCGCTGAATGTGAGAATTGAGGCAACCTGGACCCTACACTTATTAAGTCTGAGAAAGCCTTTCCCCCTTCAAATCTATGCAAATCACAAACATTAATTCTAATGGCACAGACCAGCATGGCTGTCTACATGCATTTGCATTAGAATTCAAAACAATGCCAGAGAGAATAAAAAAATAATCTCAACATTCGGACATGAGATGGTATTTTGTCAAAAGAAAGTACTGTTGTACAGAGAGCTAGAAAGTGCTGATAAACATTACAAGCTCAGGCGAAGGAATAAATGAACAAAATGCAGCAATGGTCAAGATACATTTTTCCAAAGAATACAGCTGCTACAGATTTTCAGTGTACGTTATGGGAAAGGAATAAAAAAGAAAAGATGAGCACAAACACAAGTGTTCAGTGAGATGGCACTATGTGGCTACTTCTTGCTTGAACAGCATCCAACATTGCAGACCTCTCAAACCATGCTCCTTGAGATGTAAATGGCCACGGCACAGTATCAGTAAGCAAGTAAGGCACTCTGAAGGATTTCAAGAGGAACTATCCTTTAGAGCTTGCTTAGACCCCAAGATAAATGGCTTTTCTCAAACACAACCCATTCAGAAACATGCATGAGACAGACAGAAGACCAGGATAATTAGAAGTAATGGACATGAAAGCTGAGCAGTTTGATAGAAGATCTGAAACTCACAGACCTCACATTCCTCTCGCACATTCTAAGTCTCCTTGTCCATATGGATAATACTTAATACTTCAAGTGTTACTGCCAATTCTTATACAGGTCTCACATCTGTTTGGTAGTTAAAACAGGTGTCCAAGCTGGCAGCTAACATTATTTTCTGAGATTATTTTGGGTCTGTTACATGGAAATGATTATAAATCACATGAATAGAAGCCTGAACATCATCAAACCCAGGGATAAAAGTTCCAAAGGGACAAGAAGGCAAACAGTAGAAAAATCTGTAAAGACAAAACTTTCCCAAACCTCTAAAAAACAGAGCTTTAACTCACATATGGCAGGAGATACAACCACACTCACAGTATCACCATGGAAAAATGTACTTACAACAGCTAATTCATGATATTCTAAATACTGTTCTTTCAACTGCTCTGACAATAAGCTGCTTTTCTGTAGATTTTTTGAAACAGTTAACCATGAGGCTGAAAGAGTTGGGGTTGTTCAGCCTGAAGAAGAGAAGGCTCCGAGGAGACTTAATAGCAGCCTTCCAGTACCTGAAGGGGGCTACAGGAGAGATGGGGAGGCACTCTGCATCAGGGAGTGTAGTGAGAGGATAAGAGGTAATGGGTATAAGCTAAAAGAGGGTAAATTTAGACTAGACATTAGGAAGAAATTTTTCACTGTGAGGGTGGTGAGACACTGGAACAGGTTGCCCAGGGAAGCTGTGGATGCCCCATCCCTGGAGGTGTTCAAGGCCAGGCTGGATGAGGCTTTGAGCAACCTGGGCTAGTGGAGGGTGTCCCTGCCCATGGCAGGGGGGTTGGAACTTGATGATCTTTAAGGTCCTTTCCAACCCAAACCATTCTATGATTCTGGGATGCAGAGCACAGTGGTTACAAGAGTCACTTCCTGCTTCCCAGTGCAGTGAATTTAGCACTCATATCTCATGAAATTGAAGCACATCAATTCACCCAATGCAAAGATGCACAAACACAAAAGGAGGGATGAGAAGCAAAGTTTTTTCCACAATCTTTTGGGTACCATGCAATACCAGTACAGAAAATGTATGTCTCTCACGTAGTCCCCCTGAACTTCCATCCTCTTTAATCTGGTTTGCTAAGGAAAGAGGGACCGATAATCCACCTGCTCATTGGTGGTTGTCTCCCCTGACCTAATAACCTGTGAATCTGCAGGCAAATTTCAACCAGATTTAACCAAAGGGTAGAAACCATCAAACTACTATGACCCTACAAATTTTGCCAAATTAGGGATTTGCAAGAAGTACTTCTGCCAAATAAAGGAAAAGTTGCAGTGTGTCCCTCAGCTTTTTAGACTCCGGAGGGTGAGCATCAGAGAAAGTGTTACAACAACCCTCTACTTTGGGAAAAGCTCCAGTTAGGATCTGAGTGTTGCTGCACAAGGAAGAATCCAAGCAGAAAACATACATCCTTAGACAAACAGGTTTGATTATTTCTGGAGCTCAAGAAATTGCTTGTTTCCATGCTCATAACTTTGAAGTGCAGAAGTTCACATAGATCAAAGGGAAGACTTTTTGCATGTTTCTTCACAAAGCCCCTATGAACATCCTGGCTCTGACTTCACCTCTCAGACCAGAAAGATAAGAAATTTGTCAATGCAAAGGAAAAGCCAAATGAGGAAATAGCTGTTTTGCTGGATGCACAGAATCTCAAATGGCATCTTTGGCATTTCAGCAGAGCAAAATACAATGTTCTACCATGAAATCACCACTTCTGCAAAGGTCATCACCATGTCACCATTATTTTTGAGTTATGGCCAAAGAGATATAACTCAGTCATAATCAGGAGATGTATGCCCATCTTCTGTACAACACAGTATTTTAAAATAAGCATTTCAAATTATACAGTTTTTGCACAGACGTTAAGACCTGTGTTCAAAACTGTTGGGCAGTAAATGCCTGGAAGACGGCCAAAGAAGTCATCCTTACTTTTTAATATATGTAGCTAACACAGTAGTTAACCACAGAAAACAGGTCTAGAGCACACAAATAAAGCCACGGTAGATACATTCAGAATTCACTGCACGTGGAACAAAAACAGTATAGCATAACTTTATAAAGCCCCATTGAAATTGTTACATGAGTATAATGTCATATGTCATACCTTCAAATATGAATGAGATGTATCAGATATATCATTACTGCTATAGGAATATAAGTAGAATTGAAGAATTTCAGGACCTTGAAGACGACACTAAAACCTATCACATCAGCCCTTTGAAGCACATGTATTTGCTCTCTCATGTTGTGTGTGCAGCAATGTGAATAACCAAGTAATTAGATTTCTGACCTATCAAAAGGACCGTTTTAAAATTGAAGTACATAAATGAGAGGTGTTTGAGAATAGTGCATGTAAATAAACTATTGCAATCTTTCTAAAATAACGAGGCCCTAAACTGTTGAAACAGCAGAAGTACTTACGCGAAATATTAATAATAAAGCAGTGAGACACGCTCAGAATTCCTAATGAAACCAAGAAGTAAATGTACAACTAAGCAAATCACTTCACAGGGAATTTTCCGCTCAGTTGAATCAGCATTGGAGCACACATAAAAGCCACAAAGCAGGTAGGACAGTCGTGGCATTCCCTTCTGGCCCCATCAAGCTCATCTGGTTGTATGGTTTCCTGGGGACAGACCTAGGATGGGTGGGGAGGAGATGAAGTTGTATAATCTCGCCACCACCACCCCCGGCTACAACATTAGCTGTGGGTAACATGGTGGAAGAGGTGCCACACAGCTGCATCTCCTGCTCTCTCAGCATCAAGGTGGGAGATAATAGTCCAGCAAAAGATAGAGACAGTGACAGAGAGAAACTGAATACATTTCAAATGCCTTATCTATAGTTTCCCAAATTGTTCACTTGAAAATGGAAACATACTAGTCCTTGTTCAGTACAGGTAGAAAATTTTTGAAAAAACTAAAACCATTTACACCACAACAGGTACGGATAAGAATTTCCTATTTGAAACAGTAATTTACAAAGTGTTTCAATAGACTTCAAACTAGGTACATCTGCTCAGCCACTGCAAACCAGTCCATGCTGAAGCCTTGCTGGACCAAACTAACACCACGCCATACTTCACTGTAGAGGGTTTGGAAACATGAAATAAGAAGTTGTACAAACTCTGAGCGCTGCCTGTGTCCCAAAATAAGGAATTAAAGGCTATGTTTTGATTCACATGCTTTAAAGCTTGTAAACAAGAACAAAAAAAACCTCTAGTTAATGCTCAAGGCAAGTAACTGGAAAAAGCAAAGCAGTTAGGAAACATCACAGTAAGGATTATCAATTCCCTCTTATGTATATGTGTCATACATATACCCTCGATTTTATGAATTGTTGTGTACATATTACAGTTAAGAATTTAAACATTTAACATAAAAGCTGGAGGAAACAGGAGCATAAATGCAGCCCTGGTACTTACCCTTATATCTCCATTTACAGCTCTGGAAGTGTGATTGAATGCGTGTGCAGGATCTTTGTTGTAAACTTTAAGGAAAGATCGGTCTTGAATATTCCTGGAATCAAAAGAATCAGTAATGATAACAGATGAAAGTAGCTTTATTTACTTTGTTGCCTGAAAGTTTCAGGTAACAGACAAACTGTAGGTTTGCAGCCAACCTATAAGAAAAACCTAAATGCCATAACTTAGGCACACACAAACAAACAAAAACCTACTTTGATTCTCTTTCCCATGGGAAGTATCATTCTTTCGCTACAACTCCACACCCATAAACATTAGATAGTGTCAAGTTTCTTTCAAGATCCTTCCACAGAGTAAAAACACTTTGAAGACAATAGAGCTTCAACATGTACACTGCACTCAAAAGGATTTAGTTAATATTTACATGTTTTATTGTGTACTCAGCCCACGTGAATTTTTGCTATTCTAAGAAGCAAGAATATCAAAAGAAAAGCAGTCTTTCTAACTGCAATTATTATTGAGGGAATTCTAATTATCAGCTTATTCACAAACCTGAAAAAAATTCCACAAAAGCTGAAAATTCAGTAGCAGATAAAACCTTCCTCTGAACTTTATCTATAATAAAGACATGTTTTTAATGGAGAAAAGTAGGAATTAAAAAAAAACAAATAAACAAGCAAAAATTTTGATGAATGCCACCACAGAAATGGTTTAGATGGAAAGCCTGAAGAGAATATTTATGTTTAATTAGGACCCAACACTTTGTCATTGATTAGTTAATTTTTCAGCTACTACATTTAGGAAAGAGTTAGATGACAGTAGTTTTCTATTTTGTTTCAAAACCTACCTTCCAATAATTTTATGGCTTAGACACTCACACTGAGTTCTGCTGATTTCTTGTCCATATTTAATCAGTAGCAAAGTCTCCAATCTACACTCACTTACATCCTTTCAAAGCCGCGATTCCTTTCATTTCCCAGTAGCGATCTCTAGAGAATTTACTTACACATGTGACTGAATTCCTTTCCTCCAGGTGCAGCTGCAAGTCTAGTGAACTGATCTTAATCACTGGGATTATCATTTAAAAATGAAGGAAAGGATTCTTGGGCAGGTCCAATTTCTTTCTTACAATGTCATATTAGAATAAGTGATTGCTTTGAATGGGTAGCTAGTCAGAACTTGTGCTGCTGTTGTAGATGTCTAGTAGTTATTCAAGAAACACCACAGCTTAAGAGACAGATCAGTGCCTTCTGTTTAAGAACTTCAGGGCTGATGAGAAATTTAGTATTTATGAGTGTTTACTTGTAGACTGCATAGGAAAATAGCTACCTTGCAGCAAGTTCAAGTACGTCAATTATTTATGGTAACATAAACACTTTCCATCTTGCAAACATGACCCTTTCACTGTGAGACTTGCACTGGGAGTCTGAGTTACCATTTTCTGCCTCAGAGTCGGAAATAAGTTCTTTTCCATACAAAGCAAGGTCTCTCATCTTCAGTTCAAGAAGAGGTATATTATTCATTTAAATAAATTGTATCTGCTGCCTGTTCTGTCTGATGGCTATGAGATGGTAGCTCAGCTAACTGGAGTTTGTTTTAAAAGCATTCTCCATAAATATTTCTTGTAGAAACATGACACTTTAAAGTAAAACATTGCTGCAAAGCAAAGCACCAAAATACTAGGCATTTGATCTCTGAAGTGAATTCTATTTCACCTCATGTTGCTATTCTAAGATAAACATTACCGATAACAGGTATATATTACTGTACTTTTATTACTACTACTATTTGCATTACTGTAGCTCCCAGATGCCCTTGGCACATTCAAAGGCCTCATTGCTCTGTGTGTGCTGTATAAACACCCCGCGAACTCAACCTCTTCACCAGCTTACAAGGTGAATAGAAGACAAAAGACAAGAAGATAGCTGCAGAAAGATAAGGGAACAAAAAGAAACGAGAAGACCATAGTCTCTCTAGCCAGAGGAGCAATAAATAGAAGCTGGGACCAGGGACATGCTCTGAGTAGGCAGTGCAACAGAGAGAGCGGGAAGGACACCAACGCAGTGGCTTTGCAGATGTCTGTGGAGGACGCCTTCCAAGCGTGTTACAAGGCTGCCTGAGAGAGCGTGAAGACACTTGTTTGAAAATTAAAGACATGCAGAATGAAAGCTGGCATTATTAACAAAGTGGAAGCAGATGGCACTTGGTACTGAACAAGAAATGAAAAGTAGCATTGAAGTGAGCTTGGAGGGGCCCTCATAATGAAGACAAGTAGTTTATATTTAATGAGATGGAAAAGATACAGCTAGAGGACAAATTAAAAAAATGCATGCGAAACAGTCTGCTTGTCAAACTAGGAGAACGATCTTTGTTGCTTCATTTGAATGGGTGAGAGTGAACAAGATCACCTGTGTCAACTGCTGACCATTACAGCAGTCGCTATTAAAAAGCTGCTGAATTATCTGAGTGTTTTTTTCACTACGTGGTGGGAAAGGGAAGGCTGTATCATAGGGACATTATGCAGAAAAAATCTGAAATCTACACTGGATGCAGAGCCCTGAACCACTTTAAGAAAAGGATCAGGTTATGGGCTTAAGTAGAAAGCTAGTGCTTTGTTCTCAGTGATTAACAAAAAAAAAAGGAAAGAAAGAAAAGGGGAAGGAGTGTTACGGCCTAATGAAGGGGAACATAAGAACACAAGCTAGGCTGAAAATAATGGTTCATGAGACTATATTAAAGAGAAGATCAAGATATTAGTCTGGATGGAAGAGGACGGATTCATGTCATCCAACTACAGACATTCACAGGGAAGATATCACAAGCTAGCTTCCCTGGCATGTATAATTTATCAGATAATTTTATAGGATGAATCACAACCAGCTCAAAACATGGATGTAAAAATCTCTACTTGGTCAGATTAATCCCATCCTAAAGGAGAGACAGAAAAATAAACGGGAGGGTCACCCAGGTAGGTATTATAATTCAACTAATCCACAGCAATAAGATGATAGACACAGGTACAGACAAGGAAAAGAAAGGGGGACAAAGCCCTGAAAAAACACAACAGAAAATCAATGTTTGAGAAGAGGACCTCTCAAATGATACGTGAAAGAGAGGAAAGAGACAGGAAGAAACCAGGAAAGAACAGCCACTGAAACAAAGGGAGATCAAAGTTTCAGGAAGAGAACATTGCAAGTACATAAGAGATCTGAGAGAAAAAGGATGTTCACAAAAGCTGGCCATTTGCTGACTTTGACAACTGCAATGGAACAGTAGGGAACAAAAGACAAGTTGGAATTAGAAGAACAAAATCCCAGACAGCTTAGAAATGGTTATAGGACAGAATTAGAAGATTAAAACTCCAGCCAATGGCTATAGTGACTTCTCAGTGCAAGTGAGAAAGGTGATGGGGTGGGAAGTGGAAATGTATGTTGTGGTCAGGGGCAGTTTTGCTAAGAGGCAGAGAAACATATTAGCAATGTAAGAGTAGGCACTTCAATTAAGTTAATAAAAAGACAAAGCAAGGGACGTGAGGCACAGAGGAACATGGGACAGCCTCCAAAGGAGGTGGCGAGCTTAAAAAGTTGACTGAAACATCTGTGTTAAAGACAAGGAAGTAGAGAATTGAAGGAAGACATGGCAAGCAAACGAAAGAAAAATGAACTTTCATTTCATCTGTTCTCTGAGGAGAGACACTGGCAAGACCTCGTGAAGAGCAAGGAACAGAAGGGGAGAAATTGTTGTGGAAATTGTCAAAAAGTGGTGAAAATGCAGCTGGTAGTGCATGCTTTGGACTCCATTAAGCTGGAAGTGGTGAGGTTTCCTTAGTGAGAAGGGTGGCAGAACTGAAGGAGGGAATTTTGTTATGGAGGAAGTCAGCTGGGTCATGGGATTTCCTCTAGAAATGCTCTACAATACAGGCATAGAACAGAGGAAGCAGATGTTGAGATTGAGCCAGGCCTGAGGTTGGCAGATGCCTGCAATAGGAGCAAGGGAAAAAAAGGTGGAGTGGTATTAAGATAATCAACAACCACATTCTCGGGGGCAGGGAGGAGACGAAGTCATAAGCTGTTACTCTGAAACTCAAGGGAAGATGGAGGGATAAAGTGAGAGAGAAGGAGCCAATGGGCCAGACGATGGTTGGCAATAATGTGCTTGCCAACAGAGACGTAGTAACCCAAGTCTTAATTTTATCAGTCAATCCAATCTTGTGAACAGACTGTTTGATGTACAAGAAACTTGAGCACATGATGAATGATGATGCAAAAAATCAGATGGGTCTTAACACAGGCATTACAGTGGCCAAGGAGGGGTGTGGGAGTCTCTAAAGCAAGGAAGATAAAAAAACAGTAACTGAAATCCGAGGCTGGCTAATGACAAGCCACTGGATAGACAGCCTGAGGAGAGCAAGACAGAGGTGAGAAAATGGAGCACGGTGCTGTTCAAAGAAGAAGATGAATGGGGGAACTGGAAGTGGCAAGGCTAGAAAAGCTCCAACTTGCTCTTTTAACTACAAAATTATATGGAGAAGCACCTGAGCCACAGGATCTCCAGAAGAAACAAGGCAGCAGTGGACAGAACACTTCTTTTCACATCTTTTTCCTGCACTGGTGGCAGACTGGCAGAGAGGAAACACCTTTTCTGCTTTCTCCTTCATCTTCTTATGCTCTTCTGTCCTTTCTTTTTATCATGTAACTGCTTATTAAAAGGACGGCACAAAGGCCCACCATATTTCCTTCCACAGTTTCACAGGGTGTAACATGTCTGATGTGCGCCTGAGAGCTTTGTTGCTACATGATTTGGGGCTTTCTAGGGACCCTGAGAACCTGGTCCTTCTGATTGAAGAGCACAGACGTAAGGACAGAAGGAACACGGTTAATTAAGTAGCTGCACTCCCACAAAATACAGGATAGAAATGTGATGCACCCAGATGTTATTCAGATAATTTATTGACAAAGCTCTGAATTAGTGAAGGGGAGTGACTGCATCAATTGCTGCATCCTGACATAAAATAGGAAGGTGTTGGGGCTCCTGCAGCAGCAGTCACCAGTGCCACAGATCTTTGGCAGTATTAGATGATGAATAATTGACACTGTTGTGAGGACAATGGTGACATTGATATTTGTAACTTCAGGCTCACAAGGATCAAGCTTTGCTCTGCCAGCAAAGAAAAAACCTGCAAATGCTTATTTTGAGTTCTGTATTTTAAATATTTATGTCTCAGTTAAAATTGAATAAAATATTAAATATGTGAACCTGCATGTACTATATGAATATTTATCAATGTCTTGTGCAATAGATATTGCACCTACAGCTCAACGCAGTGTCAGATCAAACCTCCCGTATTACTCAGATACCACTGAACATGCCTTTATGTGTCAGGCCACTATCTGTCAGATACTTATCAGCCCACAATATATCACACACTCCTTTTTATTCTCTAAGTGCACTACAAAAAAAACAAACAAACCCCAAAACCCAACAAATCCCAAACCCAAAAGCTGTAATTCTATGTTTACTTACCTCACATCACACAATTCATAGTATATGTTCCTGCTCTCATCCTTGATGTAAATGGCCACACTGGGTGATTCCAGCATTTTCATTGTCAGCTGCTGGGGGAAGGCACTTACAAATAGGGCACGAATTGTGTCTGTGCTTGTGATTTCATTTGGCATCCTCAGCTGCTTTGTCTCGTCTCCATACTGAAGATATAAAACACCTACAAGCAAAATATAATAACAAGTTACATTTTCTTAAGTGCACAGTAATGATCTTGGCTTCAAAATCTATGTGGAACATAGACCAAGCTCAGAACAAGAAGAGAAATAACAGGTCACAATCCTTACTCATAAAGCACATACAACATTTTCCTTTCCAACACACTATTGGAATAGAGCACAAAACAGTGATATGCTTGCCCCAGTACTGCACTTTGCTGAGAAGCCTTTTACTGTTCTTCAGTTAGAAAAAACAGAAGTTTACTTCAAGAAGGCAAATGGAAAACCCCAAACACACCAAATCTGCTCTACAGTGGAAGGTGTTGGTAAATCACAAGGTAGTTTGTTTTTTTTTTTAAAGCAGTCGAGGAAGAACTTTATCCTTTTATAGCAGCCAGTTTTGCTTAAATATAAATTTGGCATTTTGGCCTCACACCCAACAAACCCCCCCCCAAAAAAACAGATTTCCATTTTAGCAGTAGGAATTTTATATTCACAGTTCAATTTGCTGGCCTTATATAGTATAAAGCCCCAGGTGAAACTCCTAGCAGGTGTAGAACTGAGGTCTCACACAAAAACATGAGAAATTTTGGATCCTTTCAGTTTCACAGCACTGTTAACAGTCATCGTTCGCACTCGGGGAGAAACATGAGTAATCTTAGATGCTGAATTGCAACATATGGACATTTGTATTCACTCAAAACAAAAGAACAACATTCTTATACAGCTAACTCTCTATTTTCAGGGAATGCGAGGCTGTGAGATGCTCAATAATGGAAAAAAACATGGACCAGGGACTCAGTGAGGAAATACTAAGTACCTCTTCCACAATGCCCGTGTTGGCCCTGCCAGGGCTATGCTGATTCCCACACAACCAGAAGCTGCCTGTTCTCCACTGGCCCATACTACACAATGACCACAGCTCTTTAGCTTTGCTACAGCCCAGTCACATTCCATCCCAAGCTACAAAGTACTCCAAGGACTGAAGCTCTGAGAAGAGCCATCTCAATCAACAGCAGAAATCAAACTGAACTTGATGGGGTTGATTAGCTAAGACCGTGCTGCACCTAGCTCCTAAAGATCACCAAAAGGTCTTCTCTTGAGCATCTCCAGTGTGGGAAGACTTATTAGGACCTGCACAGCAGGAATTAGGCTGCCACAGGGCTGTATCCAAACTAAGAAACTTCCTGAGATACACAGCACTAGTGAGTAGATGCAGAGACAAATGCTCAGCCGAACTCCTTCAGATATAGAAGAAAGGAGAACTGGTAAGCCCAGGTAAGCATGGATGTCCTGACTGAGCACGGACTGCCAAAAGTATGCTGTGCTCCTTCTGAGCCATCTAGGTGTCTCCATGCAACACTGCACTGTGCCAGGAAGAAGAACCTTTATTCTCTTGCTATCTGTAAGAGATGGAGCAGGTATAGCTTCTGCAGTAGTGTAAAAAGACAATAAAATGGCAGATCACAGAATCACAGCATGGCTGAGGTTGGAAGGCACCTCTGGAGGTCATCTGGTCCAAACCCTCCACTCAAGCAGAGCCACGTATAGCCACTTGCCCAGGACTGTGTCCAGACAGCTTTTAAATGCCTCCAAGGATGGAAACTCCACAAGTTCTCTGGGAAACCTGTGCCAGTGCTTGGTGACCCTCACAGTGAAGAAGATTTTCCTGATGTTCAGAGGGAACCTTACATGTTTAAGCTGGTGCCCATTGCCTCTGGTCCTGTCACTGGGCACCACTGAAAAGTGCCTGGCTCTGTCTTCTTTGCACGCTCCCTTCAGGTACTTTTATACATTGATGGGATCCTCGAGCCTTCTCCTCTCTAGGCTGAACAGTCCCACCTCTCTCTCAACCTTTCCTCATAGCAGAGGTTCTCCACCGAGTTAATTATCCCTGTGGCCTTTTGTTGGACTCTCTCCAGTATGTCCATGTCTCTCCAGTGCCAAGGAGCCCAGAACTGGACATAGCATTTCAGGTGCTGAGTAGAGGGGAAGGATCACCTCCCTTGACCTGCTGGCAATATTTTGTCTAATTGCAGCTCAGGATACCATTGGCCTGCTTTGCTGCCAGGGCACATTGCTGGCTCACATTCAGCTTGGTGTCCACCAGGATCCCCAGATCCCTTTCTGCCAAGCTGCGTTCCAGCTGGGTAGCCCCCTGGTGGATGGCGGTGCATCCACTTTGCAGACATCTAACAGGATGGTGGTGCATCCACTTTGCAGACATTTAGCATCCCAGAATAAGATGGAGTAGAAAAAATGTAAAAAAAGACAGTAAAAATACCACTGAAGTTTGTATTTCCACCAGCTGTTTGAGAGGCACTGCCACAGCTAAATGTTTTGAAAATGGCTCAAAAGCTATCTAGCCATCGGAAAGTATTTGGAAAAATAAAACAACATGAGATCTGCTCGAGAATCAGTGATTCCAGAAACATCTACACTGAAGTCACTGCAGCTCATGTAGATATACAGCAAAGGCAGTTTTACACCACCCAGTTTGGATGTTCATAGTGACACAATGGTAGAAGCACAGCATTCAGCCTGAACTAACTGCTAAAGGCTTTATTACATTTTCAGGCAGCTGGGGCCTGTGCAGATTCCGTGTTGCCATGCCTTTGCATCTACCAATAACCAACACCGGTAGGCTAAAACTAGGCAGAGTATTTTACACAAACTGAATTCACCACAGTAATTGCAGTGTGGACACACCGTATGTTGTTCTCTCATGGCCAATACAAACAGGAAGGTTTGGAACACAAGGTCCTCAATGCAGTTACCATCAGGCATCATCAAATCCCAGCAAATCACAAAACTTAGATGGTAACTCAGTGATTCTCACGTGAAAGTCATCAGCAATGGGATGCGCAGTTTATAGTCCTGAGATACAAACACTGAGCAAAAGCAATGGGAAAAACTAAGGTCCTAGAATACAAAGTTACTAAACGAAAAGAAGGGAAGGCATTTTAATCTATGATAAGCCCTCTTTTCCCTTCGTCTTTAGTATTTTTGTCCCAATGTTGTCCATAATTGCTATAGAAGAATGAACACATACATAGTCAGACGTTCCTACAATCAGTGGGTAGATAATTGTGCTTGCACTTAGGAAAGGAAGATGTTAATTTTTCTGAATCCTAAACAGACCACTCAACATTACCTAACCATTATTTAGTATTAGGTTGCTTTTATAAAATGGAGCTGTTAACATAATTTTCCTATGATTATCAGGAGCTGATATTTTTTCTTTCATTAAAATTGCAGTCAGATCCCCTATGAATCCTACTACAAACTTCCACTTCCTTATGGCTAGAAAAATTGTCTCAGACTGAAAAGTAAGCAGTTTTCTTTCAAAGATTGAGGAGAATTTCCCTAAGAATTTTATTTTTAATGTCAATATTTAAGGAGTTATTAAACTATTTTCCCTTCTTTTCATTTTAATTCTAGACATAATTTTTTTCTGTATGTTCTTCTAGGTAAAATTGGCTTTTCATTGCTCATTCAAATATTCTATGCAACTAAACATTCTTTAGAATTTAGAAACTAACTATATCTGTAAAAAAAATTTGGTACATATGTTTTTAATGACTGCATTTATTTCACTGTTCCAAGATGTGCATAAACTTATTACTTTTTGATGATAGCTTTCAGTTCTTAGGAAGAACATAAGGAACCTTCTATATTTTGGCATTTGAAACTTTCTTGGATTAAATGGCAAAAAAAAAATTTGTTGGCTAAAAAAGTAGACTTTGCAATATCAGCTTTGCAGTTGTGTGTGACTCTCTTTTCTGCTCAGTTTAGAAGTTAGTGCAGAATGCAGAAAATGCTGTTTTTGCATTTCAGGCCACTAAAAACACGCTGACTACTGAGCTACTGAAACCATTAACACAAAATAAATGGTAGAGTTGAAAAATCTTCCTTATACACAAGTCTAAATCACTTCAGAACAGTCTTGACTCTGCCTGTCCTCCAAGACTCCCACAAAATATTGATCCAAAATCAAATTACAGTTGTCTTTAGGTCTAGCATTTTCAAAGCATGCTTGTTATCCAAAAAGATCATGCCTGAAAATAGACAGCTTAAACATACATCTCAGAGAAATGTTTTGGCCAAAACCTCACTGTAGGGGGAAAAGACATTTTCAAAGGCATTAATAAATTATTTTTTCCTTACTCTCCCTTAAATCACATGGCCTTAAAAAAACTCCTGCCTTTCCTCTTGAGCTGTCTGATCTGCATCATGCTTCAGGGCATTTCCTATTTGACAAAACTAACTGCTCACTTCTAAAAATCCCGTTTCAGCATGACAGAATAAAGAGACTCAAAATCTATTATTTTAAGCTATTGACGTTATTTTTCTCCGACACATTGCCAAGCTGAAACTGAATGCCGGCAATACCCACAGGCCCAGCTTCACGGAATCTGCTAGGGCTCTGAGGTTTGTTTTACCTTCAGCTAAAAAATTACTCCCATGGAGAATTAAAGCAAGAAGAAACAGAACATAACTCAGGCATTGCTTTTCTCAGGGCACAGCACATATGCCAGCAAAGCTGCTGGAAAGAAAGTTAAACACAACGGATCTTAATGTCTCTCTGTACCCTGAAGTCCTTCTTGCACCTATTCTTCTGTTACAACGGATCTACCTGAAACATGAAGATTGTGCTGGTCTTTATAAAACACAAAACAAAGAGGACTGCAAAATGCCCTGCCACTCTAGCAAGACAGGTATGAAGATCAGTGTGAATGAGGAAACTTCTCCATGCAACTGTTTTGAAAGTAGAAGTCAGACAACACTGTGGCTACCACTCGTAGGTGCTCCCAGACGCCACCAGCCCTGGGCTTTCCTACAGCTACAAGGCAAACTGCAATGTTAGGCTTTCCCCTTTGTCATGCTCAGAAATACCTCCTGAATTTCTCGTCGTTCTTCACCCTATAGGTAGCAGGCCACAGCATTAAACACAGGCCATAGCAGAACATTTACATGTAAGCCAGGCCTTAGAAACTTAAACTTCTTTGCAAATTGCTTCACAACATTCCTGTCAACAGAAAGGTATGCTTTATAGTAGGAGAAATCAAACAGCTGAGAGGTGAAAGGACACGTTCAAAGAAAGGTTTACAAGCATAAACCCAGATCTGATGATGATCATGCGAGCACACCACATGACCACCCTTTCCTTCCCTGCATACAGAGCTCTTTCAGAAACAATTTTCTACCCCCCCTTTGCCAACGGTCAGCGACAGAAGAACTTGCAAAATAGTTCTCATGGCTGGTCTGCATGAAACGCAACACAGTTCAATGAAAGATGCACCACTATCAACCTGATTTATGTAGGCAGTGCCTCCTGCACGAGCTACGCCCATCAGCACTGGGTTTGAGGGTGCCCAGAGCAGTCACCCTGCACCTCTAGACCAGCCAGCGCAGCTCCGAGGACTGCCTGCACCGCGGCTGCTGCTCACACAGACACCAGATGCGTGAAAGGCTCAGACACTGCTGCTGGGCTGCAAAACCCACTTGTCAGCTGAGGACATGCCCACATGGCGTAACGGTGAACCATACCTGAGCTCATGGGGTCCAGGCTGGCTTCAGAGCAAGGAGCACTGTCAAAACAGCTCAGCACTGCACCCATACTGGTTAAGATCATAACTCCTTAGTTACAACTGGTAAAGGCATATTCCTTATAGCAAAAGCTAACGTTATGCAGGCAGCATGACACCACCCAGCTCACATCTCTCAGCACCTCCATCTAATACACGGTGCTGACCTAACCCCGACGAAGCACCATGTTATCATGGTTATATTGCTAACAATGATCTCAGTGCTGGGCAGCCTGGATGCCTGGAACAGCTTTAATCACAAATCACTTTTATTTTCACAACAGGAATTATCCTTCCAAACTGGTTATTTAAGAGAGAAAAACATGAAGCGTACAATAGCAAAGAAAAGTTAAATACCTGATAAATCAGTAATAAGTTAACAAACACGACTGAGTCATCTTCTGTGATCTTTATGAATACCAGTTAATTCTCTCACACAATTAATTTTAAATGGAAAAATATTGGTACTCACATAATCCTCTCATAATTCTCTTCTCACAATGGAAAAGACAAAACCGAGGCAGAGGAGTTAAATAACTCCTCAGTGTAATGAAACAAAATACAGTCAAAGCTTACATTTGAATTAATGAGTTTCTTTCCTGTGAAGCTACAGGACACTCACTGTATAGGCAAGACAACTTGCAAATTTCTGCACTGCAAAATCTTACTGACATCTGGCAAAACCTTAATCCATGGGCTCCTGTCTGAAGAGAAGTATTAACTGATGATAATATCTGTGTTTGGCTGATGTTGGATGCTTGGGTGCTGGAGCACTGAAACCTTCCCAAGGAAACAGAAATCATTGGCGAGAACAAGGCACTGCTACTTTCTTCTGACCCAGCTACTCTATGTATCCTCTGGAAATTTAGTGTCTAAATTGAAAATTTAATGTAATTAATTAGTAAAGCTGGTTGGACTACAGTTGGACTACTACTAAATCAAAGATACAAAGCCAGATATAACTAAAACAGAGGCAAAACATGTACAGGAGGCCTTCAGACCTTGTTAGGTGAATAATAACATCAAAAAAGTGTATTAGAAATTAGCATAGGGTATATAAGGAATGGAAAATTAGATAAACTAGCAATGAAAGCTGTATCTTAAGGTGAAGAAATACAGAGCACATGGTGAAGAAAAGCAGTGAGAACTGCCAGAAATCAAGCTGAGCTATATTTTGCAAAGTAAATAACACAATGTTGAGTTAGAGGTTGGTGAAACTGTCATTAGATTTTTTCACTCTTTACCTAGCCATCATTTAACCACACCTTTTTGAGACGATGGACAGTCTTTTTTCATGCGGGTTTAGCTTGATTTTCCACCATATCTCCATGGAGTCACCAGCTCCCTCTGCACTTTCCCTCACACTGAAACCAGCAGCAAAGCCAACAAGCAAAAGTGAGAAAATGCACACTTGTTTCTTCCCCATATTTATGTCAAATCATTAGTTGAGACTTATGTCAGTTTTAAAAACTATGGGTAACTTTTAAAATCTTGATGATAGCTATTCTTGTTGGGACACTTCAGGACAATTCAGATTGGATCACAATAAAAACTGCCAGGCATTTTCTCAAAATTTTTTTATTTCTTTGTTTTTGGTTTTGTTTGTCTGTTTGTTTGTTTTTTTCTTTTTTTGAGGGGGTGGGTTTTGTTTCGTTGGTTTTTTTTTGTTTGGTTTTGTTTTTTTGTTTGGTTGGTTGGGTTGTTTTTTTTTTTACTAATATGCCAAGATCCTTCCAATTTTTCTTTGATTTTTATTTGACAAAATTGTAATATGTAAGACTGTGAGGGTGGCACAGGCCCACATTGTTCTCTGCCTCCCCAATCAGATAAACAGAAATAACACATAGTTGGTGTCCTTATCACCAAATTCTGCAAAAGTTATGCAAACGTAAGTTTATTACAGTAACAACTCTTGCAGTGTGGAAGAAATTCCTCAATATGCAGTTCTTACTTTCCACACCCTCAAGACTTGTCTCTCCTATTTCACCACACACATTTTCAACTAGTCTGAGGTCATTGCCGTGATCCTTGTGGTATTTCTAGCCTGAAGCTCTCGTACTAGTTTCCATTAGCTACTTCCTGCTGATACTCTGTCCTCCACACTCAGAAAATGTCTACAAATATCTTTAGCTGTTTTCAAGTACCAAGACAATCAAAAAGTAGATCTTGTAATGAACTAAAAACAATTACTTATTTTATATAATTTTCTTATTTTATATAATTTCCTTATTATTCTTTCAAAACTAAAGAGTTTTGCTCAAGGTCTTAAGTTGTTTGATAACAATTTCAATAAAAACAGGAGCTGTTTCATTTAGCCCAGTACTACTTCTTACTGCTGTTTCATCCTTTTCTACTATTTACTACAGTGACTTGCTGTAATTCTGCAATAGATTTGGTACTTAGTGAAAAAACACATGGAAAATTCAGTAGTCACACAAAATTTCTACCAAAGTGTTACAAGAAATAAAGATTTTTAATTGTCACTCAAATACTAGCACTTTTCTACAAACAAATAGGTTTAACTGGCTAAGAAGAAAAAGCAAAAACCAAGAAGAAAACCGACAACTTCTTTTAGCTAAAGAAAAACTGGTATTTGTCCTATCTGATTGCAGATAAAACCCGTGAAATAGCCTACTGCCACAAGACAACTTTGTCCATATACCTATGTCAGCGACTCCATCACATGGAGACAGTTACTTCTATTATCTATAGAGTCTGAAGGGACATTTCAGTCTAACCCAATTCCCCAGGTGAAAAATGATGACTTTTGGACAATAATTGCATCTATACCCTTGCTCTTGCCAGAATAGCCCAGCTCAACAGCAAGATGACTTCCTCATATCCCTAACTGACAAAACAACGTAAGTGAACTTTGAGGAACACCAAAATCCTATGATACTTAATGACAAAACATAAAAAAATGACAACTGAACAACTCCGTGAGATGAACTAGAAATTTCGTGTGTACAAGTGCTATTTTTCAGGGGGCCCATAGACTCTGCCACGCTCTGCATTTGCTCCAGTTCACATTCACCAGTTTAGTGTAATAAAATCAGAGAACTACTTCTGAACAGGAGCAGGACATGCCTACACAGGCTCTCGCAGCTGCACCACTTTTGCCCACCAGAAGCTGAGTCCCGGACCTCTGACGAAGCCAGCAAGCCATGGCCAGCCAGCCATGTTAAGCATTTATGGACACTGTAAGCAAGTACTTTGCATAAGGACATCTCTGTTAGTAACTTTAAAAGGGGCAACAGCAAAAAAGACAAGAAAACATCAAATAAATTTCTTGGAATGCATGTTCTTCCTCTTGAATAAACACAAAGAGAGAGAGAGATATCCTACCCCAACTATATTTCATTCCTATAGAAATCAGCTGTATCAAACACACTATTTTATATGGTGACTATTTTATAAACCCTGATTTTTCAGTACTAAACCGTTTAGAAGTGATGCACTCTAAAGAATGGGACCACTTCAATACTCCATAGCCATGGAGCATTAAAGTCACACAGTCCATGCAGGAATTTGTAGTTTTGCTGTATCTACCAAATTTTCTGTATTTACGGTAGGAATTCTCTTCAATACTTCCAAAGTTACTGCATTTCTGAAGAGTTCACTACTGTCAGTAGCAAGGTTAGGGGTTGAGCCATCAGCATGTAAGAACAAAGCTGGTTACAGCATCACACCAGAAAGCCACCTACATGGGCTCGAACAAGCAGCTTGACTTTCTGTGAAGTCGTTAAGGCCCACATTAAACAGGATCTTGGACCCATGAGCTTAGCACGGTTAAGGAGAAGAATGCCAGGAGGAAATTTACTGGGTTCACTCCAGTCTGTCATTCTCTCTTTTGTACTGGGGAGCCAAAACTGGACATAATACTCCATGTGCAACCTCACGAATGCTGAGAGGAGGGAAATAATCACTTTCCTTGAGACTTGCTGGCTAAACTTTTCCTATCACCAGCTATGTGGTTTTCACTGCTGCAAGGATACGCTGCTAACAGATAGTCACCTCCGTGTCAGACCCAAAGTCCTTTCTGCAAAGCTGCTCCCAAACCAGTCCGTCCCTGGTGATGTTGTTGCCCAGGGCTATTCTGTCCCTGTTGAAAGACTCAATATTTGCCTCTGTGGAGCTTCATGAAGTTCCTGCTAGCTCATTCCTCTGACTCACCGGGGTACCAATGGGCGTCTGGCTGACCATCCAGCATATTAATGGCTCTTCCAAACTTAGTGTCAGATTTGACGCTGGTGATGGTTCATTCCATCCATGCTAAACAGTACTGGTCCCAGAGTCCACCTCTGAGGAAGATCACTGAAAACCAGCTGCCAATTAAAGCATTGGCTTAATGCTTGAAAGCGACCCTAATCTCCCCAATGTGGCTACAAGGATGCCATGAGAGATGTGAAAGGCCTTGTTAAAGCCAAGATAAACAACATCCACTGCTCTTCCCTCACACAGATGGTCTGTTCATGAGAGAAGGTAATTGGGTAGAAGCAATGGTACCAAGTCCTTCTCTTTTGTAAGAGTTGAGTAGCTAAAATTTATCCAGAAGGGCTCCCATCTTGAGAGTTGGTCAGACCATTGCCCCTGATATCCCAAGAGAGTACCCTAATCAGCAGGCTATCAACAAGCCTCTGATGCAGTGATTATCCTCTTATCCTGTTTAAATTGGGCTACTTTATAGCCAAAATGCAAAAGAGGGAGGGAGAGAGAGAATGAGAACAAAAACAAGAGACAGACTGTGATACTACAGAGATGACAGTACTTCCCTTTGAGAGCAGAAAACAGAATTCAGGCCCTGCACAGTAACTATGCATCAGAATCACTACCTAAATGTATAAACAGTGTTGGAAGCACGACTAAATCCTAGAGCTGTCCTCATTCAGGGACTTGCTGTCAGCACTGGCAGCAAATGCTAAATACACTGTGCTGAGGGACAGGCTCGTACTATGCCTCTCTGCTTGTCAAAGCCTTGCACTTCTTGTGACACATGGAATTTCAATTTTGTTTGCATGTGCTTGTGCAAATGGAAGGGTCTGGTGTTTGTGTGACTTACTGTTATTAGAGCTGGGCTTACAAATTATACCTAATGTGAAAATTAGATTAAATTTGCTTGAGTGATGGCTCCTGTGCAAGATATGACTCGTGGGACACCTCCATGTGGCCTCCTACCTTTCCTCTGAAGGGTAGTTTGGCCTGTACAAGCTATTCCAGCTGCCAAATCCCTCTTCCAGCAGACATCAAATGCTGAAAGCCCAAATTGCTGCTGCCAAATCAGAGTACGTGGTAGGATAAAGACATTGCACCTTCTGTGATTTGGGGTAAAGAGGAAAGCCACTGCCACCTTGACATAGCTGTATTAAGTTTATCAGTTGGGACCCCCAAAACTCTACCTTTCCCCCTATCTTCACCACTTTTCACTCTGGTTTATTCATGTTGCAAGGTCCTCCAATAGTAGTATTTTCTAACTATACATATTACCCAACACGGTGAGGTCCCATTTTCTGTTGGGGTCCTTTAGTATCACTGCAGTGCAAATAAATACTAAAGATTGCATTCAGAAAACATTTAAAGAGATGTATCAGTGACAGATACAGACTTGCATAGCTAATGGTTTTACTTAGCCCACTGCACATCTTCTACTGCAGTCTCACTGCAACGAACCCATTGGATCCATGCTGGTACAGTCTGTTGCAATGGAGTCAAATTCAGCCTTGGTGCATGCAGCATCTAAAATACACTGCTTATCAGCTTTTTAGTGGCAGATAGAACGTGCTTCTGTCAAGACAGTATGTACTAAATAAGATCTTCCTTCTTGGAAGCATTTTTTTGCAGGTACACACAAGACATTCTTCTATAGGAGGAAGAATGTGTTAAGCAAACAATAACAGAGGGCACAAGTGCTAGCCCAGGAAGGCTCATATTTCACTCTTCCATACAACTGTCCTTCACAAATCATATACAGACAATAAATTAAACAGAAAAAAACTCACAGCACAATGGTATGTTGATATAATCATTTACCTTCTTTTGCCCTTTTGATGCAAAGTATTTCAGAGGTCTTTTTTATTTTCTTTCCAAGTTCAAAAACTTTAGCTCTAATTCGAAGAAATGTGAAAGAAGATAAAGTCTAAAAAAGCTGGACAGGAAAACTACTGTTACCTCAGAATATTTTCATTTCCTAGTATCTGTGTTTCAATTCAATAATTGGAACTACTTGTTTCAGGCTGGTTTTTCTACAGACCTGCCAGCCCACATTAATGTATCTGACCATGACAGCAAACATTTACATGATCTTTTTGCATGTTGGCTGCTTTGCATACACTGTAAAAAAGACAAAATAGGGAAAATTCCTTTAAGATGACTGCATACATTAAAGCTATACTCAGCCTTAACTTGAAATGCAGTTCCCAGGGAGTTCCTCTCCCATGAATTAAACTGAAGATCTTGCTGACTTCATTAGGCTTCAGTCATGCCCTAGGGACTCTGAGAGGGCAGTGCCACTGCTAACAAATCACAGACTTCTCTTATAAAATCTAAGGCTGTTCACACATCTTCTGCCTGATTTAACATGCCTATTTTAATTTCTAACTCATAAATAGTAAATAATAATTAATTACAACCAATGCAAGTCTACCTTTAGTATTTATATTTTTCTATGCAAGTCTTGCAGTTCATTGTATACACACGGATAGACTTATTTCTACTTTTAGGTGACAGCAACTAAGTCACTATCCCTCTCTCTGCAAAAGTTTTTTTATGTTTAAAATTATAACTACAGCCCTGACTTTCTTTTAAACAGGCTTTGAGAAATACCTGGAAAAAATGCTACAAAAGATCCAGGTGTTAGTATTATAATTGGTAACAGCGTTTAACATTGCAGACGACACCAAGCTGAGTGGTGAGGTTGACATGCCTGAGGGATGGGATGCCATCCAGAGGGACCTGGACGAGCTTGAGAAGTGGACCCATGTGAACCCCATGAAGTTCAACAAAGCCAAGTGCAAGGTGTTGCACATGGGTTGGGCAACCCTCAGTATCAGTATGGGGGATGAAGGGATTGAGAGCAGTTCTGTGGAGAAGGACTTGGTGGTACTTGTGGATGGAAAGCTGGACATGACCTGGCAATGTGTGCTTGCAGCCCAGAAAGAAAACTGTGTTCTGGGCAGCATCTGAAGTAGCGTGACCAGCAGGTCGAGGGAGTTGATTCTCCCCCTCTACTCCGCTCTCGTGAGACCCCACCTGGAGTACTGCGGCCAGCTCTGGACTCCTGAGCACAGGAAAGACATGGACCTATTAGACCGAGTCCAGAGGAGGGCCACAAAAACGATCAGAGGGATGGAACACCTCCCACATGAGGAAAGGCTGAGAGAGTTGGGGTTGTTCAGCCTGAAAAAGAGAAGGCTCCAGGGAGACCTTATAGCAGCCTTCCAGTACTTAAAGGAGGCCTACAGGAAAGGTGGGCACAGACTTTTTAATAGTGACTGTAGCGACAGGACAAAGGGTAATGGTTTTAAACCAAAAAAGGATAGATTTAGACTAGATATACGGAAGAAATTTTTTATTACAAGGGTGATGAAACACAGGAACAGGTTGTCCAGAGAAGTGGTAGATGTCCCACTCCTGGAAACATTCAAGGTCAGGTTGGGTTGGGCTCTGAGCAACCTGATCTAGTTGAAGATGTCCCTGCTCATTGCAGGGGGATTGGACTAGATGACTTTTCAAGGTCCCTTCCAACCCAAACTGTTCTATGATTCTATAATTTCCATAGAAGGCAACAGCAAATTAATTAATATTAGACACTAAAATCAGCACCTCCTAAAACTTGGGGTTGGGAGGGTAACAAATAATATTCAGAATATTCCATGATTGTCTAAGACCCTCCCTATGCCAATCCTTAAGTGTTTGTGTGATTTTACTCCTGTGGGTAATCCCTCTGAAGGCAAATAAAATGTAAATGTTGTCAGAATCAGGCATTCCTGCAGAGGCCTTTTTATACCACCTACTTTTAGGTGCAGGTTTGCCAGTGAGGAGCCCTGTCATCCTCTGCTGCTTATTCACTTGAACCAGCGCAGCTGGGCGCCTTGGGTGAGACACCCAGAAAAGGCGCCTGCAGCCCGCGAGCCATAAAGCTTCATCCCCCTCAGTGACAAAACCAAATCCTTATGCGTTTATGGAAATCCCTCCTAATACCATCCTCTTTCTTAATCCAACCCTGCATGTACAGCCTGATCCTGCAGGAGCACCTACACCTCTTACTAAAGCCAGAGGTTGTAACCACACCCTGCCTTTCGGGGCTGTGGGCGATCACATCAACTGCCCCAATCGCTCCGTCACCACAGAGGACGCCAGTGCCTGGCCCTTGCAAAGGATCAGGCCCATCTTTTTGTACAGGTGTGCCAGATGAAAGACTACAAGTGAAAATATTTGTCAGTCTTCATTTTGTTGCAGAGGTACCGGAGCAGTGACAGCAGCGAGCTGCAGCGTGGGCACAGGATGGCTGCTGGCGTAACCTTGCTGGGCGCTTGTCAGGTTCTGCTTCCTCCAGGCAAATTGCAAGTGAAGTTTGTTGAAAGCTTTTGAGCACTTTCCAGGTTTCAGCTGATTCTCGCCCTGACAGTTTTGCTAGATAATTTTTTCCCACAGTTATCGCACTGGAAAAACTCCCAGCTTTCAAATAGATATTTAAAAGTACATTTCATTTTCTCTTGCACAGTGAATTTATTTATTTTCATATCTCATTTTGTCTCCAGGCCGCAGATTGATGAGACAAGTGCCAATTTCTGATGGACCTCTTAGCCAAGAAAGACCTTCATTTCAAAAGCTGTGGCTGAAATTTGAAATGGGCCCACAACTGCAATACTGTTTTCTCGGTCAACTCCACGCGGCATGCGACAGCCTCGCATGTCAGAATACCATGTCCTATTAGATTAGTCTTGACTGATAAAACCATGATGTTGGGGTAGCCAAAATGCATTACTGCTATTCCTTCTCAGCCTCCATGTTAACTCAGACCACAATTTAAAAACAAACTGATTCATATGCAGTTAATAAAATAGGAACCTACAGAAGCATTAAGATTTCAAAAAGAAAGCATCAGGTTTTTAAAACAACAGCATTGAGATATTAAATGTAAAATTAATAAAAATTCACAAAAGTTGGTCATTTTCCTCACTGAACTTTTGTTGGCTGAGGATCTAAACATAATTTGTATTTAAATTAGACTAAATTAAAAAATTAATAGAGATGGAAAGGGAGGTGATTATACATAGCTTGTTTAAAATCATGTGAACATAAATATTTTTATGACACTTTTAAAATTGAAGTTATAAACAGTTTCCTGTTTTTTAAAAATAAAGACTCCCCTTGGGCTGCTGGAAGTAAAAACAATCCTAACAGGACCACACTCGCAAAGAGTCTCAAAATTAAAATTTCAGAACATTGTTCACAGTGGTGTTAGAACACACTGGCAGAAAAGACTGAAAAGGACTTTATTGTAAAAGAAATGCATTGAAGAATAATAATCTAAAATTGAACTTTTTTAGAATAATTTTTAGACCATCTTCTAAAACAAACTATTTGCTATTAATAGTTCCTGGAACAACTTGAAAAAGACAGATTGTAGGGTGGTGACAACATATTACCTCCTATTTGGCTGGTATGATGATCCCTTAAGCCACACATAGCTGTGACCCCTTCTGGAATGCAAGTGGGAAAAGGTTTATTTTGCTCCAGTTTCAAATCCAAAATCTCTCAACTCAAATGCTTCATGTTACATAGTTGCTTCCCCCCAACCCTGCATTTTGCCTGTTCAGGCTGGGATAAGCCAGGGTCTTGCCTCCAGTATATGAAAAACAGGCTGAGATAGAGTGCCTTGCAAGGTCTGAAATCCTGGCCATTAAATGAAATGGTGCATCTTCATGTGAGCGTCCCCCATTAGGACCTGGACAACACATTTCACTCTATGCAACAGATGGTAAAATAAATGGTTTCTAGGTGAAGAACAAGTGATAACAGCAGCACTTCTCAGCCTGGAGAAGAGATGACCCAAGGGAAATTACAGGCCTACAAAAGCAAAGATGGCTCAGGGGAAGCAGATAGCGATCTGATGTTTGCTGTCACTTCCAACCCAAGGACAAGGGGCCACAACATTAACTTAGAGCAGATAAGCAAATTCCAAACAAAACAAGAGAAAAGCCATGGTTGGGCAGTAACCAACAAAACTTGCTGCCAAAGTCACAGCCGCACTGTTGCGGATGTGGAAAATTTACATGGGTTCAAAGGGAGACTGAACAAATACCTGGAGGAGACATCTCTTGAAGGTTATTATACAGGCAGAAATGATAACCATGAAATCCCTAAGCTAAAGATAGCTTGAGGCTGGGAGAGCACTTGGGAGAAGGATCACACATACACATACTTCCCCTGTTCTTACTCTTGCCTAGAATAACTGCCTATGGTTCTTACCGGGGACAAAATACAGGGCCGGGCGGACTACTGGTCTAATCCAGTACGGCCCTTCTCATAACCTACCAGGTTTATTTGTAGTGATGAGCACTTAAGTCTTTTCCAGAAACAGGGCTGTTATATTCTTTTCAGATGTACACGGACAACGAGAAAGCTGTTTCTAGCTCAGCTTTCAGGGGAGAAAGTGCACAAAGCACTGGTCCTTAGTAGGCCATCCTCTTTGATGTCAACACAAAAGTTCCTGAAAGCTGTTTATCAATTCTCAGCTCACATCTGAAACAGAAGTTCAGAGCGGGGATACCCTACATGGCCTGGGGTAATCGCTGAATGCCAGCAAAAACCCACGCGGTGAGGCTGGACTGCGAGTCACTTGGGGACCCGCAAAAGCCCAATCCATTTGACATCACATTGAAGCAATATGTTTTCCAGAAAATCTCAGGGTGAAGCAATCCACTCAGAGGATGCCCTAGCCAGCAGAGATGAATCCTCTGCCTGTACAGTAAACATACATGTGTTACATGCTTGTTCTGAAAACATCTCTAAACCCAAGTGTTTTGTCCAGGTTGGAGTCTTTAAAATTTCTCCCCAAAGAGCCTGATGTATTGGTGGCCCAACAAGCTTTGGGAGGGCAGCAGTGCCACCCCACGAGCTGACATGGGCAGGGATCAGCCCCTTGTCCCTAGCCACACTGCTCTGCACTTGGAAACTCTGGGGGTTGCAGGGACCTGTTCCAGCCCCGTTTTCTTCTCTTTTGTTGTGTTTGTCAGATATCATAATACTGTTGACAGAAACTGTCTTACATTGTTGAGTAATGACGAAACCATCATGATAAGCTTACAAGCACAGTATGATTTACAGCCCAGGCTTTGGTTTATGTCACTCTGTATGTTGGGAGATGAGTCTCTAGAAAAGCAGCATTTCAGTTCACTACCTCTGAGCAAAAACATGCCTTCCTGAGCAATCCGCATATGAGTTAATACCACCTTCTCGAAGCAGTTTAACTGCCCTCTGGTGTCCTCCCTCAAAAAAACAGCCTTTATTCGCACTATCCATCAGCTGAGAGCAGAGTCTCTGGGACAAAATCCATTCTTATAAAAGGAGCTCTGGTTCACAGCCAGGCTTAATTCAACCCTGAGATATGGGAAGAATGCAGGAAGCAGAGTCGTCCACCTGTACCAATAGATCACCCATATTGCCAGGCAAATGGAAGGGCACTGCCCCAAAGTAAAGGGCATCTCTGTCAACATACCTGTTCAGGTCCTCTGCCTGGAAAGCTACCACCACACACATACCAAGTCTTTTCACTAAGAGTTGGATCTATCAGGAAATAATGTCTCTAGTTTTCTTCCAACTAGGTCTGGCTTTGAAGAGATGACAAACCCTGGTGTCTCCTGTCTGAAAATGAGGGTGCAATCTTGTACTATGTTCACCGCCACATAGTGTGCAGGCTTGGCAAAAAGTATTAGCAATATTGGAGTTTAACTGTTGGTCAGCATTACATCTCAGGGTCTGCATCTTTCTCCTTGTCTACCATGTTCCCAGCACACTTTCAGATATTATGAAAACAATTTCACCAGTCCCCCAAGGAACAACCTGACATTAAAATTAACGTGCTACTGTAGTCTTTACTTTTTTAACCCCAAACTATTTAAAAACTATTTTAAATGCACAGGCTAAGAGCAGAGAGGAGTGAAGCAGAGTCTTACCCAGTGATCTTTCCTTCGTTTGGTTTGCCGACCGCACCACAGGAAGGCTTGCCCGCGTACGGCTGCCCCTCGAAAAGGGGGTTGGTGAATCACCCTCCGACATGGCCTCTAAGGAATCTGCAGACGCTTCAGAGAGGTGTTCTGTCTGCTCACCCAAATTTGACTGTGGGCTCTGGGACAGCTTTGGGCTTCTTGTCTGCAAAAGAGAGTGTTTAATTATTGGCCTACTGAACCTGG
>WKFP01014891.1:819443-840799 GCA_011057875.1 Pterocles orientalis | reverse complement strand
GAGAAGAGAAGAGAAGAGAAGAGAAGAGAAGAGAAGAGAAGAGAAGAGAAGAGAAGAGAAGAGAAGAGAAGAGAAGAGAAGAGAAGAGAAGAGAAGAGAAGAGAAGAGAAGAGAAGAGAAGAGAAGAGAAGAGAAGAGAAGAGAAGAGAAGAGAAGAGAAGAGAAGAGAAGAGAAGAGAAGAGAAGAGAAGAGAAGAGAAGAGAAGAGAAGAGAAGAGAAGAGAAGAGAAGAGAAGAGAAGAAAGAGGAGGCACTGAAAACCAACGAAGGCGAGAAGAGAAGAGAAGAGAAGAGAAGAGAAGAGAAGAGAAGAGAAGAGAAGAGAAGAGAAGAGAAGAGAAGAGAAGAGAAGAGAAGAGAAGAGAAGAGAAAAAAGAGGAGGCACTGAAAACCAACGAAGGCAAGGAACATTTGCTAGGAAACAATATGCTCTATCAACATTTAACATGCAATATTCTCAGGACCCTCGCTGGACTCGGTTCAGATGCACTACATACGCTGGTGTATCAAAGAAATGGAGAATGTTCTTCTAATAGAAGAGTTAATGGCAGAGAGTTGAGCCACATAAATTCAAATACATATTTAGCAACTATATCTGACAAGAAATAGCAAAATACACATTCTTCCTAAGAAATTATACAACTCTTGGCTGGAGTTGGCAGTAGTCATTGCACTTCTTTGTTGGTTTCACACTTACTACAAAGACACGGAATTCTTCAGGCAGAACTTAGAAATACTATTAATCTTGATTATCAACCACACCTTTAAAAAGCATAAAAGATAAACCATGGTATAGGGCTCTAAACAACCGTCTCTGAGCAATCGATCCCTCCTTCAGCCAGAGTCAGGCTCCCACGACAACTGCTGCTGCCCCATTCAGAGCATGCAGCTATTCATACCAGGCAAAGAAATGCAACTGCTTTGATAACAAGGACATCATTGTTAAAGAATCTTATTTAGCAAGTAATTATAATGCCAACATCATAATTAAGAGAGTAATTCAAAGAATCTTTTGAATTTTACAAACCTAGGGGATATGAGCATACGAAAGCTGATTCTGGGGATAAGATAAGCAACATATAAGTATGCAGTGATTTTTCATGTTTCTGTCAATTGGATACTTTGGAAGGGCAGTACCATTTTATTTAAAGAGAACAATAGATCATTTTTCTCCCTATGATAAATGCATCATTTAGAATTGTTCAAGTAAAATGTGATTTTTACAAATAAGCTATTTATGCAAACACAGTACAAATTAAATTTAGCCTTCCGGCAACAACTGGATAAATTCCAATTCCAAACCACAAAGACAAAACAGTCTGTTGCTAATGTCTCAGTAATATTGAAACTGCACTAGGGTTTTTCATGTTTTTATAATGTCACCGCCACACACATGCAAACCTGAGAAGTTCTATTTGCCGTTTAACCAAACTATTCTCCTGATTGAACAGAAAAAAGTTATGGATTCTTTAAGGACTAAATCCCATCTCAATGCCAAATACATGAGACTTGCAAAGGAGAAATTCATGCTGCATGTCTGCTTAACATTCAGGCATCATTACACATCAAGACCATGCTTTGGAAGGGACATACTCAGCACAATGGCACCATTAAAAGAGTGCAACAGTCACTCTCCCTAAAGCCATTGAATAGGATCAACTTGAGCTACGTAGTTTCCTCAAACCCCGTCACTTCATGGGATATTACAACTGTGTCCCTTTTTCTACCAACTTTCCTACTCCCAAAGGAATTCTGACCTAAGGGCACGTAAGGAAATGAGGATGCTTGATGAAACCAGCAGCACTTCCCACCCTCAGTCCAGGGAAAATGTTATCTGTATCCTTACCTCCCTCACTCCTCTTATCATAACATGGCACTCATTTTAATTTTAAGGGAAGTAGACAGATGAGGATTTGCAGTTATAATATATAAAACTACCCCACCTAGATCCAGAAGTCTCTCCCTCCTCTTAGGAGAGTTGTTCTGAAATCATATGGATGTGATGCAGGATTACGAGTTAGTGTTCTCTGAATAAACACAGTCTGGCACGAAAAAAATGAACCACACACAAATACAGAACCACAACAGCAGTGCAGCAGCAGGCTTCACCCTTTGGATCACCTAAAGAAAATCCAGACACGCCAATATGGGAGAAACATAATCAAGACCATTACTTCAGCCCTCGTAAAGACCTTATTATGAATGAAATTTGAAGACATTTAGGTCTGAATCCAAACCTGAAGCATGGCTTCCTTCGGAACTTTCCAAAATATTTCTTAACTTTCTACATTCTTTTCCAAACTCAACACCGCATTGATGCCTTCAGCAGTACTCTGATGACCTCAAGGGTATTTAAGGAGGGAAAACAATAATGATCTATTTCTTTCCTTTCTTCCTAGATTGTAGGGGAATATTATTTTTTTTCCATCTGTGGTCATGCATGTGGATATATATAGTCCACAATGATGGGAAATTAATTCAAGGAGAGCTTTGCAATTTCCAAATGCAGCAAGGGCTGCAATCTCACCCACCCCAGGGATAGGTTCCTAGGACAATCCCGTCTCCAGCTTCCCTTGCCAACTCCGTCATTGTTCCAGAGAGGTGAGGCATCAGAGAAAACACCCAGCATGAGGGGAGAAACAGGATGTTGGAGCAAATCCCACATAAGATTAAAAAACGCCAGACTTGACTTAGTAAGAAACAAAAAGCTGTAGAGTGTAGAACACTCATGTGCTCTGAGCAACCTCTGCTGGCCAGCAGATAGGATCCCACGCCTCCTCCTACATGGAGTCGTACAGAGCCTGTGATTTCAGTCCCATGTATGAGAGTGCAGATTTTTAGCTGGTTTGAATGAATGTTGCTTGAACAGCACAAGGACAACCTATAAAAGGTGGGCTGTCCCAGTAAGCTGAAAGAATGACAGGGATTTCCACTGTCTGTTACCAAAGACCGTGAGAGCAGAGAGGCTCCTGTTGATACTAGTGTTAAAACTTCATGAGCTGTGAAAGCAAATAGCCAGAATACAAGAGGTACCAACTCCTGCCCGTGTTGCATTGGCATGCAAAGAAACAGATTAATACAGACAGGTAGACATATAAAGGTAATATGGACAAAATCAACAAAATAGTCTAAGTAATTTCCTCTGGAAAAAAGCTGAAAATGTTGGAGGCCAAGGAGGAGAGTGGAAACCAAGGCTGGGACAGGGCATGCAGCTAACGGAGTGGTTGCAGAGCCTTCACTAAATGCAAGTATGAGCAGGCTGGGGTGTTACATGGAGAAAAACTAATTTCAGGACCCAGTCTTTATTGTAGTGAGAAAGGTACCAGGGGCAAAGGAAACACAGCTACCAAATGTGCTGCTTTTGTACTCTAAACCTAAAGAGAGTGAGTGGTGGCCCGGGCCTTGCAAAAAGGTGTAGAAATCTAAGAGCCATAGGAAGAAGAAAGGAAAGATGCCAGGAACATGCTGAATGTCATCAAACGAAGTAATAAGAAAAGTCTGGGGAATACCACTCATAAGGTAGTACCCAAAGGATTAGCATGCAGTAATTTAGGGAGGACAAGGATTAATATCTTGGGGCTGACTGATTCTATTAGTCATTATCCCAGGGCCTTCAGAACAAGGGTGAATGGACTGTAAGTCTGCCTTGTGGGATCTGCTTGCTAAGCAGATCAAAGGAAAACATTCACCATTTTAAGCAGGATCAGGCCTGTTGAACACCGAAATGTTTAGTCTCCAAAGGAAAACACAGATGCTTGAGACAGTTGTGTTGATTTAGTAGGAGACATCTGTCCCCCTGAGTCAGCCTGAAATAATGTCACAGAAGGGTGTTAGGAGCGCGATGTGCTCCCACCGCGGGAATGCAGCACTGCTGCTCTTGCTGGCAGTGACGATACAAGCCCAAGTGCCTTTTCACTGAGGTACTGGAAGTGATGTGAAAGTGGAAAAACTGAGGAGTGCATTAAGTTTTCCCATTTTTTTCCATCTGTGTAATATACCTTTGATTTATGTTTCTAATGGATTTCAAAAGGAATTCCTTACAATGGCAGAATACATTAAAAATGTTACATTTATTGTGGGTCACCCAGGAAGATGACACAGCTGCTGAGACAAGTGGCTAAAATCAGAGAAATGCACCGTTAGGATGTGAAGCAAAGCCAGGTTAGCCAGGACATTACAATGCCAATTAGTGCTCCCTGGGTTTACAGTCTCTCTCTCTGGGTGAGATCCTGCAGAGACATGCAATCAGCCGACCTGTAGGGAAACGATACTGAAAACACAAAGGGCTAAAGATGAGCATGCAGATAATGACATATGACTAAATGAGATGCTGACTCGTAAGTCCTCTTAAACAGCTTGAAATTGAAGGAAGGAAATGAGGATCAACTGCCGTTTTCCTGTGCACAATGCTTTTGTGGGGAGGATGCAAGAAAGTGATATTTCTCAACAGTGCTGGGATGGGAAAAAGTCAGTCAGGTTCAGGCCAGAAAGGTTCTTCCAACATAAGTTTTAAGCACACAAGAATCTGCCAAAGAAGGGAAAGGGTGAAGTCTTTTATCACATGAAAATATAGAGTCAATGTTCAGGATCAACTGCAAGCAAGCTGCAAGACAGCATTTAAGAAACTGTAAAAAAAAAGAGATGGCTTATGACAAATGGTTCAAAAGGAAGTACGGAAACAAAAAGACCAGTGAAATGTAAACCAGGAATGCAGTCAGAGAGATGGGAACAAAGGAAGAGGTCTGCACAAAACATTAGGACCTCTTATGTTTCAGGATTTACGTTTTCCAGCACACTCTACAACTACAGCATCTCTCAAACTCTGTATGTTTTTTGCCTCCAACTCACTGAACACTACAGCTGAAAATGGCACGTGTTAACTCGACAAATTGTTTTACTTTCCAAACAAAGAAAAGTGAAGAATGGTCTCTTCTTCACTGTGGTTTTTGCCTTTTTCTCTTTTTTTTTTTTTCAAAATATTGCTAAAAACTTGTGTTTCATTTTATTTTTGTGAAGATTAAAGATAATATTTTCATAGAATCATAGAATGAAATTTTATATAATTTCACATAATAGTTAATAAACATTAAAATCAAACAATTAGACCAGACAAATTTTAAAACATCTAAAGGGAATCCAGATCATACTCCAAATCATACTTTTTTAGACATATAAAATAGTTATACCTTTGAAGTAAAAAACAGTCTGGTATTCAAGAGGTTTAGAAGTTCTCCAGGGTCACATAGCCTTCCCTCTTCTGCTGTCCCTCCACCCATGTGCAGGTGCTATGTTGAAACTCCACATTTTTGTACTGTCTTAACAGAAATACAATATTGTATCTATATTCCAGTTTATGTGTAATATCAAGGAAAAACATAACTTGTTGTTCACCTTAGATGACTTATAAGTTTAGGGGGTTTTAAGCAAAATTCTGCAGGGTATTGTAGATTTCAATCTTGTCTCCATCATGAATTTATGCTTAGAAGTATATCACTAAGCACATAATTAAGAATAATCACATAAGAAGTCCATGAGACCATTTTCATGAACAAAGTTAGGCATGAATGAGGGGGAATGGTTTTAAACTAAGAGAGGGAAGATTTAGGTTAGATATTAGGAGGAAATTTTTCACTCAGAGGGTGGTGAGGCACTGGAACAGGTTGCCCAGAGAAGCTGTGGATGCCCCATCCCTGAAGGCGTTCAAGGGCAGGCTGGATGGGGCCCTGGGCAGCCTGCTGTAGTGGTTGGCAACCCTGCCCACAGCAGGGGGGTTGGAACTAGATGATCTTTAAGGTCCTTTTCAACCCAGGCCATTCTATGATTCTATGAATTGATCATTTGATTGTTCTTGGGCCCTAAGACCTGTAGTGGTGAGTGCTCATCAGACTCTTTGCTTTCCACATTTCACGTAAAAGTAAAGAAGAAAAGAAATTTTAAAAATTACTCCTGTATTTATGATTTGTCTGTCCCCTTCTACACTATTTAATTATCACTGTGCAATGCAACATGCAAACCCAGATTGGTCAGTGCAGGCTGGAAAAAAAAGACGGTTGAGTCTAGTTTCTTGAAAGTAATCGGAACCCGATTTAATCTGTGAATCTGAACCTACATCACTTTCTTGTGATGCAAAATTCTGGATGTGAAAAACCTACATTGTACAGACATGGAAAACAGAAAAAAACATTGGGTGAACATCTGAAAGTTGTTTGCCAGTGAGGTATACGAGTTTACAAGGAGGTGCCTCACCACGCCTCCTACTAATTCTGGTAAGATTTACAGGGAACAGAGCAATTTTGAACTAGTGGTTCAATTAATGGTTTTCAGCCACTGACATGTAATATCTGAGATAGCTGGCAGTTTAAATATGGATTCAGACACTAAACTTTACTAAGTGTCAAGAATATTGTCTACAATTTTTCTGTATCTGTCCCATAGTTAGAAATGGGGACAATCAGACAACCACAGTATCTTTGTTTCCAGTAGCCCGTCTCTCCTATTATTCATTCCCTTCCTCCTATTGTTACCATCTCTTCTTGGAATCACAATACATTGCTGAAGATAAACAACAAAAAACTATTATGAATCTTTACGAAGGAACAAAGAAACAATGATGACTTAGGAAGAAAAAAAAATTCATGAGCTGCCTCCAGTATTTTGAAAAATAAGTAAGAATATTAAATAAAATATGATGTTTAAAGCATATAGGTATTGCTCTAATTCTTCTCTGGTATTTTTCTCCCAACTTTATTTGAACAACTGTCTGACCTGGTTGTTTCATCACTGGTGTATGCAATGACAACTGATGGTCTACTGAGAACAACATAGAATCATAGAATCATTAAGGTTGGAAAAGACCTCAAGAATCATCAAGTCCAACCATCAACCCACCACCACCTAATTCACTAAACTATGTCCCTAAGCACCACATGAACACATTTCCTGAACACCTTCAGGGATGGTGACTCCACCACTTCCCTGGGCAGCCTGTTCCAATGCCTGATCACTCTTTCAGTGAAGAATTTTTTCCTAATATCTAGCCTAAACCTCCCCTGGTGCAACTTGAGGCCATTTCCTCTTGTCCTATCACTTGTTACTTTAGAGAAGAGGCCAGCATCCACCTCACTACACCCCCCTTTCAGGTAGTTGTAGAGAGTGATAAGGTCTCCTCTCAGCCTCCTCTTCTCTAGACTAAACAACCCCAGCTCCCTCAGCCACTCCTCATAAGACCTGTGCTCCAGACCCTTCACCAGCTTCGTTGCCCTTCTCTGGACCTGCTCCAGCACCTCAATGTCCTTCTTGTGGTGAGGGGCCCAAAACTGAACACAATGTTCAAGGTGCGGCCTCAAAACGCATGACCTCGTCACCTTCCATTGCTGAGATTTAATGGTAATGTTTCTTCTGCAAGTTCCTTCTTTTAGACTTCATTTTGGCCTTCGCTATTGATTAAATGCACTTTATTTTCTAGGCTGTGATCAGCTCATCCAATTTAACCTTATAAAAGCTACTCAGAATGATCAAAATTTGGATTATTTCCAATTCAGAATTATAAGGTTACAGGAACTGCTCACCCCAATAAAAGAAAAAAAAAAAGAGCCAACATTATATGGCAATTACTCAGAAGACAGCATAAACACCAATGTGGCTGTACGCACATTTTATTCCACCTTTCTGCTGCATCACTCTGTAAGACAAAACAATAATGGACAGGTTTTCTAACAACGTAAATCCCACAGCTCCAAATGATGGGAACTGCATGTCTCTGCCAAGAACCACCATTTTACTACTGCCCTGGGCAACTTTAGGAAAGAGCTCACGCAGTATAGTACCTGCCTACATCAGGATGCTAGGGAACTGCACCCAGTAGCCTGCTTTTGTGCTCAGCTCCTATGGAAAGCCATAAACTACTTCATTTATATGCTTCAATGGGCCTAATTTCTTTTAAGAAAATAGGTTGTAGAGCAGAATCAATTTAGAGAACACCCATTGACGGTAATCTGGGTAAGACAAATCAATACAGAACTGTAGTGGCAACCCTATTCTTTGGCGAATGTTTCTCTTATATTTCTTAATATACTTAAGTGCTCTTAGAAAACTTTCACTAATCAGAATTCCCTTGACCACAAAGAAATGGGTGAATAAATTTGGTTGTGTTCACATTAAAGTGTATACAGAAGTAATCTTCCAAAGGTGCTCTGATAATTTCCTCCCTTAAAAAATCCAGTATCTTTAAAAAAAAAAAAAATTCAGTATCTTAAAAAAAAATAAAAAAATCCGAAGTTCTTATTTAAGTTGGCCTGCAAAGATGTCCACTCACAGCTTTCTATGGCCTGAGAGTTACCATGCTTTGGTTCCCGTTTCAGTCCTTACAAAACCACTTTTCCTTTCCTTAGCCTACCATATACAATAGAATTTACAGTACATATCTACCTTACAAGATTTCTGCAATAATTACCTCACAAACAGTCCCCAGTACACTGCAGGGAAAACTGCTGTAGAAGGGTATGACATTTATACACCACATTAAGTTTGCTCTTAACCTCTTGTAAGGATCACAGTCCCAGCACAGTAGTGAGGTTTTGTTAACCACAGCTTCCTAGATTTTCCCTTCGAACACCTACAACTCTGAACTACAACATCAAATACAAAAAGCCTGCCTGTCTTATTATTAACTGAATTTATTACCTTCCACCCTTTCTTAAACACATACCTGTCATCTACACAATTAAAAGAGAGATATGAGCTCAGAAATGCCTTTGTGCAGCATATAACAGCCTACACTTGAATAGTTATAGAGTAATTAGAGTGGAATGCAGCTGAATAAGTCAGTCTTATTATCTCATAATATCAGTTAACTCATATTAGTGAGATAGATAAATATTAAGTACATATAATGCTGTACACAAATAGTGAGATTCTGCAAGGTCCTGAGTGAATCCTGGTTTTGATACAATCAGATACCACTGCTATGATACTAGGGGCTAATTAACACCAGCCAACATTAGGTTATGGAAAATTATCTTGACATCACCATTGCAAAACAACAGTGTAAGTTTTCATTGATAAGGAAATTTAAATATTAATTTCCATTTCAGATTTATGTAGAGAGATATTCAAATATTACGTATTGTTCAAATGTCCTTATTGCAATATGTTTTATTACATATTGCAGAATCGACTTCTTAAAATTATCTACTCACATTTATGGAATACAATGTAAAACCAACAATAAACAAACTATAGTGTCAGCTCATTAATCAGAAATGTCAGTTCAAATACATCCCATTTGGAAAGAACAGACAGATGCTACTGGCTTTATAAGCCTTACAGAACAGGGAATAGTGCTAAAGTTGGATTTTGAGGGCTGATGTCATCATTGTTCACAAGCCAATACAGGGCTTTAAAACTGAAAAGAATCTACAGCATATAAAATGGTTTCCAACTTGTAAGGAGTCCAGGCCCCATGCCAGTGGATAATAATTTGCAATAGAGTTTAGGGTTTTTCAGAGGAGAAACTGGAGGAGGGGATATAACACATTCATGCAGAAAGGAATGTGCAAATCCTTATTGTTATGTGCTACAAAGAGAGATGTCTTTCTAAAATCTTGTTTTTTTGTACTGTACATGTCCTCTCTTCAAATGCTTAAACATTTCCCAAGTTGGGATCTTTTTAACATCTTTGTTCATCAAAAAGCTTTCTTTATAGTTACAGTGCTGTCACCACTCATAAATGACAAAGTATCAAAAACTAAGAGAAAGCAAGCCTAACATGAGCCAATACATGTATTTTCTGGATACCAGAGGGAGATGCAGTGAAAAGAGTATGTACATTTGAATTTCCTCTTTGCTGATTTACTTTTCTTTTATCACATATGCATTAGTATTCTTAAAACTGTTGAAAAATTACCAAATCTAAGGTTAAAACTTTGAAATGAAGTAACCTTTAGTAGACAAAACCAGATGAGCAGTACATAGTTTCTTCTGCTCTTGTGTGAACATTCAATGACCTCATACTCCTCAGTGCCTCGTCTCCCCTAAATTCAGCAAAAGACTGTTATCTGTTCAAACAAAAAAGATTTATACAATTATTTGAAAAAGCTGTGTCTCAGTCTCTCCTAACTACAGAGCACTGTCTTCACTAGCCAATAAATACTGTAGCCAGAACATAATGCAGATTTGTACTTGGGTATTATCCATTTGCCTGGTTACTGAAACTATTGTGAGCACACGAATCTCATGATTTACAGGTATGCACACAAAAGGAAACCTGCCTCTGCAGAAGCTCATGGAATGTATTTTGCTACAGGCATTAGAAGAGGGACGGTATTTCATCCCTACACTGTTATCCTCTTTTAGTGTCTCTGAGAGCCAAAAATGGATTTGAAAGATTGAAGGTGAAGAAAGAATGGGTTCTAACATATTGTTCTTTCAAGAATTTTCTGAGAATAATTAACTTTCCAACACGTGACTCTGTAGGAAATGACTTATAAAGCAAAGCATACTGGCAGTGGTCCTTTTTATACGTATCTGAACATGGGTGAAGGTGCCTAACTTTGTGAAAATAAATGTTAATAGACCCTGCAGACATTCCATGGTAGTTTTTGCCTGTTCTGTCTTGCTGTTATCTTGGAAACTAGAAAATAATTCCTATTTTGGCCATGGAGCAATACTTACACTCTTTTTTTGTCTTGTTCCTCATCACTCACTTGGCTATTTTTGTTGGATAGAAATACATCTTTATTCTCCAAACAGCAGTGAAATGCATATTCTCTATTTCCAAACATCAAGACCTCCTATTCTCTGCTGTAACAGTTAGTAAGGCAAATTCTGTGCATGGTAGGTCACAGCATCTAAGCATGCATTGTAGAGGTGCATTTTTCCCCTTCAGTGTCATCAAAAAATTATCTTCTTGCTTGTAATTTGCATCAATTTTGATTGAGAGAAATGATGACCCTGAGATACACTCAGAAGTGCTATACTGCTCAACATAAACCGATGACACAGGCACAGTTGGTCTCAGGAATAGTCTCCAGGTACACTAGCTCTTATTCCCATCCACACAGAAAGGAGATGCAAAGATGGTTTATGCTGCAGGAGTACAACAAATATTCCACACTATCAGATCTTTCAGCAGATTGCTGCAGAAGAGAGACTAACGAGTGCCTTTTTTTTTTTTTGAGGAAATACAAAGTTCTTACAAAGACATAAAAATATTCCAGACTTCTATTCGGATCGACTGCATTGCCCTAATATCCCTTTAACTCTTAAATGAGTTCCCATAATCAGTCATTTTCTCTAGTTACTCAAATTCCCAGAAGCATCATTATTTCTCTGTTTCTAAAAATCAAACAGGAAAGCCAATCTGACAATAAAGGTGGATTAAGGAGAATTCTGTGAAAGCAGATGTTAAAGGGAGTTCACTGAAGGTTAGGTAGTGTAGGAAAGCCAACTGGAAAAAAAAAATTCAGTGGATGATCATATCAGCTCTGACATGCATTGACTGAGCTTTCAGTTCTGCTCATCTCAGGAACTGAATAAATGGCTAGGAATTTTGATAGTATCCAATAAGGTATGGGCCTAAGTTGTACAACACTGCTGAAAGAAATAAATTTATGTTTCATTTTCCTGAAGGAACACTGAATTCTAAAAAGAAATAATAATTTGATTATTTCAGAAGCTATTAATAAATAATTTTATGACATATCTTTCTGCCAGAGCTCTAACGGAAGAAAGTAGGGCATAGCATAGGGCCCAGCAGCAGCAACACCTAGTTGTCTCTTCTGATCCTCTGGTGTAAAATTTATGATTCCACAGATCCCTTTGGGATGTGAACTGAGGGACTGTTGATTTTATACATAATGGTTTAGACTCCTTCCTAATATCTACTACCTTTTTATAAATTTAATTTAAATCTGCCTGTCTGAAAAATTGAAAACTTTTAGGAAAACTGTAATGGAGGAATTCTAGGTTCTAAAAGGTAATAATTGTTAGGACAGCATTTGCTGAATTTCAGAACTCAAAGGTGTGAAGTTTAAATGCATGTGGCCACTTGTTTATAGGACACAGAGCTAACTCAGTATCAGATTACATGATTTCTAAATGAATGCTTGAAACCTCTACAAAAATTTATTTTTCATTGAAAAGATAGACCCTTCTTTAGGAAAAGTTTGACTGATAAGAGCAGATCTAGCCCCTAGCAGTACTCCTTACATTGAAGATTACAAAGACAACTTCTGTGCAGAAGGAAAACTGAAAATTTGCTACCAAGAGGAATGAGATAAAGGCAGACAGCTCTATCTTATTACTTCTTGCCTTAAAAGCCAATGAAAATGAAAAAAATATGCTTGTGTGGCCTAAGAGTATAAAAAACACAGATGTCTTTAAAAGTATTTTGTAGACAACGCTAATTTGGAAAGACACTCTCCCACCAAGAACCCTGTCAATCTAGCTAATAGAGCCTGCATATCCTGTTTACACAAAATACTTAATGGAAACTTGGAACAAAAACTATTCTTAAAGCGGGCAACTCTCTCTTTATGCCTTAGTAAGCACTAGACAAATAATGATAACGTATGGTCTAGAATGAATCCTTATTAGACAGTATTTAAAATGGGGCGAGGGAACAAAACAGTACTTACCCTTTGAAAACTTTCTTCTGAGGATCTGTGATAGAGACCAGCTCATTCAAGTCTGCAACACCAGCTACAGTATTTATTGCGCAAGGACTGAGAAAGGTGTGTTAATGTGGTCCAAGTAGCAGGTAAAACAGTTTGCAAACTCCTGTTACTTTGCCAAATGTATACCCTAAGCAAGCAAACAAACAAATAAAAAACCCCTACCAAATGCTAACCTTCACAAGGTGAACAAACTGCTTTTCAGACAAACTCTCAAACTCCGGACGACACACCAATAGATGGGATACGCCTGCTTTCGGCTGCGGGGATGACGAAGGCAAGTAGCTATCAGACCCTTTGAACACCCTCGGCTCCTTGAAGCCAAGGCCATAAAAGCCATGTTATGGCTCTGGTAGTTAAGGTTGCCGCAGAGCTCTCCTAAATTGCCCCACACTGGGCTGTTTGAGGGAGGCTACGAGCAGTGGGGGAACACAGCTCCAGCCATGCACCTTTCACCTGCCGGGTGTTGCCTATAAGGCTGCATATGTTTAAGTCTGTAGCGATTTTTGTTAGTTCTCGAGCTACTTTATTCATGTTGGTGCACGGCAGATCATCAAGAGAAACAAGGATCTCTACCCCACAGCACAGCAGCTCTTCCAGTCGTGGCCCCTGTGATGGCATCTCCTCAATTCCACTTGCATGCATTGCTTGCATCAAATGTTGCAATTGCTTGTATGGGAAAATACTAATATGGCAATACTTTGGAATAGATTTAGCTTCATTTAATTCACGTTCAAGAAGAAGAAAAGTCAGTCACATGTGAAGAGCCAGGTCTCTCTCTCTCTAGACTGCTACAAACCATCCATGGGCCATAGCTAAGAACATCTAACAGACTACACCTAGCCTTCACATATGCCTTATGAATTACCTGGTATTTCCTGAGTGTTTTTAATTTTAGCCAAAAGGCCAAAAGGCAAATAGGAATAATAAAGTAGTATTTCAGAAGTGCCATCACAACATATTGTAGCAGTTGAGAAATTCTTCTAAGTATTTGCTCTTTCTGGGTAAGATGAAGTGCATCTCTTCCGTAGTTAAAACTGATGGCAGCACAAAGAAGGGGAAACCAGTAACTGCGTAAACTAAAAAATCTTTATGGTGGGTATGGAATAGTGGGATCAGGGAGGGCAGCTCTTCCTTTGGGAGCGTAATTAGCAAAGACTATTTTCCTTGTCGGAAGGGGGTCTTCCACTTCTCTATCAGGGGAAATGAAATCACAATAAAAGTAAACTGACAAAGACCTGCAGCAAATGCTATGCAAATCGCTGCAAGTACAGTCACAACCTACCACCTCAAAGTGCTGCATTCCTAATGCCTGAATCTGCTATTTCACAACATCCTGTATTAACAGCAACACACACTTCCAAACTGTATCACTCCATTTTGTGAGTATTCTTTCTGGACCAGGCTTAACTCATTAGAACTAAGAAAAAGCCAAGAGGCAATTTAGATTTCCTATGTCTATCGGAAAAATAGAAGCCTCACAAGAAACCTTTTATCAGTGTGCTATTGGGAAAAAAAAGCGCTACAAGGCAGAAATGGGATAAAACCCTTCTAGACCTCCTTACAGTTGAAAATTGGCCAATTCAAAGAATAATTTCTAAAGCAACAGACCACGCTTCATCTCTTTTCCAATTACTATTTTCTGGTTAATACATATGACCTCCCTAGCAAGTATTACAGCTTTCCTAAGGCACTGTAGTTTCAAAAAAATGAAACTTTAAACTTATTGGCAAAATAAACAAATTTCAGTATTAAAATATAAAATGTTTGCCAACTATGTTTCAGGCTATTGTTCCTTTTCATGATTTTCTTACATTAACTGGAGTGGTACAGAAAAGCACACAAAAATGCTTGCTGTGAAGTACACATTTTGCTGGAAGGAAGAAGCCAGTTACTCATACAGTTGAATTCAGCAGCACAGAGCTGATGTAAAATCTAAAGTATTAATGTTGTATTTCTATAAACCGCAAGGAAAAGCCTGGAACTCTGAAAATAGGTAGCTTTAACAGTCTGGTTTCTAAAACAAGAGTCACCAAAATGGTATTAACTATCAACTATTAGTTTGATGCCATGGGGAATAAAAGAAACAATGTAAAATAATACCAGCCATTCCTTTGAATTTTCAGTGGCTGTTTTGTTTCTGACAAAGAGGTCTTACACTAATATACCTTAATTTACTTACAAAATAAAGCATGTAGATCCCATCATACTATTTATGCTTCAGTTGTAACTGCTTGCCTTATTCATGGCAAAACAAGGTGGGCCCGATCTACCAATAAATATTCAGATCTTCGAGAGGAAAAAAAAAAAAACAACTGCTGACTATTTACTAAACAGGAGACTAGGCAGTAACAACAATGTGCAGGAACTCAAACAGAGACATGTTTTGGTTCTTGAATACTGTCAAGCAGTCAAATTCTGCTAGCCTAACTCATACTGAGCAGTGATTAATCCTGCAGTAAATCTCTCTGAATTTCTAGCATTGAAAACAAACAAAAACAAAGAGTGCTCACAAGAAAGGATCCAACTACTTTAAAGTAGGTGGAGGCACAGCTGATGGTGTCAGATATTCAGGGGATTTCTTCTGTATATTTGTCTTCACAGTTTTATATTTTTATCATTCATTATTACCTTCATACTCCTCCCCATATTTTCTTCAACTGATGATTCTTAGGGCCATGTCTAAACCCCTACAATACTGTGAAGACCTGCAAAGCAAAAATGTTGCATGCATCTGGTGGCTGTCCATTCCCACAGACCCCTGTGATACAGGGAGGGGCTTGCCACTTAAAGTACCTCGACGGCACCTGGCATTTGAAAGTGCCCCTAATTTTCAAAGCAAAGGATTCACCTTGGGTTGTAAATGATGTCCCCACGCCAGCTTTCACACTGAAAATATTCAATATCCAATATTCAAAGCTTTGCAATGCTCAATTACCACTCTGATGGCATACGCCGTACCACAGGAGCAACGCTTGTGGGGAGAGGGATGCCCTTAAAAACTTTATGCCCAGTGCTGGATGTACTGGTCACATGCAGCAGTTATACAGCAAGGCATGATCTCAGCTAGTTCTGCCTGGCAAGCTCTACCAGCTGTGTTTGTGAGGAGGCCCCCTGATTTGTAAAATTGTCAAAAGATGAAGCAGGTACTCTACACTCTGTTAATAATGTTGTTGAAATACTTCAGATCTTTAGCACAGCTGAATTATTCTGCACTGTGTCCCTCAAACGGTCTGAAACCTTCCATGTTTATACAAAACCAGCTACTCCTTCAGGCAAAGAGTGCTCCACATTTCAAAGCACAGCCAAATACCAAAAAATTATTCATTTGGAACCACAGCGAAAGTTCAGGCATGTTACTGAGCACATTTCACTGAAGGCTCTAATGATCTAATCAGGATGACTTAATTGCATTTGGCTTTGAAACCAAAGCACTATGCCCAAAAAGGAGAGGGTAGTTCTGCAGCACAGTAGCAGCTCCCAGCCATACGAGGAATTGTGTGAAAAAGGATCCACACAGCCCACAGGTAACTCCTCGCAGAAGCTCGGTTGCCATAACAAGATCATCTGGAACTGCAAGCACAAATAACCGGCCTATTTTTGGAAGTATGCTTGATCTATCACACATGTGGGGATCTGAACACCTTCAGAGGGAGAGAAAATGATGAGGTTACGAACATTTGCACAACAATTTGTTTAAAAGCTCAGAAAAGTAATGAATAATAATCTGGGCTAACCTTTCAGTAATCACTTTCTTCCTGCTATATAAAAGTACATCATTCGAAAACCATCAACTGCTATCTTTTTTCCATGCTCCCTCCTCTCCAATACATATCTGACAATCACACTGCAACTGTGCTCTGAAGGACGACCTGAAGACAACTTCTGAAAATTCTCTTTGTAGAATCTGTAAACAAAAAAGAAATATAAAAACCCTACGGCCCAAACAGCCCCTTGTATTGATTAAGGTGGAAAGCAATGCCACTTTTATTTCAATTCAAAGGGTTCAACAGTTCTTTGTTCATAAGACTATTTCACCAGTCTGCTACCCTATTATTGGGAAGTTTTAACTTCTGAGTATGATGGAAAAGCAGAAAAGCTAGTATCCCACAAACCGTTATTATACATTTTCTAATTATTTAAATAGGTGAAAATTAGAAATGTGCATATTCTTTCTGAAAATTAAAGCACACCAACCAAGATTAATTTAAGAGGACCCCACTAATCTTAACCCAGGCATTGGGGCTAATCCATATTAATTTATGTTAGAATAACGCACATTTTTCCAATTAAAAAATGACACTTGGGTAAGTAGTGTACTCTTTCCAGCATTACTCGCTCCTATGCTCCCAAGGCCATGCAGCCTCTCCCACTCCAAGTCATATCAGGAGGTCTAATGACATCTCTCAATTTCTTCTGCAGGCAGTGCTTCGCAGGTCTGAGCCATCAGCATCTTGCATAGCCCATGTTCTTTGCTCCTGGATGTGTGCCTTGACATGTAGCTGCACTAAAAATCCCATTATTGCTTTGGGTTGAGGTCATCAGCTGATCCAGATCATTTTGTACTGAGCACTTTCTCACTGTTGACTACTTTCTCATCTTGTACCATCTGCAAGTTTTCCTCACTAGCTGATACTACTGTGTCCTTCCAGCTAAAACAGCAGTAAATATCACACACTATCACAAGCAACACTTCCCGTAATTACTGAATTGAATTTAGTGTGACAGACTACAAAACTAAGAGTTGAGCACATGTTCTCTGTTCTGTGCAAATTTTCTGGAATAGTGGACATTTCAATTAATATTGAGATAGTCCTTTTCTTCTCAGTGTTCAGCTGGCAAAATCATCTAAAAAACTGTTATGTCTCTATCATTTACCAAAAACAACAACAACAACAACAACAAAAAACAAAAACAAAAAAAAAAACCCCAAACAAAAAAACCCCAAAACAAAAAACCACAAAGGCTGTAGGAAGAAAACTCCCTAACCTGGACAGCAATCTGTATAAGTAGGCTCCTCAGAGCAGATACCGTAAGTACAAGGCCAACTTAGAGAAGGGGGCATAATTTTGGCGCTAGAACAGGTTGCCCAAAGAAGTTGTGGATGCCCCATCCCTGGAGGTGTTCAAGGCCAGGCTGGATGAGGCTTTGAGCAACCTGGGCTAGTGGAAGGTGTCCCTGCCCATGGTGGAGGGGGTGGAACTAGATGATCTTTAAGGTCCTTTCCAACCCAAACCATTCTATGATTCTATGAAAAGGAAAAAAAATGCAAACAGCTTAGGTCTGGCCATACTACTGTAATAAAATTTTTTAAAAACCCAAACCAACAACAAACCAACCAAACAAAAAATATAAGGATGAAGATACATAGTAGAATATTGTCTCTAAAGAACACATAACAGAGGAGAAAATATTTGGGGGTTAAATGTACACAGCTACTGTACGTTGTCTAATGAGAATAAAATTATTAATATTAACTCCTGCAGTACCCATGACCCAAGTGGCCCTTGTTAAGACATACTTCTACCAAAAACACAACTTTTTTTTTTTTTCCCATTTCTAGAGGGACTAATTAATTGACCAGGTTCATCACAATAATCCTCTACCACATCAACAAAGATGGACAATTCTCTTTACTAGAGTAAGGAAAGATATCTGACTGTCTGTTGTTGCAAAGAAATTGTGTAAGTGCAGTTGCATACATATTCAGAGAATAGATCCAGTACCTGCTTGTTGGCCCATTAAAAACAGAGCTTTTGCTGGCAGAGTACAAAAACACTGACAAAACATAAACATATAAGCTCTCAGTCCTAAAGCTGGAACAGCTGCTTTTGACACCCTAAATGTCAAATGCTTGGAACTCACATACACGCGGAGCATGGTGACAGCCGTGAGACCCTTCTGTGGGAATTTTATATGTAGACATGGTCCACACCGATCTACCCATTCAGCATATTGGTACATTTATACTTAGAACTCTATACTAATCAATCCAAATAATTGTGTGTGATTGCACTAGTACCTACCCTCCATTTTTAAATAGTTTTCACGTGTGTATCATCTCTAATTTTAATTTGACAGGCACTCACTTTGAGCTTTATACCTTAGTCTCTTTACCACAACTATCAACAAGAAACCTTTGAAAAATGTCTCCCTGCTGAACTAGGAAAATAAAATATTAACAGATAAAGTTTCTTGACCAAAGAAAGTTTAGCCTGCTGACAGATATTCAGTCTGTCTGCCGTTGAACTCAGCCACATAAGAAGATGGATCATTAAGCATAAATCCATATCTGAGTTTATAATGATCTCTTTTCTATCTCAATGCAGAGCAGGTCAAGTACTATCTTTTTTAACCTGTTCCAGAAAAAATAATGAATGGGGAAGATAAAAGAACTGCTGAAAGTTTCTGAATAGAACTTTCTGCTTCAGATCAACATTTGAAAATCATTCCCAGCTGTTAAATCTGAATTCTTAATTGTACACAAGAGGTTGAGGAGAAAATAATCAGCAGATGCAGCTACAGCTTGTTTTATCTGTGATTATCTATTCTACACATGATTTACGGTTTTCAACCACTTTTGGAGAGACAGGCACCAAATTTATTCTTCCAATACTGCTATCTGTGCACAAGTGTTTAATTATAGGCTCCCTCACATTTTCTATGGAATAGTTCTTGAGTGCAGAATGCTATATTTCCATTCCTGGAGATTTTACTCTCAGAGAAAAGAGAAAAAAAAAATATCTGGGATGTGTGGTGGCAATTTCAAGATGTTAAAAGCTCAGACCTACTCCCGGTGCTGTTCTGTCCCCTAACACCCAGAAATTCAAATAAACCTAGCCGTAAGGAAAGAAAAAAAAGAAAGATTAATTCCTGGGGAAGTCAGGATGAGAAGGGGGAAGGCAAACAGACCAGTTTTGGTTACCTCTTCTTTTTTCCATCACCTCACATATTCCGTCTCCATACCCCAGGTCTCAGACAAATCTATAAAACTGCGCTTTACATGTGCTTCAACATGTTGGTTGAGGAAAGCAAGTTTACAAAGAATTCAAGCCTGAACACTTCTCCATTTCCAGCCTTTAATCATAATGTCTTCCAAGCACGTTAACTTGAATACTAGGAATAACATGATGCTTCCAGGTGTGCTGAAGTGCGCCAGCGTCTCCTCATGACCGGGGGAGCTTGCATGGAAACACAAGGGTGACAGTATGGACTTTCAAACTCACAAATGTGTTAACAATTTGTTGTATAAGTCTATCACAGTATTCTATATATCTATTGTATAGGTCTAAGACGAGTCCTTTACCTCAGTCTTCACTGGCAAGAGCTCGAGCCACACTGCCCAAGTTGCAGAAGGCAAAGGCAGTGACTGGGAGAAGGAAGAACCGCCAGCTGTAGGAGAAGATCAAGTTTGAGACCACTTAAAGAACCTGAAAGTGCACAAGTCCATGGGACCTGATGAGATACATCCACAGATCCTGAGGGAACGGGAAGATGAAGTTGCCAAACCACTATCCATCGTATCTGATGAGTCATGGCAGTCTGGTGAAGTACCTGCAGACTGGAAAAGGGGAAACATAACCCCCATTTTTAAAAAAGGAAATAAAGAAGACCTGGGAAACTACAGTCTCACCTCTGTATCTGGCAAGATCATGGAGCAAATCCTCCTGGAATCTATGCTAAGGCACATGGAAATGGTTATCATGGTGACTGATGATAACCAACATGGCTTTACCAAGGGAAAATCGTGCCTGATGAATTTGGTGGCCTTCTACAACAGGGCCATAGCGCTGGTGGATAGAGGAAGGGCAACAGACATCATCTACCTGGACTTGTGCAAAGCCTTTGACACAGTCCCACATTCCTGTCTCTGAGTTGGAGGGACATGGATTTGATGGAAGGACCACTCGATGGATAAGGAATTGGCTAGATGGTCGCACTCAAAGAGTTGTGGTCAGTGGCTCAATGTCCAAGTGGAGACCAGTGACAAGTGGTGTTCTGCAGGGGTCAGTAATGGGACCAGTGTTGTTTAACATCTTTGTTGGAGACATGGACAGTGGGATGGAGCGCACCCTCAGCAAGTTTGCCGATGACACCAAGCTGTGTGGTGTGGTGGACACGCTGGAGGGAAGAGATGCCATCCAGAGGGAGCTTGACAGGCTTGAGAGGTGGCCCCATGCAAACCTCATGAAATTTAACAAGGCCAAGTGCAAGGTCCTGCATGTGGGTCAGGGAATCCCAAGACAAATACAGGCTGGGCAGAGAATGGATAGAGAGAAGCCCTGAGGAGAAGGACTTGGGGGTATTGGTGGATGAGAAGCTCAACATGAGCCAGCAGTGCGCGCTTGCAGCCCAGAAAGCCAACCGTGTCCTGGGCTGCATCAAAAGAAGCATTAGCAGCAGGTCGAAGAAAGGGATTCTCCCCCTCTACTCTGCTCTTGTAAGATCCCACCTGGAGTACTGTGTTCAGATGTGGGGCCCCCAACATAAAAAAGACATGGACCTGTTGGAGAGAGTCCAGAGGAGAGCCACAAAATTAATCAGAGGGCTGGAGCACCTCCCCTACGAGGACAGGCTGAAAGAATTGGGGTTGTTCAGCCTGGAGAAGAGAAGGCTCCGAGGAGACTTAAAAGCAGCCTTCCAGTACCTGAAGGGGGCTACAGGAGAGATGGGGAGGCACTCTTT
>WKFP01014891.1:809174-819423 GCA_011057875.1 Pterocles orientalis | reverse complement strand
AAGAAATTTTTCACTGCGAGGGTGGTGAGACACTGGAACAGGTTGCCCAGGGAAGCTGTGGATGCCCCATCCCTGGAGGTGTTCAAGGCCAGGCTGGATGAGGCTTTGAGCAACCTGGGCTAGTGGAGGGTGTCCCTGCCCATGGCAGGGGGGTTGGAACTTGATGATCTTTAAGGTCCTTTCCAACCCAAACCATTCTATGATTCTATGATTCTATCACACTTTCATGTCAGAGAGGAAAGAAAAATGGACATTTGACCCAGTAAATTGTGTTTCTCCGTAACACAGAAGCCATTACAATATGGATGAGATCTGGAATCTATTAAAAGACATAATTGAAAATAAAAGCTAAACACATAAATAACTCATCTACTTGGAATTTCTTTAAAAAATATTGAAAGGCATTAGATGGAACCAAGATAAAGTGTCTGTAAAATATATTTTCAAAAGACACACTTTCTTTTTTACCAGGGCATATGAGAACAAAGCAGCATCTGAAACCTCAACAAAGAGAAGCTTTATTACTTCTGCCTCGAAATTTTAGGCTCCAGCCTTAATTCAGTTTTTTCCTTATGGCTGTGGTTGGAAACTATAGCAGTTTACTTGGCATGCACTTTATCTATTCTGGCAAAATATTCCCTGAGGTCTAGAGATGCCCAGAGACTGCAACACTGAACCTTTCAAGCCCAAGGACTAAATGTTTCAAGGACTCACTGAGTCTACATTGGACCGTGGAAGTTCCTCCTCTGTGACCAAATATCATGTATTATTCAAGACAAAATCTCTTTAAAACAGATGGGTCAGTGGTATGGAAATGGTTCTGAACAGACTGAAGATTTTTTACCATTAACCATAAACAAGCAATGAAAATTAGTTCCAGCATGCTGTATTTTATGTAGGAGAACTTATGTCTCATAAAACACTTTAAAATACTTTTCTTGTTAAATTACTCTAATGGTCACTTAGCTATCTTTTGGAAGCTATCAGAATGAGAAATGTACACACACACAAATCATGTATTTATACTATGGCACTGAATCAATCAAATCTTTAGCAGTGTGTTTTAGATGAAATAGCTACATATGGAGAGCAGATGAAGCAAGCTGAAATTATTTTTTAAGTTAAAATCCCAATTAAAAATGCATATATTCAGTAGAAATGCATCTTCTGTTAAACATACCTTTGCTCTCCAGTGAACTGCAGAGCATTTCTCTGATCGTGTATACATTCTACGGGCACCACACTATGGCAGAAATCTACAGAACGACTGAAATAACCATACTATATAAACTCCCCCAAAGGCACACTTTGTTTATAATAATTTATAGTTTTAACATTTCCAGACTACACAAAGGTGGTGGGTTAACATACCAGCATAGCTCTGGACTTCAGACATTTAAAATAAACACCGGGTAATGACACCATAGCGTGGCAGTGACTACAAGCATGAAAAGGGCCACACAGCAAGCAGCGTTCCCCTCTGCAAGTGCTCGGGCACTGTCTGAAGAGAAGATGCCTTAGAACAACTCTTGTTATTTACACTTAGAAACTGAAAAAAAATCAGGAACCTTATGACCACGGACGTACAGCAGGACGGCAGGAGAAGGAAATGCTCCCTAGCCAAAACCCATATTACTATCTACTTTAATGGTCTCTTGTAGCACTGAATCACCAGCTCTCAGGATGGCAGAAGGCAGGATCCCGACCCAGCACCCGATCCAGGGGCCACATCTAACGCCAGACCTGCCGAGCCAAGGGACTGATGGCTGGGTGAGGACGTGGGCTCAGTCAGGGCAGTAATTCAAGGGTTTGGATGGGACACTGGTTTCTAGCCTCTAGAGACTGATACATGCCCTGAAGGGAAAAAAAAACAAAACACAAAAACAAAAAACAGACTCAAAATAATTATCTAAAAAGCCTCTTTCCTTTTCTTAGCAAATGGGACACTGGAAAATGCAGCCTGCAGGCCGTGCAGGATCACAAGGCCTTGCCCTGGAGCGGTGGGTTGGCGTGGGCAGTGAGGAGCAGGCAGGCAGCCAGGCTTGGGGAGGCCGCGCTGGATTCTGCCACACTTCCCTGGGCCACAGCAAGCCCTCAGCTCTGCCCTCTGGCAGCAGCCGGCCATGCCACACGGTGGGGGCAGGCAGCAGGGCATTGCCTCGCTCTGCCTTGCACTGGCGAAGAGGCAGCGGGGAAAGCAGAGGGGCTGAAACTGCAGCGACAGACAAGACCTCTCAGACTGGGATCCCTTCAGCTTCTACAGGATTCGCACCAGCATCTTCCCAGCTCCCGCTGCCTGAATGGCTTCTGTTGTCTCCGGGCTTTGCTTCCTGACAGGGCAGGCATGGAGGACCAACCCAGGCTGCGAGGTAGATCTGGCTGTCCACAGGGGACCAGGAAGGGGGAAAAGGGGTGATCCACTTCCAGGGAGGACAAGGGCTTACAGTCTGAAATGGGCAACTGGGGTCTGAGGAACAACTGGTCTCCTGAGCAGAACAAGGAACATCCCAGAGAGTCCTTTGCCACAGCAATACTGGATGATCCGGAAAGGTAAAAGCATCAAGTACACTCAAGCAGAAACCCCTCCACAGGTACAAAAGGCAGCAAAGCACACAAACTGCAAAGAGGACAACCTGTTCCCAGGAAATACACGGCATCTGGCCCAACAAAAGTAGCCAAAGTTCCTAAAATAGTTATTCTTTTAATGTAACTACTCGGTGAGCTTTTCTTTCTAGTACAAAAGTTTCAATGATGCAGGTCCCATGCTGAAGCTTGACCTGAGCTCCATATCTTTACAACAGAGGGAAAAAGAAGCCACAGGACTGAGCAAGTCCTGTGAAGCGCTTAGTGTCTGTTCTCCACCATAAAAAATGCTTTAGTAGACTTGACAGGACTTCTAAGGGTCGGACAGCATCTGTCTACCAGGGTCTGACAATTCTCAGACTCGTTCTCAGTGAGGACACGGAGGTGTGTACGAGCTCAGGCACTGGAATACAGCAGGCTCTGCTGATCGGGGGATGCTATGTCAAAGGAGTGCCAGGAGTGAACCACAGGAGACAGAACAGTCACTGGGAACAAACTCGTAAATTCACACTTGGAAGTTTTCAACTTCTCCTGCTTGATCTTATTTTTCAAAAAGGAAAAAAATGATAGTTTCACAACCCTAACTAACAGTTTCTCTATAAATAATGAGATAAAAGGAGAATATGTAACACCAAGCACTTAAACATTTGCCTCATAAGCTATTAGTGAGGAAACACAGGCTATGAAAACAGTAGGTCTGGACACCAGAAGTATTACCCTGCTCCATGTGCCAAGGAATGCAGATCTGTTGCACGATGCAATTCATGCTGCAATGGTGCATTTCATGAGCTGGTAAGAGACACTAACCTGCACAGGACTGTCCTAAAAATGTGTATGACCCCCACATGTAAGGAAGCACTTTCAGAATAACATCATGATGCAGTAACATTAAGAATAAAACATTTATTCTCCTAAGCAGCCCAAGGAGGACGAACTAATAGGTCGTAGACTCAGTGAAACTGGGTTCAGAACAGGTCTATCAACACTCTGACCATTGACAAATTTGTGCCTCAGTTTCCCCCCTTCAAAAACGAAACAGTAGCTCCCCACTCTATAGGGATACTGTAGGACTGCAATTCTTTATTGGCTGACAACTGTCAAAAACCTTAAGGAAATAATAAATTGCATTACTGTTTATATGACTATTGATATGCCTTGCCATCAGTTGAAGAGTTTTGCTTAGTAACGTGAACAGCATTAACAATGTAAAGAGCTAATTAAAAAGCTAAATAAAAACTAAAGAAGTAGAATTTTTTTCCCACCTTGCATAATTAAATTCAGCAAATTTGGGAGACCTTTGCCAGTTCTGCCACTGACAACTGACAATCTTTAAGGTAATGATTTAAAAAACCAAAGCAACAACAGACCATCAACTCCCAATGCTATGCTGCAACCAATGAATACAATATATGAAGGGAATTCAAGGTAACAGTAGGAAAGCAGCATTACTCCTCTGTATAGCTCTGACAGGGCCATAAAATAATGCAAGGTTAGTTCTGGTGTGTGTATTTCAAAAATAATGTTGAAAAACTTCAGCACATTCAGAAAAGAGCTATAAAATTCTGAATTATGGAAGGTGCTATAGAAGTTCTGCCTATAGGCTTTATCCAAAAGAATATGAAAAAGTGACTTGATCATATAACATGGGTACCTACACTTAAATTCAGAAGAAAAAAGCACATGAGACAGGGAAAAAGAAGGTATTCTAGCAATCAGTTTGGTTCTAAAATGTAAAGATATACATTTTTAAATATTAGATTATGTTTCTGGAGGTAAAACCGTTATTTTAGTTGATGGAAACAGTTGGAACTTCACTAAGGCAAAAATCAAAGGGACAAGATTAGCTCTCATTCATATTATTAAAGAGAGCTTTAAGAACTGAGATTTGCTCATCATACTTTGTCATTTATTACTAGGTCTGGTTGCCACAGAATTAAAAAAAAAAAAGAAAATAATGATGGAAAAAGTACAGGATATAGTGGTTTGCAACAGCTTAACTAAGGTGTTTAGCAAGAAATGGATGAAAGTCCAACAAATTATTCATCTTTTTCAGTAACACTGTTTAATGCCATTTAAAGGTACTCGACTAACAGTTTTTAGTAATGTAAAAGTTGCATAATCCATTGAACATAAAGAGAAAACACGTTGTAAAGAAGGATGCTAAGTCAGCTGCCAGTTGGCCAGTATTTGGGTTTTGCCATGATTATGATTTGACAGGCAGGACCATAGAGAATCATAGAATGGTTTGGGTCGGAAAGGACATTAAAGATCACCAAGTTCCAACCCCCCTGCCATGGGCAGGGACACCCTCCACTAGCCCAGGTTGCTCAAAGCCTCATCCAGCCTGGCCTTGAACACCTCCAGGGATGGGGCATCCACAGCTTCTCTGGGCAACCTGTTCTGGTGTCTCACCACGCTCATAGGCAAAAATTTCTTCCTAATGTGTAGTCTAAATCTACCCTCTTTCAGCTTATACCTGTTACCCCTTGTCCTCTCACTACACTCCCTGATAAAGAGTGCCTCCCCATCTCTCCTGTAGCCCCCTTCAGGTACTGGAAGGCTGCTATTAAGTCTCCAACCTTCTCAACTGGCATCAGGGCACCACCTTCCTGGCTAAGTTTGGCTGCAGTGAGAATTAGTGACAGATGAAAAAACTATTCAATAAAAGCTCCAAATCTGTGCATTTTCTCTTCAATTCACAGCAACTAAGAACCTTTCTCACCAACTGGTCTCAGAAGCTTTTTACCGCAAAATAAGACCCGAAGGTTTGAATCAGCTTTTGTGATGCAAGACTATATTGAGTCTAATCTTAATGGAAATGTCAAAGTGAAGATAAACAGGTATTTCTTTTGCAGCTGCATCATGCAAACAAGACTAAGGAAAAGAAGAGCTAAAAGCTTGGTTTTATTAGAAATCGGTCAGGAACTGATGAGACAGACAGAAATTTGTTTTGAATGTAGATGTCTAAAGTTGTCTGTGTTTTAACAACCTCGTTGTTGCAAATCTAGTTATCTTGCTGCTGTTCCAGTGGCTGTGTCATTAACAGAAAAAAACCTTCAACCTTCTGCTATCTCCTGGCAAAAAAAGACAGGGCAACCTGCAAATATGTAATTAAGGCAAATGCCACTCAACCAGACACAATAATCATCCACTCAAACTCCACTTTAGTAATGAAACTGAAAGAAAAAAGGATGCTTGTTGGGAACACCACATTTTCATCTTTTTAGATGACCTACACAGTCAAAACCACAGAAAGGAAAATTTGGCTTATTCTGTCCCCTACACTGTTTCAGTAAAGCCCAGTTGGTTTAAATCGGATTGCAGAAGTCCAACTAAAGTCAGGGACTGTATGAAGTCATGTCTGACAGTGTTTTCTCTAGCAGATTATCCTGTGCGAAAAAGTGATAGGGAATCAACAGAGTTCACACTTAAAGGTCAAAAATAATGATTACTGTGTAAGCAGTATAGCTCACAAGCATTTGTATCCATGATACACACTGTTTAATTGCTCTGTTGATATGCCTTGCCTTCAGTTTTATGAGCCTTCAGTCTTCCTCTGCAGCAGCCACGAGAACATTAAATCTCCAAGCAACACAGCTCCTGTAATCCTGCCAACAACAGTACTGCTTGGCTGCAGATACATCACTGTCTAATTGCCACAAATATATATTTGTTTTTATCATCACTGGCAGTCCACAGTCCTATCACCATCTATGTAACAGACAGCTAAAAACACAGTGACAAGAAACCCTGGAGCTGACTCAGCTGTTCTAGGAACTCCACACAGAAGTTTCCAAATCACTGTACATCCTGCCTGCTGGGCTCCTACAGAGAGGATAAAGGGAGTGAAAATGTTAGAAATTTCAGTGTTTCATCTCACCCATTGCTAACAAGCCAAAACCACTCTATTTGAGTTTTGAAACTGTCTAACTTGAGGAATTTCTTTTACAGTCCCCTAAAATGTTCCAATGGCAGTTCATGTACAGCAAAATGAAGGTTCACAAGAGCTTTCTTCCCTCTCATGGAGCTTTGAGACCCAAAGGAATGGGGTCCATGGCTTCCTCCACTCTGCAAACACAGCTGGGATACCGGGAATCTTGTCCACAGAGGATTAAGTGTAACATCTGGCCATGACCACAAACACTGTCACAAGCTTTGGATGCCCACTGGAAACTTCATTTAGTAGAGCTTTGTAGATAGAGCTCTGGTCCCTGTTCCAATGCTAGAGGCTGTTCCAGAAGTCAGGAAGAGGAAAGCTGACTGCAAAAACCAGCTTGCACAAGAGAAGCCATGAGAGGTGAGAAGAGGAGGTGTCTGTGCACACAGAACAGTTCTGAGACGTGATGAAGAGAGTGCAGCACACAGGACATGCTCTACTCTGGTGAGCTTGAGATAGCCAGGCTCAAGGACCTTAAAAAGGATGCAAGTTTAAAAATTCCCTGGAGCTACTTATATGAGCAGCAGAGACCACATGCAAACCGTGCCATTCAATGCCCTGGGAGACACCAGCTACTGGATTCAGCCAGACAGAAGCCACAAACAACCATTGTTGTCTATCTCCACTCTATTAAAATACATAGAATACATTACTGGTTAGAGACCCATTAAGAACATTTTCCTGATAGAGCGCTTATTCTTAGATTTTTCAAACCTGAGGAGGCAAAACAATATGTGATCAGAGAGTTGCTTTAGAAACATGTAAGCTGCTTATGGTTAAATATTTCCCCAAAAATTGAATAGCACAAATAAAAAGCTAAGACTGTCACTACAGATGATCAAAAATACTGTTTCCTCCCTATTTAAAGCTGTGCAGTTTAACAAGTACTACTCTCTGAATGAGGAAAGAAGACTAGTATTTATGCCCTGCCTTCATTCAACATGCTGAGACTGCCAGGCACACATAGGCTCCTTCTGAGGCAGTAACGGGTGCCTGGCAGAGCTGGCCAGAGAAGCGGGAGGTCAGTACAGAAAAGAGGATAAATACCTTCCAAAATAAGTAGTTTCATAAAAACTTGTCCTCTTCAGAACCTACCTGATCATTATCACACACAAGAGTATATGGAAGATAGCTTTGCTAGTGCACCTGGTCTGGCACACATGGTCTCTCCATGGACCTCCCCTGTACCAAGTTATTCTGATTCTCAAATCAGTATTTTTCTTATCCAGGTGCCAGTGTGGTATGACAGGAAAGATACTAAAATTTTTGTAACATCACTGGAGTTACCATTTGCAGCACTGACAAAGTGTTTGTTTTAAAAGAAGTTTCTCTACCCTCATCTATTACTTGTATTTAAGAAAGTTCTACTGTCACTATTGGCAACCTTTAACACATAGACTCTAAAAAGTCTAACAGGATAATATTTTTTTTACAACTAGAACTGTAATTTATGAATTAAATAGCTAAATAGCTAAATATTCTGTTACTTAACTTTTACAGACTGTTATTGCTCCGTTTTCCTCCTTAAACTATCCTACACAGGCATCCCACACAGTACATATTAAAAACACATAGTTCCTTCTGAAGGCAAGAGCACAGGACAATTAAGAAAATGTATAAATTATAAGTGAACCATCCTGAGAAAAATTACTAGGAAAAATAACACTAACAGTAAGCAGAAAACCCCCAGACTCCTTCTGCAGCACGGTCACCACCACTGGCACCCAGGTTATCAATAGCAGTGCAATGCCCAGACACTCCTAATGCCAGAAGCCTCCTCTTGCCTCCCCAGTGCCTTCAGGCCCTGGGAGGCCCCAGGGTGGCATTTTCACTGACTACAGAGTAATTAAAAGCCCAAACTAAAAATCATAAGCCCCACATACACCACTAAACAACTGACATCATAAGAACAGAAAGAGAGAAGAAACAACTGCCTTGGCTAAAAGGCAAGTTAATGGCTGTTGAAACCAGTGACCTGTCCAGGTCACTGAGACATTTCACAGCTCAAAGGTTTACCCAGAGGTTGAGCTTGTCCCCTATCTCAGTGAGGCCAGGATTTCACCTCATCAAGACTCTTGCTTATCTGGTAATCATCTCTCTCTTTCACTTTTGGAAATAAATGAGACATGCTGAGAGAAGTAGCATAACGAAGTGACGACTGTGCATCTTTTCCAGCATCAGCATTTTATTAGAGGGGTTTGTTTGCCAGCTTATTTTTACAGGAGCTCAAGAGGTCTGACTGCATACTAGAGAGTCTGTGCTCTGCTCCAGTTTTTGATGACAAAATGCCAAAGTTGAACATGCAATGCCAAACATTCCAGAAACCTGCAGCACAATAGCTGCTTTAAATGATGTCTTACTTTTCCTGCTCTGTGAGGCATACAAAGTAGCCAAAGTGTTCTCATCCTTTGCTGTTTTTTTTAATTCAATAAGACATGGCAATGGTGTACAGTTGCCACCTGAACATGTGACAGCAAACAAGCACACTAGCCCAGCTCTTCAATTCCATGTTTTGCAAAGCGGAAGATGTGTAGCAATTCACATATCTTACCTTTCAAGTAGATTAACGTGTAGTATGCATAGAGACATGCCGCAGATCAACCCCCTAACCCCCATACATAGGATTTGTTTCCTATCCTGTGTAGTGGATTATTTGTAAAACACTGAATTGTGCTTCCCCCAAATAAACTGCCTAAAATAGCCAGAAAATCACCGTAAAACTAGTATGCCAAATAGGAATTGAGAAATATCAACAAAACCTCTTTTGAACGAGGCCAAAATAAAACTAGAATTGTTGAAATGTAATGTATTTGTACTGCCATGTCAGGGATGGTCCCCAGCTGGAGATTAGGTCTCATGGTGCAAGGCGCTGTACACAGGGCATTGCAAAGCTTGAAGAAGGAAGGCAGTAATCCACTCCAAAGCTACCATACTCAAAATGCACAGTCAAAGAGAAAATGTGAATATACAAAAATGTTGCAAGGACAAAAAAACACGTACCATTATGGTCAGTTCAGTGAGGTACCAATTAGCATACTGGCTGCCCAGTCATTCATGAGTGCTGTACAGGCAACACAACAGACCTGAGTTATAGAAAACAATTTGAAAGAGGGTATGTAACTGACTTTGAGGAGATCCTAATAAAAATGGGAGAAAGCATGTGGGAGATTGAAAATGTTGATGTAGCCTAGGGACTTTCAGCATATTTCTCCCATAACTGTCAGTGCAAATGTCATAATGAAGCACTATGATTCACAGCATAACATTGTAAATGCTTCTGAATCTGAAATGCAGTAGACCAAAACAACTAAATGAAAGTAACTATGGAACAACCCTACAGCATTGTGACCCCCCAAAACCTTTATGCACTAAGAAACTCATCTAAAGACCAACAAATCACTGCATGTCTTTCTAATGACTGTTATATTAATTCAGCCACTTAAAAGAAGTTTCAACAAGCCACTTCATTCATCCAAACCGATGTATTAACATTTTTTTAAAGTTATCAAAAATGCTACTAAATCAAAATGCAGATTTTGTGGTTATTCGCAATCGGGGAAAAATGGATGCAAGTCACTAGTTAGAAACTGCAAAGCGCTGGGAAGCTGAGGAATTTGCATCTGTTTGGACAGGGGTGATATCAGAGTGATAAATGAAAAGGCTGTAGTTCTTGCAATGGCTTTCAGTTAAATGATGGTTTTTCCTTCATAAAAAAAAAAAAAAAAAAAA
>WKFP01014891.1:755866-787659 GCA_011057875.1 Pterocles orientalis | reverse complement strand
CCTTCTCCAAACCTTGTCCCCCAGTTATATCACACCTTTTCGGTGTTAGAGACACAGGAGCTGCACACACCACAGATGCCCCACGAATTTATAGCTGCAGGTGATAACTCTCTGTCTTGTTCTCTGTTCTCTTTTTCTGACAACCACACCAGATTTGCTTTTGCAACTGTTATTGAACACTGCATTGACATTTCCATGGATCCATAATAACCTCCAGATCTTGTTACCGAGTGGTAGTGCTCAGCTCAGTGCTTACCATTTCACACATGAAGTTAAGATTAGTCTTCTTTGTGTGGCACATTTTAAAGTTATTTAAATTGAACCTCACCCGTCATTTGAACATCATCTGAAGATAATTTTGCAGTCCTTTCCAGCTGGCCTTTAGCGATTACCAATTGTCAACCATTTTGAGACATATCCCTAAAGAATCATTACGTAGCTCATCTTATGCAAGCATAAGGAAAAAAAATACAAATATTTCACTTCACAATACCAAACATTTCCAAAACTCATCTACAGGCTAGAATATAAGTCTAATTATGATATTCATAGACGCTCAGTCTTTATGTTACTATATCCACTATCCTCTGTACCTCAATACAGCAGTCAAGCAAAGCTATAGTGACCTGTTTGTATTAAATTATATTTCCCACATCCTAGAGACAGCATTTTCCTGATTATTCAAAACTGTGAGAATACACTCAGATGACCAACACGAGTAACACTGTAGCTTGGCATCTTTCATCTGTTTAGCAAGCTTCAAGTCTATGCAAAATGGTAAACACCCAGATTTCAATCCTCTTTCAACTCTGCACTGTACAAAACCATCCCGACTGAAAGATCAGCTCACATCAGGTACTCAGCTACAATTACCTAGCCTCAAATTTTTGACAAATTTTGATTACTATGTAACTGCAATTTAATGAATTTTTATTTTCTATATTTGAACTATATATTTATAGAGAGATTTTTAAATTATTTGAATCTAATAGATTTCAATCTCCAATAAATCCCATATTTTAAACAGTTTGAACAGACGTGACCACCAACTGACAAAACCAGCAATTCTGACACTGTGATACTCTTGTATCAAAATATCAAGCAAGTATCTTACTTCACAGTGTTCCCAAGCACCTACCTCATAGGGAGAGGTGAATAAACATGCTTGTAATAATCTTTACATTTATATATGTATATATACACCCATATAATATATAGGCAGATAATATATAGATAGTAATTATATATATTTATGTAAGTTTTCATATGAGCATGTATATTTAGTACACTTTAATGAGTTCTCTTACTTTAAGGATCTCTAAAGGTCAAAAGTTCTATGTATAACCATGGTTGTTATATGGTCTTTATGTAGCTTTTCTGAAAGTTATCTGCCCAGTTTAAGAGCACTTATATATTCTTATCTGGATTGTATTAGAACAAACAGAAGTGCAACCAGCCTCCAACCAACAAACACATCTAGCAGAAACCACTATGGCTATAAAGCAATCATCTTTCATTGCAAGCAGCTGTTTACTAATAAAAAACTACATGAGAAGCCCTTGAAGGAAAGGCCATAGGAGAAAAATATGGTACTTTAAATTCCGAAAAAATCCAACCCATGTAACTAAAAGCACTTCTGAACTGAAACCATAAGTCTTTCTGGCATCCTTCCCAGCTACTATTTGATTCTATGCCCTGTGTGACATTTTATATATCCTTGTATTTGAACTACACAACCATGTTTTGTTTCTTCCTTCTACTGGTTTTTGAACTACTGCCACAATGGTGTCGCTATATAAAGGAAATGTACCATTCCACAGTGCTTTCTGACTTCTACTGCAACCTGATTGATGCTGATGTTTAAAAATCATAATTTATATAAAAGATCCTCGGGTATCTCAATACTTTTCATTAAACAGGACAGCATCCTGCAGTCAGAACTCTGAATTTTGAGCCGAGTTTTGAAGCCCTTCTGTTGCCCTGTAACACCTGTGGTTTTGTCAACCTTGGCCCCAAGTTCTAAAAATTGTTATCACCCTAATTAACTAACATCATGGCAGTATCCTCTATGCATTAAGCGCTGGGCAAACAAGAAGTTAGATGGCCCCCTTCCCCACAGAGCTCAAACTTCAAGAAAAACAAGTAAAAAGTAAAGGACGGCAATGCACTAACTCCACTAATTAACATTTTTTAGAAGACAAAACTATTCAAACACTGATCTTCCCTAATGCTAACCAAGATTGTAGCTTCGACAGCTGAGCTTTTCACTTTGGTTTCCCTTAAAGATCAGTGAGCATTTTTAAGAGATATGTCATCTGATCCATTTTAGATAACTCCTTCAGGGTGTTATCTGTAGATTCCACTCCCTAAGGGGAGCCTCTACTAATTAGCGAGATTGCTTGCACTAACTGGCCACGCAGCTGCACCCAGTCAGTCCAAAAAGATGCCATGGTACACACAGAGCTCACAGAGGAATGTGCCAGTCTGCAAGAGGGATTTAAAGGCAGAAAAGCTTAAGGGGCAAACTTATTCAATCAGCTTGTTCAAGGCTTAATGGGTGCATAAAAGAAAGTGAAAAAAAGCAAGCAGAGAAACATCTTGCAAAACAAAGGAAAAAGCATAAAGGAGTGAGTAATAGTAAATGATCTCTCACAATTAATTTGCTGGAAATAATACTTGGAAATGGAACTGAGAATTTCAGAGAAATGCCTAGTGCTACACCCTTTCCACAAAGAGAAGACAAAAGAAATCCATCAGGAAATTGTTCATATTTCACTAAGCCGTTCCTGTAAAAGCAAAAAAATATGCTCACAAATATTATCTAAATTATCTTAACATACTCATCTTAAGCAAGTTGTTAACGATCTGAACTTATTGTGTGCTGCCCTGCTACCTGGGGATCATTCAGATCCTGTAAATTCTGAAGAACTGTTTAAATAACTGCAAACTCCCCAACTGCTTATCCCATTAAAAAAAATCAGTGTCATCCTTCCTCTTTTGATTGTCCCTCCCCAGTGCAAGTACACAGCTGTCCAAAAGGATCAAATTTCATCTTCCTAAGCCACTTCAGTTGTGATGGATCCCATACTGCAGCCCAAAAACAGCCTTAGGTACATTATTGGTTATGAACTGGTACATTTCCTAACCTACATCATTAAAATACAAGGCAGGTCACTGAACTTGGAACTTGGAAAATACTAAGAAATTATTCTCCAGAGTGTAACATCTGGTATAAAGGAGGAGAAAAACACTGTTTTCAACTGCAAGACATGTAAGAACTGGAGGCTAAAACAAAACCCATTAATCCATCTCCACCCCCATGTTCAAAATGAAAAACAGAAAAAATACCCTTTGGTGCTTCACATTATGAGGACATGAGTCTGAGATTTCTCCCATCTGTTTTGTTTGCTGTTTTTAAAAAAAAAAAAACAAAACCACCCTGTACTTTTTTTTTTTTCTGCTTTCAGTAGAAATCCTGAAAGATGTTTTCAGATCTGTTAGTTCCAAGGTTTCTATACTGTTCTCATTCCACCTTATTTGGGTGCCTGTCAAATTTAACTACTCTGCCTCAGTGAACCACTATCTGAACTTTCCAAATAATATTAAAACTATCACGACTAAACTTACACAAACCACAGATCGGGCTGAATTTAGGGAGCTGAGTAAGGAGGTAACTACCTCTGTGCTCCTGTAATAAACTCCTGATGTCCCTAGTACAACTGTGAGTAGCCCATGGGCTTTCTAAGCTCCTGTTGTCCCTGGGAAGCGGCCGGCAGCCATGGACCACCAGACAGTGACAGCACTAGCCATGACCCCTCTGCCTTGTCCTGCAGTACTACCACAAGGAAATTGGATAGACTGGGACATACTGGCTTTAAACCACCTGGCAATTTCCTTTCACTGGAGAAATTCCTGCCGTCTAGTCATGGCTTATCTGCACCATCAGAGGAATGAGTCAAAATCCCACCTGCAATGCTTTGCTCATGTGGGTGTGTCGGGAAGGCTGCTCGGACAGTGCTCTGAACCCTCACCACACAAACACTGCTGTACACACTTTCGAGAGTTACCTACTGATCTTGAATAAAGACAAAAATTGCCTTTCCTGGGGACAAGATGTGTTTGAAGATGGTGAGTGGACAACCTTCTTCCTATCCAAATGCAGCTCTGTTGTATTCACAGCCCTAAATATCCACCTTCGTCTCACTTTATTTTGCAGAGAAAGCCCCCATGCCATGGTCCATCAGCTGAAGGAGTACTAGCTCACTTCACAAAGCTTAAAACAGTATTTGTAATAGACGCTACTGTTCCTATGTATTTAAAACTGAATATAAAGCTGGTCACCACTTTTAAGGAACACAAAAACGCTATCAAAATCCTTGTGTGACAAGGTGAAATTCTCTATGATTCATACAACTTAAAGCCTTAACTTTTGGATATGCATTGACTGCAAAACAAGGCAGAAATTTGATTTAAATACTTGTTTTTGTTTTTTTTCTAAAAAGATGGCTGCCTTCATTATAAAAAACCACCACATATCATAATTCAGATCTCTGTAAAATTCTCCACCAGTTGCAGCTGTGGTGGAACATGTCTTAGCTTTTTTTTTCCCAAGACATTAAGTGACATTTTTATGTTCATTTTAATGCAATACTATGAGTTCCCTCAACTTTCAGTGAAGAAAACAATTAAAAGTAAACACATTCTAAGATTTGTTTCCCACAGCTGAGATTTCCTTCTGCACAGTTAAGTAAATAAATGTCTCTCTACCCAGGTAGAAACATGATCACATATATTAACTTAAATAGTAAAACTCCATAACTGTTCCACATCCCCTTTCCAACTTTCCAGGCAAGTGGCTGGAAAGTTATTTCAATCTTATTAGAAAGAGGAAAATATTTTCTAGGTCTCAAGTAAAATGTGCTATTGTTTTACTCTTGCGACACAACACCAGACATTCCTCCGAGTAGCATTTTCAGTATTGAAAAAAATGAGATGAACTTTAAAAGTGGTACAAACTCTGATGTCCTCATCTTAGCATCTTATTATCCAAATAGCATTATGCTGTGCAAAATGCTTCACTGGCACCAACCATAAATATGCTCCCTTAGCATAAACAGAGGGGAAAATTCCCCTCCTCTCCAAGGCTGAATACAAAAGGCTTCCACAAATATGCCATGGGAGAAAGATTTCCCCTGGGAAAGGTCATGTGGTGATACCACTGACCGTGGCTGCTGGCACGGGAGGGCCAAGCGGCGCCGAAGGTCACTGCTGCCTGGCCATGATCGGCTGATGGCACGGCTCCACAGGCTGCCCCCACCACTTTGCCAGGGTCATCTGTGCTCTCACAGGCATCCCTCCCCTCTCTGGGCTCTCCAGACTCGCCACAGTGAAGGAAAGGAAACAGCTCAATGTACCACTTCTATGCAGAAATGAGATTGCATTAATTCAAATATACAATGAGCTTGCATTTCAGAGAAAAAATTGATAGCATGCATTCACATGTTGGCTGCATTTCAGTGCTCTGTGGCAGGAGAGAGCCATTCAAGCCAAGCACAGGTTCTGGAAAGAAAGGATGCACCACACTCAATGTTGATCCCTTCAGACGACATAGAAATGGTTGGAAGCCTCCAGAGATCATGAAACTGAGACTTCACCAAGTGGTGGAACAAAACCCAGGGGAAGAATTTGCAGAGAGGATGATTAGTGAGATCGTGCTGGGTCTGTAACAGCAACAGAGTCAAGAGGATGGAGGAAACAAACAATTTTTCACCCCAGCATGCTTTTCAATGAGCTTTACAACCTCAGTTTCTCTGCCTTGTGCTGGTTAACATGTAATTTTGGAGGTCTTCATAAGCTTAGTGTTACTCACAGTACTTACACAAGCACTAGCAAACCACAGCCTGAGAACTGCAAGCAGAAACTATGATGACCAAGTTAGACAACATGAAACATCAGAAGTGTGTTTCTTATCAGCCGCAAAGCTCCGCACACAGCCTAGAGACTTCGTAAAGAACAATGCCCAAACTCAGGACGAGTACAGAGAGAGAAACCCAGGACTGCGTAACACATGGCACGGTGATGGAAGGGGATTTTTGAGTAATTAATTAGTTGACTCCATTACCCACATCCTACAGATGTGCTGTAGTTGTCAGGAAAGCTCAAAAGCCTGCGCCAAAAAATATTCAGACCCACCAAGAGCTCTAAAGAAAGGGAGCTGTACACGTGACTCATTAGCACTTTCTCTGGATGCTTTGTTTTCCTTTATTTATTTCATGTCAGATGGAGATTTAAAACACTTGTAATAAAAACTGACATGTACATTACACATATTTTATACAACAAAACATTCATTTCTTTTAAAAGGGAGGAATGACTGGTTGAAACAAATGCTACAGGAAATTTGACATACTCTCAGTATGAAGAAATGTTTTAGATCACAATTACCTGAAAAACAGAACCTAACTTTTATTCTTCAGAAAATTTCCACTCAAAGGTGCTTCTTTTTTATGGGGGCCTAAAGAACAACATTTTGGTAGAAGAGCTGAAGAGACTTAGTTTAACAAAGTATTTACCACATTAGTGAATGAATTCCCACGTTCACAGTTCTTGAATTATCTTTTTACATGTGTCACATTTTTCATTGAAACTGATCCAAATTTGCACAATCTATATATTAAAGTAGGTGCTCCCCATGAAAAGATGCACTTTCAGAGCATTCCAGTATTCCTGCTTTTGGTTGAGAAGAAAATTCCTTTGCAGCATTTCAGAAATTCTGCTTCCAAAACCAGGAAGTACCATTAAAACACAGACCTTTCTTTTAAGAAAAAAGGAAAGGAAGGAGGAGACAAAGAGAGAAACAGATAGAGAAAAAGAAAGAGGAAAAGAAGGAAGAAAGAGAAAAGGAGAGGAGAGAAGGAGAGAAGGAGAGACGGAGAGAAAGAGAGAGAGAAAGTGAAAGAAAGAAAGAAAGAAAGAAAGAAAGAAAGAAAGAAAGAAAGAAAGAAAGAAAGAAAGAAAGAAAATTAAGTTAAAACAGGTATATGTTGAGGCTGGGACAAAGTACAAATTTGAGACTGATTTTTATTCTTAATTTAATTGATCCATTCCAGTTGAAATTTCGGGAGAAATACAGGAAAATGTCTCTCTAAATTCTTGGTAACAGCATTTCTTTTTTAAAAAATCATCCCCTCTGCATTTAAAGACCAGCAAAAGAGCATGGAGATTAACTTCTCTGTTTATTTTGCAGAGCCAGTGCAGCTGACAGTGAGACTGCAAACCTCTGCAAGGTCACCCACACAAACTTGGAAGATTCACCACTGAGGCATAGGGAAAATTTAGTTCTTCTGCTTATCAAGCTTGCTACAGTTTAATGCAATAATGGTATATTTATGAATGCAGACTGTCTAGACTAGACAAAATATAAACTGGATTGAGACAGCTTTTTGGTTGGTTAGTTGTTTGTTTGTTTGTTTTTTAATTTAGGCTATTACCAGCTCTTATGACAAACTTGGTTTTGCATAAAACAGAATTAAGGTCTAAGAAAGAAAGAAAGACAGGCATCACAGAAAGAAACCAGAGATGGATAAGAACTTTACAACTGACAATATTACCAATTTATCCCTCACATGATTGGAAATTAGAAATTACAAAACTTTAATTTATGCTGACAGGTTTCAATAAATAAAGTTTTTATAAGAAAATTATATATTCACATAAGTTCAGATGGTCTCTCGAACCACTAGTCCAAACACCAACTATTCATACAGTGGAGTGAAAATCCCCACACCTACCTCTCCAGATGGGCTATACGCTATCAAATCAGAGCCTAACTTCCCCAGTCACAGACATACAGACCTCCTGTACCTCATTCAGGGCATCCTTCCCAGCTACCAGCATTAGGCTCCTCAGCACCAGCAGCTTTGTGCGGCACTCATCTTAAGTCACAGGGTTCATAACACTCTTCAGCTGCAATCAGCTCTGCAGCACAGCAGAGTTCACTTTACCTGTTCTAAAATTGTGTATGTCTTTCAGCAAAACCCATGCTACGCCTTGAGCATCTAACACTACATACGCAATACACTGCTTCCCTTCCTTTTTTTTACATACTTCTATGATTGTAAGAGCATATCAAGAACTATTTTCTGCTACAGATTTCTTGTATTACTTTAGCAAATGTAGCATTTGCCCTTTCCTTGTTTCTGGCCCAAGTCCTAACAGAAGTTCCCAACTCTCAGACTATGTCACTTTGTTCTCATTCTCTCTCGGAAAACTCATTCTGATTTCTGTCATTTTCCTCCAGACAGAGTCCCATTTCTCATTCTGCTTTGCCAGCAAATAACTATCAGTATGGTGCAATGTCCCATTTTCAGGTAGAATTGTATGCGTAGTTGAACATTGCTTCAGTGAAGGGGGTTTTTTTTGCCTCTTCCTTATCCCACCATGCCTCAAAATAATTTGGCTGTGGGTTATTTCTTGATTCCTTTAAGGTGTAATTTCATCCACATTCAGAAAAATTCACTGTAACCAGATCCACTACTTGCAGGCAACAGTACACAAAGCAATGGGGGGCTTTGGTGGTACCTTACAAAGTAACAATTTCAGAGTGGACAAATCCTGAGATCTCTAACATTGCGAAAACTTGAACTGATGTAAGCAATAATTTTCCCAAGTGATAGCTGAGGAGAAATTCAAGGTTTTAGTAAAAGTAGAAAATTCCTCTGAATTAAAGGCACCTTAAGTCTGGTAAATTTTTGAGGCAGTGATCACTCAGGCCTTTCTTGTGTAAAGCTATATATTGGTACACTGACTGGGATACCAAGAAAATATCTATTATTATTCTAACTATAAACGGAAAATTCTATTTACTCTAACTCTACACAAATTCTATTCACTCTCATTCTTTTTTTTTAATATTTCACTTACAACTCTTCTTTGCATCTTAAATTTTCAAGTAACCTAAACTTTCAAACACTAAAGCATTTTTTTATTTCTGAAATAGCTCATTCTTGTTACAGTGCTATATTCAAAAGCAGCTGGGTCAAACTCAGCTCCTTACCAACAGTCCTTGAAACGTTAAAACTGCATGAATAGCCAAGAGCCACAGTTGCATAACCAAGGCCAAGGAGGAGCCAATAAATCTCTGCCAGTTACCCCTATTCATCAGTAACTTTTGTTTTACTAAAGCATATCAGCTAGAAAAGCAACCTGTCATAGTTCGCAGATTTAGAGACATGAAGAATCTCTTGCTTCCCTTGATAATCTGTCAGAATAATGAATCATTTCTACTGTGAAAAATGTTGTGCATTACTCCTGATTTGAATCTGCCCAACTCTCCAGCTATAACCTTTAGTTTGTGTTATGATTTTCATTGCTGTTCTAAAGAGCCAATATAAAACCAGTATATTTTCTCCTGCTTCAACAGACACATTTCTTAATCAAGGAAGCTCTCTATTCTGACAGGGTCAACGGATAAAAAAAAAACATGGTTCTCAGAGAGAAATAGTTTAATCAGACTCCAAACCATTTTGGGTGACTTTCTTCTGTGACACTCCCATGGTTCAACATCCCTTCAACAACACTGCATCTGAAACTACAGCATGCATTCTTGTCACAGTGTGCATCTAGAGGTAAGGCTATTCTTGAATCTTAATCACTCTTTTCCTGGAAAATTACTCCTTCTCCTTTTATGATAGCATCACCCTAGGAACTCTTATGAACTTGCAGTTCAAAAGACCCTTACATCCCTTCCAGAGTTACTGTTTTCCAGGATACAGCTTACCTCGTTCCTGGAAATTCCATCTGGCTATAAGAAAAAAAACAAACTTCACCATGACAACAATAAAAAACTGCAATACATTGCACAGAGAAGTGTGGAATCTCCTTCACTGGGAAAATTCAAGACTCAGCTTGATGGGGTGTGGATAACCTAATCTAAGTCTCTGCTTTCTACAGCAGTGCAGATGTTGTCCAGAGGTCCTTTCCAAGGCTTTGCTATGACACATGATCACAGACTCGCTCAAATACAGTTAATTCATTCTCCATTGAAGTTTCCAAAAGCTAAGGCAAAAGTTTACAAAGTCATTTGGTCTTGTAGGCTTGTAAGGCCGCTGCTAGTTCTCAGAATACCAAGTCAGTAATCTTCTTTAAACTCTTACGTGTGAAAAGTCTCACCTGTGTAGTACTGCAATATACTGAACACTTATCCTAGATGCATCATGTATTTACACCATGCTCATAATCATTCATTGGCTCTACTCTTTACCACCAAAAGGTGACTGCAGGCAGCTGCATGCTCTCCACCACCAGCAGCAGATTCGGCTGCACGGGAACCGTGTGCGGGGCATACGCTTGTCTGCACACAAACACAAGCACACATTTCCTAAGATGGTTACTTGGGTCTAATAGTTCATTACCTCTGGCTTTATCTCTCAGCCCAAAGAGTATGTTTACACATTTGACTAAAATCTTTCCTCTCCTGTTTTACTTCTAATTTTCTTCATAAAATCAACACTCTAACACTTATCTCTACTTACATCTTTAAAGAATTGCTTGCCAACCTTTTTTGTATATTTTAATGATAAAGTATTCAGGAAACAAAAGATAATCTCTTATTAGAATATGCTCTCTGAGGTTGGGATACACTCTGATTTTGTAACAAGTTACTGTGTCCCTAGGAGGACAATATGTCAAACTTCTGTGACAAGATTGTAATGCAATTGTTTGGCAGGCTAAGGTGAATTTCTTTACCAAAGCCCAGATCCCAGTAAAAAGCTACATTTCTACAAAAGCCGCCTTTTAACGTATTCCACACAATTGTTTCAAGAGGTGACCACATTTAACATTCTTTTATACAGAAAATTTTAACTTCTAGCTATATTTACCTCCCTCCAAATGAACTCATTTCACCACAAATATACAAAAATATAAAATAACGTTGAGCAACCAAACTCAAAAGTTTTGTTACACTCAAACTGGCAAACGAGGACGAGAGCAGTTTGTTACCAATCTCTGGAGCAATTTACAGATTTCTTCAAATGTTAAATCTCACCTACTTCTCACTCTGCTAGTCCCAAGGGGCAGCAAGTTTTGAGGCACCCTGACCATTCTCCTCAAAACCTCCACAGGGAAACATCCAGATGATGGCCTTTCCCTGTCTGTGTCTGCAGGTAAATCACATTCTTGGTTTCAGTTTTCCAGAAGAAAGAGTAGAAAGTATGCTGGTATCACTGACCAGCTACTTCCCAGGACTAAAACCACGCCAGATGACCTGTTCCAACAGTCCCGCCATGCTGAAGGCTAACACACCTCTGGTTTCTCTACCAGGGGTTGAGGCTGGGAGGAATCTGTATCTTTTTGATATTTCAACCTTTATGTAATTTACTAAATGCTACAATAATCTTCTCTCTCCAGATATCAAGACACTGATCCCTAAGCACTTGCTACTACCAGCCTTTCTGTAAAGGTCACTGTACTCTACAAATGATTTGTGGCAGTTTGTAACACAGGAGAGAAGACAAATACCCTGCAAAAGAAACAAAAAGCAAAACAACTTCATCATGGTTTGCTTTCGTTTTATTTATCTAATAGTGTGGTTGAACAAAAGTCTGAGAAGTTTCTTGGCCTGTGAAGCAGTATCTGCAAATCTTTAAACAATGAGCTTGTTCTTAATGGTGGGATTAATTCAAATTGTACAAAACTGCTTAGATTAAGACTGCACTGCTTTAATGTGAAGTAGCACAGCAATGTGTCAGAGGAACAAACACAGGTTTTGTGCTGTTGACTCTCAGACTGCCTATTATGAAAAAGGGGGGAATGGGCCTATTAATGTTGCCTGTGATCTTATCCCTTATCCTTTCTGAGCAGCACAATCTGGCAGGAAAAAAATAGCTCTACTGATAAGAAGGAATATCTCCCTCTCTTTTCCGTGAAGGTATAGTAGCTGCTCTCCCTCAAGTCAAACAAAGCTTGTAGTACAGTATTTATTTAAGAAATTTTCAAAGAGTTACTAACTTGTTTTGATTGTGATTTTGGATTAGACTGAGGAAAAGAATCACAACTCCCACAATGTCTCCAGATCTCACCATCACTTTTCTTTTAATCAGTGCACTTTGGACTCACAGAAGCAAACTGCAGTCATATTATCAGTCAAAAAAATACTGCTGAAAACCAGCAGTTATATTACCCATTTAATCAGATGCTTTTGAAATAATCTACAGTGAACAACAGTTAATCCAAACATTCACCTGGGATGGTGAAGTCAGTTTGATGTTTGTATATTCCTATTTATTGAGACCTTCCAATAGGGAGAGCTTCGTTATTACACACCATCTGCCTTGTCACATATTTACATGGAGCTTTTAGAAGAGCCAGTAGGAAAAAAGGGTGCCTTTATTACACTGCTGCCAACTAACTTCACTTCCATGGAGGATATTTGAGCATCATGCCTAATGTGTGTCTGAAGCAGGGGCTTAGAAGAGGAACAACTGGCTGATCCTCCTTTTAGATGAGAACAAAGTGACAGGAGAGATAAGAGAGATCACATGGGCTGTGGGGCTGGGCAGATTTGTTCTTTGCAATGCTTCTTGATGCCTGAAATTTCAAACGATCAAATGGCAGAGCTATGGTTATGACTGCTTACCTGTCTCAATTATTAACAAGAAAATTAGAAATTCTCCCTTTATTTGTGAATCAAGGCAGTCTGGTCATGTAAAAGGCAAACTATGTGTGTTTGTTACAATACAATGGTAACCCAGCAGTCTGTGCCTGTCATTAATTTGCAAAAGGATTTTAATTGTTCTGCTCTTAAGTGCAACACCCAACACACCTAGAACTGAGTCAAGGCTTGCTGCTACCACACTGGCAATCAGAAAAGGCTACTAAACGATCAGCCTCTAATTTAAAAGGCAAAACATTTTCCATGGCTAATCAAGGCTTTTCTTCCCCATATAACTCCTATTTAACTTTTCCTCTCCCTTACATTTCAGATAAAATAACTTAAATCTGCCTATTGCAACAGGGCGCTGCCAGACTCGGCTGCTTTGTGGAATTTGGGTGAAAAAATGCAGGTGACTTTGTGGGTTGGCAGGGATACTGCTATGAAATCAGACTGCCTGTTTTAGTTAAATGAGTAGTCAAACGATATGTAAGCTTATGTTTCCAAACGTAGGCCTTTGCCATATATTGAGGTAAGTAAAACTAGCTCATCACCCTCATCTCCACTGGAACTATTTGAAGGCAGAGTGAACATTTTGAAATGATGACTGCATTTTAAAAGACTTCTGAAAGATCACAGAACCCAGACGTTCAAGAAAGTTTTCAAACCACAGGGAAGATAAGCCAAAAACAAAGCAGCAGTGGCTAGACAAACTTCACTTGAAAGGCTTGATAACTTTTGTCTGACTGCTTTTTTCAAAGGAAGTTAGAAGTTAGAAAAGCTATTCTGCTCTCAAAATCTAATAGTGTGATCCTAAAATTTAAAAAAAAAAGACAATGACAAAAGCATAGACATTTTGGCAGTATCCAGGGAAGTCAGACAAGCGGCAGCAGAAAGCACAGATCAAAAGAACACATAAGTTCTTTTATTGTAGAAAATACCTAGAATTCCATGTTTATCTTACCACAATAAGCTACTGAATGGTTATCTAAGCTGCTCTTGTTTTGCCAGGCGACTCAATACATCTGTAGGTTTTACCCCGCATTAGTCTTAGTCTGGTGTGTTTAAAATGCTACACAGCAAGTAAATCTAAACTCAAAGGTTATATGTCTCCTTAGGAAAAACAGTCTTCAGAGAGAGTGATAACCTTAAACAGAAAACCTTTTTTGCATCAATCCAGAATTATTTGCCTCCGTTTCTACAACTAAAATCATGTAACTGATATGTCACAAAAAGCCCAACCCCTTCTCTCTCTAGCAATACGTTGCTAATATGTATTGTGAGAAATCCACAAAAGTACATTAAAAAACCCCAACCCAACATGAAAAGCATCTCCTGTTTGCGGACTTGTGGACTGGACCTTTTTTTTTTTATTATTTCTTCAGTTCTCTTTTAATAAACTATTAAAAGTTTAGCTAAATTCCAAGCTGGTTTTGCCTTTATAATAGTCACCAAAAAAATCTGTCTAACATATTATAAGTGGAACTATTCTTGGCAAAATAATGTCCCTGAGACAGGTTTAAGTCATGCAGAAACAAGACTGAACTCGTGAGTTCACAGTCTCCTTAAAACAAAGCAAAACCTGCTGTCACAGCATGAGGAAAAAAGATCTCCCAAAACCAAAATATTACAGCAGAAGCAAGACAGGGGAAAAAAAGCAGCTCACTCTTCTTCACTGTCCAAGTATCTTTGGGGTGGAAGTCTACTGTTTTCTAACCCCTTCAATTCAGAGAGGCCCACAAAGTAGCAGTTAGTCCAGAGTCCTGGAAGACTTTCAACAAATAGATTAAACCTTACATATAAACACTCTTTATAATTAGAGAAGAAAACATTCTGTTTTTTGGACAGTACATGACAAATTTTGAAACCATGAGATGAAATCCAATTGTATTTTAACATGGTTCAAGGGAAGCCTTACTTCTGTAGACTGCCAGTCTCCCTCTCAGAAATGTCTGATAAATACTCTAGTAACCTGAAGTTTTTACACCTTTAAAATCAATCTAGAAACACATACAGACAATAGGATAGTAACAATGAACACTTGAGGACATTCTTCCTTACAGGGAGCAGCCTTTTGAAAAAAATGATCATCAGAGCTGTACCTGGCTGGCAGAAGAGGCACTGGAGGAGCAGCAAAGAGCTGAGAGGCTCCTTTTCCTTCTTGGTTGTGCCACCTCCTCCTCCTCCTCAAAATGCATCCCCTCTGCAGCAGGCTGCCGCCAGCATGGAGCAACAGAGCCAGGAGCAGCACGACTCCCTGTTCCTCCTGGTGCAGATTTTCTACAGGTGTGCTTATGCAGCAGAGCTTCATCTGATGTGAAATTTTGTTACACATCCGGGTGTTTGAGTGACTCATATACAAAAACCACTGGTTTCTCATGGTTGCGTGCTTGCATACGGGTGGGGATTGAACAAATACACATTTGCACATGGGCTAGAACTACCCTTTTGTGACAGGATTAAAAAACGAGACAGGGAGGTCACAATTTAGCAACGAAAAAGAAGGTAAAACAGAGTATAAAAACACACATGCAAGACGCGCGATCAAAGTAAAACAAATGCTATTAAGCTATAGCAACAACCAATTATCGCACACGACCTCCGCAACGGTCCTGAGTTACCGAAAGCTATTCATTGGCCTCGGGAAGAAACCTGACTCCCACTTGCAGTAGGGTCCCAGGCTCGTATGGGATTAACCCAGTTGCTCAGGACGGGATTAGAAAGCCGTGGCCAGGAGCCCTGCCTTCGCAGCAGTGCCCATCAGCTGCCGGGCGTGAGGGAGCCGCGCGGGCCCGGCGTGCCAGGGAACGGCGGTGGCAGCAGGTGCCGGCAGGGCCTGCCGGGGAGGTGCCTGCCGCCGCGTCCGGTGATGAAAACACTTGGTAAAAATAAAATAAAAGGGAAGTACACATGAGCCAGTAATTAAATGCTTGCATCTGATATCAGAGGAAGAGCGTGTCAGGGGTTGGAGCCAACTGTACTCCGGTCAGCAGGAATTATTTCACTGACATCAATACCATCAAGAAAAGCACTCTGTGACCTGCACCCCCTCGCACCAGCCCACCCTTTTGTGACACTCAGAAGGGAGAAGTTCTCCACTGATTTCCAGAAAGCTTTTGATTCTGTTTTTATCAGAAGTTTTCCTTTAAATTCTACAGCGACAGACGCCAACTAACTGCCTGTGGTAAACCCGAGGGAGTCCCTGGGCTGCGCAGCACAGAAACTCCTCCCGGCCCCACTCGCCCGTGCAGGGGCTGGCAGGAGGCACCAGACGGGCCTGTACCCCCACCGCTGGATTTGGTATTAGCCAAAAAGATGGCAGCTTGGATTACCAGCAGAAAAATAACTCAAACAATAGTGATCCTCAGTAAAAAAAAAAATGCTGCCAGCAGTCCCTGCCAAATCATGGTACCTGCAATACCGCGGTGACTCCAGCCTAAGAACAGAGGAGCACAGAGGCTCTCCCATATCCCCGGGTAGCAGATGTTGACATAATGTTGTCTTTTCAACGCAAAGCTATTAAGTAATTTTAATATGAAATAGCTTTAAAGAATGCATGATATGCACAATGACAGAGTAGATTACCACACAACATCTGTGAGGTTTGGGGTTTTTTTTAAGATTTTTAGGGAAAAACATAACCTAGATCAAGAATCTATTGAAATGACGATTTCTCTGTGAAAAAATAGGAAGTAAAACAGTTTAAGATCTACAGGAAATTATACAAATGTCCTAGCTTTTCAGGTACACATTTTTAATGGATGTTTTAATGTTACATGTATATTCTTAAATTCATTTTTTTTACTTTATGCTAAATAATTCTTCATCCTTCCAAACAATATTTTCTGTGACTTAAATCAACCAAACAATGTTGTTCAATTATTTATTTATTCAGCCAATGAGAAATAAGTGACATTTCTTCTACTTATTCTAATCAAAGTCAAATATTTGTTCCTTCTGTGAGTAATTTATTACTAATTACAACAGTCTGATGCAAGGTATTTTGTGCTAATAAAATAAGGTCTACAAATTAATAAATGCAACTAATATTATGCTTTCAAAGCACAGTGGAAGAAAGCCCAAAGCTCATACATAAGACATGGACAGCAGGTCTCCTTCCAGACTTCAGGCACCCACATACACACAAAATAGGTGCAAATTGGAAAAGCCTCTGCTTATTCATCTGGCAGTAAGTGTACCTGGAAGTGAACATACATGTAAAACTTAAAATGAGACTCAACTTCTTTCAAATACAAAAAAATGGTTTAACTCTTTAATTTTTCGCTGTTTACATCTTCTTGCTGCCTTCCTCCTTCCTTGGAAAACAAACATCTCCCTCCAGACTGAAAAAATACCTGATTTCAATTGAAACTGAATTACAATTAGTTTTTCTATTTTTAATTAAATCAATGCAACAGCACAGAGACTGTCTATTAAATGTCTATGTAAGAAATGTAAACCCTTTAGAGGCTTAAATATTCTTAAAATTTAGTTGAGCTCTGGATTTTACAGTCGTTAGACATGAACATAGTCAAGAATTTAGCAATCCAAAACAGAACTGGACATTCATGCAGGTATCAAGAAGACCCAGTCTTTCAACTAACAAGAACATAATTCTGGAAAACAAAATAAATCTCAAGATGTGGGACAAAATCATCTGTAACTACTAAAGACCAGAACGTATATGAGGTGCATGGCCAATTATCCAAGATCTACCTCCTGAGAGGTTGTTAGAACATCCTTAAGAACCCATGGCAGAAGCCAGGGTGAAAAATACATTATTGGTCTTTCTGGATTTCAGACAAAACCTAAGAGAATAGCTTCTCTGTTCCTTTCTTTAACAACTGATTTTAATTTTTAGGGTGGGGGGTTTTTTTCAAGTGAAGTACACCTATGGCAGAGTATTAATCAGCCTGTGAAAACCTTTTTCCTAACCTTAAACAAATGACAATGCTCAGTGTTTACTAAGGCAGCAATCTCCTAGTGAATGAACAGAATCACTACAATCCACAACACAAGGGACCACACAAAATGCAGCAGTACAAAAGGTACTAATGACCAAAAAACCCCAAAAAAACAAAAAAGGACCCTTCAAAACATAATCTCATCCAACCAAAAGTCCCTGCATTTGCTTGATGTGTCAAGATGTAAGACCTACTATCACCAGATTCTGAATTTACTGAACTGACACAATGATAGGGTGAACATTAAACCTGCACATCAGTGGTTGCTTTCAGAGTCACAGGTGTTGGCTGCATTTTTAACAATAGCACTGTTTCTCCTGGGGTACTCATTTGAAGAGAAAGGGAATTGGAATATATGTTCATAAGAGACTTGCCTATCTTATTTACTCTTGTTCTCTTATTTGAGCCCAGAAAGGAAATTTAAATCCCAGGGATTATGGTTAAACTAAACCAGTTAATCAGGTGATTTTGCAATCTGCCTTGGCTAGATAATCAACTGAAAAATAGTGTAATGTGGCACCAATGGTCCAGAGGTGCATTTACTTTGCTAATGACTGGCATAAACACACACTCCTTCCCAAGTGACAACGTGCAAAGAGCACAAAAATGTTCTCAGTGGGAAGCTAACAGGACTATTTAGCTGAGGAGAGCAACCCAAGCACATTCACAGCCATTTGCAGGGAAATGGTCTTGAGACACAGCAAATATTCATAAATATTGAGGCTAATCACAGGCTACGGATGGAACCCCTGACCAACAATCAGTGAAGCTATGCTGTAACCTAAGCTCTACCACCAGCACGATCTGTTGCCTTCACCCAAGACCTCTTGCCTGGCTGTGATGCTCCTCATCTGCATAACAAGCAATCCTCAAACCTTCTGTACCACACCTCCAGTACTACGGACAAGAGAGAACATCAGCGCAAAAACAGCACAGCCAAAGATGTCTGTAGACCAGGGCTTCATTTTCACTCCTGTCACAAACTTCTTGTGCTCTCATAAGTGAATAAGTGTCTTGAAATGAACTTTGGGGTCACTGACAAGCCCCATCTAGAATGGTGCTCCGAGGACGTCTTTCATTCTGTTCACCCCTGAGCTGAGCATTAAGCATAAAACCTGATGTGCTTTGGTTTAAAAGTAGAGTTGGAAGAAGAAGCAGGGGCAAAGAACCCTTCATACACCAATCTACTTCTGCAAGATACGTAAAGGAGGAGTGGAATATTCAGCTTTTTGATTGCCTAAGCCTGAAGGAAGATCTGCAGCCACATCTCCATCTCTAGGCAGAGGACCTTGATAACCAGGTTAAATAAACACAGGGCCAGGGCTCTCTCCATCACTGACTCCTGTAACTTTGCCACCAAGAAGACAGGAGTGCAACCTCCTCATGGCCGGGGAGAGCATGAAGAAAGGAGATCAATGCTGCAGTCCTGTGACAAGGTTCACGCAGCAGCTGGCCTGAGCAGCCACCCACAAGCCTACAGGGACCAAACCCTCTAAGATTGCCCAGTGGCTCAACTTCAAAAGGCAAAATGTATGGTTTGCCTATCCCAAACACCTCCAAGCGTCCCCATAGGAAGAAGGGCATCACGTAAAAGTTCAGCGGAGGCAGAAGGTGGCTCTGCCAGAGGGGTGGGTCACTGCCAGGCCACCGTGCAGGACATAGGGACCCCCCTCCACCAGCGCTGAAAGAGTTCGTCTTGCACTGAGCACATCGACCAAACGAGGCCCTGTTGGCTTCTGTGCAGTTTTTGGTAGTCATCTACAAAGGCAACCCAGAAAGCACCAGGACTAAACTGAGTATGTGCAAAAACACATCTATAAATGCTTCAGGATATTTTTGGCCAGAAAAATTTGAGTTTCTGAAACCTAAGTAATCCCTGGTGTCTACATTAACTGGGAAAGGTTTCCAAGGGCAACTCTCTTGAATGCAGCTGCCCAAACTGTGCTTTAAGGGATATCTTTATTGGATCTAAGCGTAAGTACCGAAACGAGATTACTGCAGGCATTTACTCAATCAGCTGAATACATGGGATTCTAAAAATACTTTTCTTTATCATAAAATTAGGTTAGAAAAATACACGTACAAAACTTACATGAACAAAGGTAAGCATATAACAACCACCTGGGGCTTCTGGGTTACAAAAAATACATGCTATTTAAAATACAGAGGCGTTGCCGCAGAAGAAAAGTTACTAATCCTGTTGGGGCAAAGTAACTGCACTGGTGTGTGGTTTGCACAGGGGGAGGGAAAGAAAAAGAAAAGGAATTGCTTTATTAGCCTTTTTGTAGCTTTGTTTTGTTTGCTTTTTCAAAAGAACAGTTTTTTTTTTACTTTTTCTGATAGATATAAATGAAGAAACATGTTTATCAAAGTACATATTATCACTCTAGTTAAACTCCACTTATTCCCAGAGATACCTTAGGGCTAGTAGTTTAATATGTAATGTAGTTTGCCTTACATTTTTTAAACTAAAGTGTAAAATTGAAAGAGAGAGACATTCTACTAGGAATATTCTTCCTCCTCAACATTTTCACTTACAGTGAATACAAAGTCAATCGACTTTACCTCACTAATGAACTAGCTCTTTGTTCATTTATCTATCGAGCTATTTATAAATATCTTGCAATCACAGCATTATCTGGGGGCTAAAGAGCATGTTTCAACTCAAAACAAATGGACATGTCATCTCATGTCCTTTCATAAACAAAAGCCAAGGGCTTGAATTCCAGCAGAGATTTAAGCCTGTAATCATGTTTCACATGTTCATTTTCATAGCTTTTCTTCAGTGTTTTTAACAGTGCAACAGTTGCCCTTAACATACAGCGGTGCTGGAAAGCTATAAATTGTTGTACCAGATGGTAGATGAGACAGGGGACACATGGATGCTGCGGAGGGTCCCCCCTTCCCGAACGTGCACCGTGCTCTGTTGGGCTTACAAAGACTATCTAGGGAAGAGTGGGAAGTGCCATCTCATTTGGGCAGGGAGGTAGCATCCATCAGCAGAGAGGAGGCAGGAACTCACAGAAATCTCCTGAAACTCTTTTTTCCTGAACAAATACCCACAGCCTAAGCTGATGCAACAGTAAATTCTAGCTGTATGACACTGACCTCTCAGATAAAAACAGGCATTTTTTGATGACACATTATATACAGTAGTAAGTGAACCAAGTAGTAATTCAACAAAATGGATTTTCTCAAGTAGAAAAATCTGCAGCGACATATAACCAAATTAAAATCACATTCTTCACAGACACTGTGTACACTTTAAAACTAAATTTAATTTTTTAACTCTGGTTTAAAACTGGTACAGACCAGAAAAGTATCAACACAATATTAACACTAAATCAATTTCTCGCTAGACGATTCCATGGCATCAACCAGCAACAGTGTAATGAATGCAAAATATGCTAGTTCGTTTGACACATTGTCATTTGTATATGTTCTAGTACTAAATAATTAACACTCAGACTCTGGGATAAAGGTTAAATTGAAATTAATGCTATAATATTCCCATTACTGGCTTAGTTTCAAGATATAACTAGGCATGTAAAAGCAAAGAGCTGTGACTAAAAAAAAATTAGGTAGTGATTTCTTCACTTTGTACTCCTTTCAAATCCATTCACTCTAATAATCAATACATGTTCCCAAAAAAGTTTATTTAGCCTTGCCTGATGAAGCAATGCAGAATGTTAGAAATCCTTTATACCCTGTTTTTTACTTGGAATTACATAAAGTGCTTACCCCATTCTGCAGCCTCCTCATTCCTTAAACCCTTCTAAGGATTTACATTGAACTGAAGTTTCTCAAGTTTACATTTCTTAGGTGTCTTTCAGCAGAACCTACAATTTTTCTCTTTTCACATTTTTATGTTGAGACATTAACTGCTGTAAGCCCCCACCTTTCCCCACCTAGATCTAACCTTTTTCAAACTGAGCAATTTGAACCAAATAAAAACTTTGTAGCCATAGCGCTAACCCTGCTCTCCGTTACCGCATCACAGCAGTGCCAGCGGGGGTCTACCCTTTACCTACTGATGTTTACTTGATCTGTTGTGATTGATGTAAGCACAAAAGTTGTTGCAACTAAGAACCCAGGGATTTTACTCTCTCTCCAGAGGGACTGAAAATACCCCCTTTTGTTCATACCTAAAAGCCAAAATCCCAATCCATTTCTGCTGACGGACTTTTACCTCCAAATGTTTACCCTTTACTAAGGTACTTTTATCCAAGAAAAAAATCTATTAAGAAATGCTCCAGTGTTACCTTGCGATATCAAGGCATATACTCAAAGTCTGATTAACAAACTGATACCACAATCCATTAAAAAAAAAAGCCTCGGTATATTTGCAGATATCAGATGCTGGAATAAATGCTGTTGTAATTTCACAGTTCTATTTTAACAGTTAAAGGAGAGACATCTGGCAATAATCTACAAATAAATACAGTATCTCCATTCTTAGTTTCTCCTCCAAAACACTACCTAGGACATTTTTGCAGCATGATTCATATAATCAACATAATACACTACAATAACTTTCAAATAATTCCAAATTCTCAGTTAATTCAATGAAGAACTCATTTTCAAAAGAGAAAAGGGAACATGCCATGCCAGAAACCTTGGTTTATTGACTCAGCCCTGCTGCCAGGAGGAACGACGTGGTGAAGCAAACTCCACAATTTCAAAAGCTTTTTTTTTTACAGCGAGGGCAGAGAGAAAAAGAAGCTTATTTACCGAAAAGGGAGATTCCACAGGTGAGGCCAGAGACGGTCTGAAATCCTCTTCCTTTAGTTCCAAAAGTTTTAATTTATGATGAAGCCTGTAATAATCCTTTCAAGCTGCCAGGTAAAACACACGCCATATCTCAGCCGTATTTTCTTTCGCCCTTTTGCAGCGTAACTTTGTTATTTGCATAAAGCTTAGTTCTGGCCTATGGGACTTTCTGAACATCTACGTGTTAGATTAGCTGCCTTGACATGCTCTATCAAGCATGACATCATGGATCTCCATGGTAACCTTAACCGCACCTGCTGAGATGCCAGAGTTACCTGTCATGTTCAGACCTAACTAAACACAACAAAAAAACCCTCAACGACCATTTTTTAGGCACCCAGCCTCACGCAGGCAATGGAAGGCTTGGGTTTTTTTTTTCAAATTGGTGGAAATCCAGTTTCATTTGCCAATAAATGTGTTCTTCATGGAGCACTGGCTGAAACGCTAGAGCTGTTGCCCACCCTCCCACATCTCCCAGTGCATTTCCTTGTCAAACAACAACAAAAGAAATCTGTGGCAAACATCTTCCAGCTCATTTTCTAAAAGTATGCTCAAAAGCTCCAGCTCTGAAAAACTTCTACATACTCATTTTTGCTCTCTCCCCCTCAGAAAGGTTTTTTCAGCAAAGCAACTTGTAAAACAGGTTCAGGGCTGGAATTACTCCCCTCCCATGGCCAGGTTAGCAATTTAACCTCTTAATTGCAAACTCTTTCTCATCCTCACAGGCGCTGGCCATTCTTGTTCCTGCTCTTTCCTTCGCTGCTGACCAGAGTCAACCCCACTTAAACAGTGACCACGTCCTGCCATGAGCGCAGCAGCAGATGATTCACACCTTCTCAATCTTCAGAAGACTGAGATTGTTTTCCTCCTTTCTCTTTTTTTTCTTTCTAACTTTCCTAGGGATTACCTTAGCGCCTTGCTTTCATTAATGCGAACAAGACAGCCTTGGCAGAGGCAAGGCATCCAAAGCTCCTGCACAAGCTTGAATTACCTATAAAAAAAGATTTTGTTACTCGGCTTTCCAGGCTTCCAGGTGGAGGGAGCTCTGGAGCCTGGCTGCAGGGCTGTCTTACAAAGGCGAAAACTTGCAGCATGAGGGCATGCTGCGGGGCTGTGGGGTGCAGAGCTGTGGCTGTGGGGTGCTGCCTTCCCCTGAGGGCATTTTGTGGTGCACAAGGCACAACACGCTTGCACCTCCCCTGCTGCTGCAAGCTCACGCCCCAGTTTACCACACAGACCAGCTCAGCTGCAGGTTATTTGCTTGCAGCTGTATTCCAAGGCCCTTGTGCAAATAAAGACAGCCCCTGTCTCTGTGAGCTTTCCTTTCCAGAATAAGATATAACAAACAGGGCAACAAACCTGCGGGATGGAGGGGGGACGATCTGTGTGCACAGCTGGGAGGTTTCAGGTCACCATGTTAGTAAACCACTAGTAACCCTTGCTGGCATTTTACCTGGCCATGATTGCACTTCTGATTTGTGGCAGGTTATCAAGAGTAGAAATGGGTCCTCAGGAGGCACATCCAGGGAGAGATTGATCTGAATAAACGAAGTCTGGAGGAAACTATTAATACGTAATGGAAGATGTGGACAATATTCAGAGCTGACCTTGCTGGTAGAGGTAATACAGTATGATCTGACAACACCGAACATTTTTTTCCTGATGTTTTGGAAACCAGGGGTCAGTTTGCCATGCTCAGATACTGAAGGTTAAAATGCACAAGAGAAGAAAGTCCACAAAAAAGGAACAATTACCAATCTTGATTTTATGGCCCTTTTTTTTTTTTTTTTTTTTGTTATGGACCTGGCAGGATTTAGAGCAACCTGGAAGACAAACTATGTGATATCCAAGGGACTATCTCCTGACTGTAAGTTCTGGGATGCTTTATGTTCCAGTTACACCATTTGACATAGAGATTAGAATATGGTGTTGCATTAGCTACTATCCTTGACAGATCTCCTACAGTGGGGATATTCCCACCATGGGTAATGCTGACACTTCCTAGATACTGGAGCAGCTGGAGAAGCAAGAAGGGAAGAAAGGAACCTGAAAAATAAATTGTGACATTTTAATTCATGTCTTTCCCTACGTCTTACAGATTCTGTATGTGATGTATACATGTTATATATGCATATCTTCTATACTACTGCTACAGACACACATATACAAGGCAGGGGGGAGGAAGTATGTATGCTAAACATACATATACACCCTCCAGAGTAAAATTATATTATGGTCTTATTCATGGAGCAGCTATGTTAGTGTGCATTATACATACACATATATACACACACATGTGCTATGTATACATATATACACACTTATGTGTATCTATACCCATAGAAAATACACAGATACATGTGTGTGTATGCATAGACACAACTGGTAAGAAAAAACCCCTCTGAACTGTAATGCCATGACTATAATAATCTGTTACTGCATTTGATGATCCAGACTGTTAGTACATTTCAACTAAACAAACGTCTTGCAATCAACTGGTATAACTTATTTCTGCATGTTTTTAATGTGCCTTCTGTTCAGTTTCTCTTTTTTTTTTTTAAGTTACGCTGAATGGATGGAGTCTTTCCCATTCCCAAGAAAGATACTTTGATGCTCTAATAGTAATTTTAAAGTTATTTTGTTTCAAAATCCACACTCATTACATACAATATGTATGTCTAATCATCAAAAAAAAATAGAAGCAAGAGACATTCACATTAATTTTACCCTCAATGAACTAGCAAGGATGACACATTTTAAACAAACAGCAGGAACAGTTACTGCATTCCTTCTGTAATTTATTGCCTTTAGAAAAGGCTCAAATTACAAAATGTGTAGGGTGTAATGCTGTAGGCTGTTCAAACTGGGTTTGCAGTGTCTGCAACACTAGAACTAAATATTTACATGACTCCAAAAGATCTAATCTCTGGATTTCACCCCTCTCCCACCCCCTTTATTTAATTGGTATGCTATCTTTATCCACCACCCAGCACATTCCACACAGTCACTAAAGTTCATGGAAGAGATAAGTGTCGAGAAAAAAAAAAATCAAGACTTTCAAAGGAGAGGAGGGAAGCTGTCTAAAAATAAGGAACAGATCATCCTCGTAGAGCTGAAGTCTTGCAGCAATTTTAGCTGGATACATATGGATTCTAGCAGTTGTGTTCTGAGGCAGTGATAGCACCTGGGATCTCTAGAGTCCCTGTCAGAGAGAAGCGGTAGGGGGGAGTTAGCAAATGACAGTCTTTCCTCTAACAACAGTCTGATCTCCAAGGGTTTGGAAGGCTTCAAGAGAGACTGGGAATTCAGTAAGAACTCCCATAACAGAGTACAATGTTTTTCCAAAATGTTTTTATTCCTTAGTTACAATTAATTTGCTGTTAGTGTTGAAATACCTAGAACACAATAGAAAAAAAAAACTTTCATAAAAGGTTTCCTGTCAATTATTTGTTAAACTGAGAATAACGAGCACAAGATTTTTGAGCCTGAACTCTAAATTCTGCTGGTTGACTGAAAAAAAAGGAATTATGGAATAGAAGGTACATTGCCTATAAAGCTGAACAGATTAAACTCTAACATTGCACCCAAATCCAGAGCCCAGAATCAGGCTGTGAAGAGATCCTTGCATGGCATTCCCTGAATTCAGAAGGTCGGTGTGATGGCAGCCTCCACCTTCTCTGAGAAGTACATCAGTGTGTCACATCTCCTCTGACCCTACTTTTTGCTGCTGAAAAGCAACTGCACGCATGCAAGAAGCAAACCGCCTTAAGGTAGGTTGCTGACAGACCAATGTGGATGTCAGCTTGGAGGAAATCCGTTCTGTTTGTATTAAAAGACTCAAAAATCTAAAAGAAAGCAAATGAAAGGGTAAGAGAGCCAGCTAAAGCACACAGACACACTCTACAGATATTTTCTTTTCTTCCGGGCCGTGGTGCCAATACTGAAAATGTAACAGAAGTTAACAGCTGTTCCATATTTTCCCTTCAGCTGTGAAAAGTAGATGGAGACCCATATACTAAGATCAAGAGTCTCACCTTCATGCCTTTCTCCATGTATATTCTAAAAAAAATTGAAAAGCTCTTCAAAAAATGTCAGTTTCAACAAACAATTTCAAAGTAATATTGAAGGCTTTCATTTTTATTATTGTTCTTTATATTTCAAGGGAGCAACTGAATCTTAGGCTATATATATATATATAAAATCTGTTTAATGCTTTGTTACGTTTTCAACCCTTGCAATGAGGTAACACAACTTTGTAAAAGTTATAAGGACTGTTTAACAAAATGCAAGATACTAATTTCAGTTTCATACCTGATCTCTCAGCCTCTCCTGGTGTCCCATTATTGCTGTAGCATGGTGGGGATATTTCTGTTTCAGATGCTCAAGAAAAGCCTCTCTCTTCCTGTCCATTTCTGAGGTTTGCATTCCCAGTATTTCTTTGGAACTGCGAGGGCCACCTACTGTATGTCTTCGAGGGATGTTGCGGGTGGACTTTGAATTAGAAGAAGTGTGAGTGTTCGGGGTTGAAAGGAGCTCTTTAGTTCGGAGACATTCTGCATCGTCTAGTGATGTTACACGGAAACTGGGTTTTGCCTGGTCTGAAAACAAAACAAAACAAAACAAAAACCCCAAACCAGAATATTGTAAGAACTTAATCCCAACATTCACATTAATAAGAAAAAAAAAATCCATATAAAATCTATGTTCTTTTAAAAGTCTGGTAGTGTTCAATGGCATGTTCTGCATCATTAGGCATATATATGTTGTAAGAAGCAGCCCTGAAAGAATCATTTATACAAGCTGTGCACAGTACTTACACACTTTTAACACACAACTACAGTATCCCCTCGCAGAAAAGTGAGCATCATTAAAGCAGACATTTCTTTTATATCATCTTCACCACTATGTGACTTGAAAAGAAGATCTGACAGGACCCTTATTCCCTGACCTTTAAAATCTACAGGATGCTTTCCAGGAGAAGAAACAGGTTTCTTCAATAGGCTCCAGTACACTTAATGGCCCCATAACTAGTATCCTTAAGGATACCAACTGATAAAATTACTTTGACAAGGAGATTTTAAATCCTTAATCTTTTTTTTTTCCAGTGTGTTTTCAACGTGCTCTGAAACATATATGAAATAATAAGAGGGTTTCAGAGGCTTTTTTTCCTGATTTCTGACTGTGGTCTGGTTTTAAATTTCACGGATTTCCCTTGGATTTTATACATCTCAGGACAGCAGGCTCGAAAATACTACATCACTTTTTCAATAAACCATTTCTTAAGAAACAGAATAAACGCAAGTTTTGTGTGACATGAAAAAAACCCTCAAATTTTACAACATTAAAATCTACTTTAAGACCAAAACCCATGAGGACATTTGTAAAAAGATAGGCAGACACCGCGGGTATGTAAGTGCTGGCTTATCTTCAGGTAACTGTGTAACACCAACCCCTCCGCTGCATGAAAAAGCGTAGTCTGGAGCCTTGTTACTGAATACCTTTGAAAAAGCCCTCATTCCTTTGTCAGCAAAGAAAAAAAAGCAAAAACCAGAAGCACTGAAAAGGGCTCTTCAAGTCTGCTGTGGCCTTCCCCATCTTTACTGGGCAGCCTCTGTAGTCCCTGTGAGAGTTAACCCTTCACAGCACCTCCCAGGAGCGGGAAGCTCCTTCCTCTGTGTGTTTTTAATATATCTCTATTTCTTTCTGTGTGACACTTTTCCACTTGCAGCCCTTTATCCTCCCAGCGACTGTCTCCCCCGCATGCTGTCATTTATATGGCACTGCTGTTTGGAAACAGGCACCTACTCACTTCTTGTTATGGTTCAGTCAGTCAGTCTGACACCCTGCCCACCACTTGCCTCGGGATTTATGCTGAGGATTTTTCAGCTTTCTGGTGCACGTTGTCAATTGCCTGCCAAGTCCCATGTAACATCAAGCCCTGATAACAAAGTAAATCTTCTACCGGTGGAGCCGCTGATGCAGTGATGCCCCAACAATCCACACGGCGAAGACCTTCCCTTGGGTTTCACAGGACTGGGCACTGGAAGGTCCTCCTTCACATGTTTCGATAAACTCCCTACAATGCGCAAGGACTCCAAAATATCAACAACACCCTCTTGTTCCCATTCATGGAAACCTATCCTGAAAGCAGAATGGGACACAAGAGCCCACTCTACAGGTGGCACCACGCTTTGATGAGCACAGATCCAGGCACGACTTTGGAAACAGGTTTGGTTCATGTTTGACTCTAATTCAGATTCCAAATGCAATCTCTCATCTCCACAACACCCTCTAAGACCTTCTTAGAAGCACAATCCTGGTTAAACCTTCAGAGCAGCAGCCTCATGTGTACACACACACACATACACACTGAGCTTTTCCAAGAACAACTCAATTAAAAAACATCCAGCCTCACTGACTACTGAAAATTCACAGCACTGATTGCCAGGTCTCAGCTTGTTTGAGAGAAGTGGTAAAAAGGAGAGTTTTGCTTGCTGGAAGTTACTCCGATACACTTGTTCAAAATGGTTTCTGAGAGCTGCAGTCTTTTCAATGGATTTTACAGGGGAGGAAAAAGCGGTGGGATGGGGATGGCTGGAATTTACCCTCTTTAATTTGTTGCAGCAAGAGTCTGCAAGTTATATACCTGAGGCTGTCAGAACAAAGGTGGCAGGCATAAATAAGGGCTTTCCTTGGAGCTCGAGGGAGTCAGTGTGAGCGTGGGTGACTGAGTGCAGCAATTTGGTATAAAAACTTAACGTATGGTCACAGCAGCAGTTTCAATCACTGAATTGGTGGCAGGCACTTCCTCAAGCAGGCAGGTAAACCTTCACTGACAAACACAACCGAGAGCTGATGAATGTGTATTTTCGGTCCTAAATCTCTCTCGTGCAATGCCCTTCCCTACTCTGCACTTCAGTCATTTCAACAGTTGAAGAAAAAGCTAATTATTTAGAACATAAAGAGACATATCAAATAAAGTGCTTTACCACTATTTGTTTTTGGGTGAAACCTTGAGGAGGAATCAAAAATAACACATTTTTCTTACACTATACTAGAAAGATAACAAATTCTCTTATTTTTCTTTCATATATTTGGAAAATATTGTACAAATACCAGTGAAAAGAAAGGAATGCAAACTATGCAAACTAATTGCTAGTCTTGCCAGCAAGCTGACCTGGGCTTTCAGCATGATCTGCAGCACACAGCAGCACGTGATTTTCTTTGTAAACCACACTCTCTGTCATGTTTGAATACAGGTCTTTCCCCTAGTAATTGCTGAAAAAAGCCTTCCTTGGCCACTTCATCGGTAGGGACAAGTGACTTTGACGGCAAGGTTGAAAGCTGGGATGGTGAAACACCCCCTGCATACCTGGGGACACATAAACTCCACAGCTGCTGCATGGGCCGCAGCGCTACAGTGAGAAGCAACTGAGAGAGGTCTTCTGGATCCTGGGGTTGCTCAATAACAGCGTGGGCAAACTTTCCGTATCTTCCAAGTGAAGATAACAGGCCTAGAAAATCAATCCCCACAGATAACTGTGAAATGTGTGAAGGACCATGTGAGGGTTCCCAAAAGAGCGCTAAAAGTAGCGAAAAGATAAATTATGCAAGTACCCTCCTTGGAAAAGGAGTAAAGAGAAGCCAATGGAAAACACAAGAGGTGTGAGATAAGCTTGTCGCCTCTCCCTCCCTCATATTCAGAAGCTAAAGTTGAAGGTCTGTCTGTTCAATAAAGTACCAAGTCTAGAGGGCAAGGAAAAGTAAGTCTTGCTGATTGACAGGGGAGGGCTTTGGTTATCCAAAGGCTTGAGTAACCCTTACATTTGAGTTGCTTCTCTATGATTTTTCAAACATCACCCATTACTACAGTGGATGTAACTACAGGAAAGGCCCAGGTCTGCAGCACAGAAGCAGTATGGCTAGGATTATCAGAAAAATTATCATCAAGGATTAATTGCTGTGAGCTAGAAATTAACAAAAAAAAAAAAAAAAAAAAAAAAAAAAAAACTACAAAAAAAGAAAGAAAGAAAGAACGCCTTCTACACATCCTGGTATGCAATTCTTCCAAGTCACGCCCTCCATGAAGTCTACAAAGGTCAGGAAAGTCACTTTGCTTCATTACTTTAAATGTTGTGAAGATTTCAACAGTCCTGTTTCGCAACCCAGGTGACAAGAGAGAACATTTTCAGAATAATTTCAGAAACGAACAAGTATGGACCTGTCCCATACTGATACCATGAAACTGAGCCTTGAAGCAAACCACATTCAACATGTCAAGTCTAAAAAAGAATACAATTTTAACAGCATGAGTCAAACCCGCCTTCATCATATTTATGCTAGCAGCAAATTTGAGATTATTTGGAATTTTTCTAATTTACTCCACTGTCTTTAAAATTAGCTCTCTTTCCAAGGAACTTTCAAATGTAAATTTCAGATATGGGCCAAAACCCCTACATTTGCTTATGAGTTTTCAACAATCAAAATTTTGGGGACTCATAGAGTCAGACCACTGTTTTTCTAGCTCTACATGTATCTCAGGCAGCTTCATACAACCCATACAGAAGAAATACGTTACTGAAGGCTTTTCTTTTCCCCTATTCAGATACATCCTTCGAGTGAAGATTTCCCTCCCATGGAACACCAACATATAGAGACACAGATGCATGTGACTTGCACTGCCCAGTATATTAACTTTTAAAATGACTCAAAAGAGCATCACGCAATTAAGGAACACCCGGGGGGGGGGGGGAAAAAACTTGTGTGGGTTTTTTTTTTAAACCACATGTACCCAGTCATGCACTCCTTGTTTCACAGAAGCACTGTAACACTTTTTCTGAAGTGCCTATGAGGAACTGGGGACGGTCACAGGCGCTCCACAAATATTATAACAGCTATAGATTAGATTTGTCATGCTACCTGAATGCATGCTCCACGTGGAACAGCCCACGTAGAATTCACCAGGAAATAGTTTTCATTCGCTTTTAGACAAAATACCCAGCGCAGGAGCGACGGTACAAACCAGCACAGCTGACCCCCGTGAAAACCACGCTTTTAATTTCCTGGCTTCGCTCCAAAACAAACCCAACTGCTTTCACACAAAGTAAACTAACTCTGTGACAATCTGCCGTGAATCTCCCTCTTTTAAAAGGCACCCCGAGGAAAAGATGAGCCCAAACCCACTTTTCTGAAAGCAGGGCTATCTCCCGGCCGTAGGTGCAGCACGCAGAGCCCTTAAAGGGACCGTGCCGTTATTTCTCCCCCCGTCGCGGGAGCAGCAGCCTCCGCACCAGGCTGTGTCCCCAAATCTGTGACAGCAATCCAGCATGCTCCCTGCTTTCCAGGTTAGACTGAAATCTCTCTAAAGAGAAAGTTAACTCACAAAGTCGGAGTGTTGGGCAAATGTG
>WKFP01014891.1:720654-744100 GCA_011057875.1 Pterocles orientalis | reverse complement strand
TGATTCTATGATCTTGGAAAACAAGTCTCTCTTCTCATTTTCTTTCCAGTATTCCCATCTCCTCCTTGCAGCACAGCTAGCAGGATTATCAGAGCCCATTCTTTGAACTTAATGTCCTAGCAGTAACAAAGGTGTATGTCACCTAAACTTACACCAGCGCAGCTGGGTGCTGCACGACAGCATAGAGCTCCCAGGGAAAGGGGTGGGAAGCCGCAATACTCTTCCCAGCCACTGCAGGAAGCCCATGGCCACAGCTACCTCCTCCCAAAAAGGGAGATCATGCTTTGGGTCTGGCAAGGGCAAAATGTCCAAGCACTGAGCAGGCTGCAGTGACATGACTCTGGTGTCACGTCCTATTTCTCCTGCGTGGGGAAGACTGCTCCTTCTGTGCAGCACTTCTGCAGAAGATAAAAAGGGAGAAAAAGTAACAATGATCCGTCTCATTAAGCTCCAAGCAGCGCACAGAATTGCCTGGGGTGAAGGCAAGAATAAGCAACGTCAGCACAGAAAGGTGTCAAACAAGGTTTAAGCTTATTCAGAGGTAGAGTCTCTGTCTCTCTCATGAATAAATACATAACCCAAGACAAATTTCTTACAAAAACTTTTCAAACAACATGATGACTCACAGGTGAGCTCTCCACTGACAACATAAAATGACATTGTATTCATTATCTTCCTTTACAAACTGCAAGTCTGCACTGAGACATACAAATATCTCTCATAATATAGCACATGCCTTTACATGCAGCACAGCCGAGGACAGGGAACAGGCAGTAAGCAGTGACAATGGCAGGTTTTCTTTACTTTAAAGGAAAAGGTTATTAAATACTAGATGGTAACATAGTCAGATTTTAGTGGAGTATACTCCAATACTCTGATTTCCCATACTCATCTGCAAAAGTATAAATTTGTGATTTACTCCTTTGTATTTATGATTTTCATACTATTGCCTTCATCTTTCATAATTAACATAGCAAGGTCCAGTGACCAATATACACCTTTTCCCCTCTTCTGCTGTTTCGCTCTACAACTGCCATTAAAGGATAGTACTTCAAGACTGCCACTGGAATGATATCTAATCCTTTTACCAGTTGGAGGAAATTCTGGGCAAAGTGCTGGCAGGAAAGAAATATCAAAATCTCTTTGAGACAAGGTGACAATATTACTTACATGCCCCCATTTCAGTTTTATAAGCTCCTATAAATCCTCTCTCACAGCAGAGAGTAACGAAGGAATGCCCTTGGAAGAGGGCGTTTGGTGAGTGAAAGGATGAGTTTGTAACTCATAAGTAGTATTCATTCAATACTTTTAGTCTGCTTTTTTTGCCAGAAGTCTTGCTGTAAGAGCTCAAATCAAGAAGAGCTGGATCCCAGTAGAGAAGCTGTATCCAAAGCTATCGTCTATTCAGGACTATGGGACTAAACCCAAGTGTAGAAGATGGTCTGAAGAATGCAGATTAGGACAGAGGGGTTTACAGGTCACTTGAAACACCTAGATAAAATCTGAACAGTTTTCTAAAGAAGTGCCTAAAAGCAGCCAGAAAATACTGGCTGAATACCACAAATAGGGGGTAAAATGCTGCAGGCAGTAATTATCAATCACTTTCTCTTCCCAACCTTCAAAGACGGTAATTTGTTTGTTTTCCCCACCCTACAAGGAAAAGACTGAGTGGTCTTCTGACTTCAAGAGTCTGGGCTCTATTCCTCTAGAGGACAAGGCCACACCAGGACCCCTGGGCAGCATGAGGTCCTTTTTCAACACTGTCTTAAACTGTACTTGATTTTAGTCACATTAAGACTGTGGCAGCGCTTTGCAAATCATCACTAAATACCTTTTCTTCATAGCTCCATGCAAATCTCAGGAGTGTTTTCAAGACATGAATAAAGCCTCGGTTGCTGAAAGGTGGCACGTTTTCAGTTCCTCAGCTGTCTTCATCAGCATGGGACTGCCATGCTGCTGGGATTCTTTATTTGGTAAAAGACTAATTCCTCTTCATCTTGCAGAAGTTGTTACCAGCCGTAAGAATATAGCAGCTTTATTCAGTACTTGATAAGTAACTGTGAATTCTGAAGCTTTTAGTTCACTGACAGAGTTATATCAATAAAATACAAACATAAAACTCAGCCCCTTGGAGACAGCTTAAATCATTCACCTTCTATTTTTTAAAAAACATCTAATATATTGCTACACATTCAGACTTAAAAATAAATGAATTAAAATTTTTTGTATCTTCAGCCCCTTCTCAAATAATGTACATCTGGCAATACCTATACTCAAAGCCATACCATTTAAAGTCCAACTTGTTTGCGTACTGAAAATCCTAAGTAATGGAGTGTTCAGTGTTGCAATTCAGGTTCCTTCTGCAGTAAGAAAATGGGGCAGGAACTAGGCTGAAAAGTTTTCTGAAAGCTGCAGCTGCAGCCAACAGCTGAAATTTAAAATCAGACATTATTTTCTCTCCTCGTCATGTGGGTTTTGCCACAGTTTTGAATAAACCACAAATTTAGAGGCACTATCACTTGTAATTTTCTTTTGCTGATGGAGCTAAAATAAGAACCATAAACACTTCCCCTTGACTTCAGAAAGCAATGTGTTTCACTCCCCAGTAGGACTCGACACATTGCACAAGGACAACGTTAGGCAAGTAGCAAAACCCAAATATGGTCCTGTGAAATTAATAATTTAATGTTACCGAGAGAACCTGAAACACAAGATCGTATGGGTTGAGGGAAGTAGAACTGCATTTCTTTCTCCTAACCCAGTGAGAGACCAGACATGTGACAGCCAGCAGATGGTTCCCGTGAATCTCCACAGGGCATGTAGCAACATCCCTCGATAAAGAAACAAAGAGAGGAGATCCTCCCATTGACAAAAAACTGAACAGAGATAGGAAAGACCCTACAGGAACAAATTTCCCAGGGGATGGAGATTACCAGTGGCCTCACAGAGAATGTACTGGTCCAAGCAGCTCTCAACATTAGTGAGCTGGAAAAAGCGGTGCAAGTGAAGTGACAGAGCTTGCTGAGAACATTTTGATACTCCCTGGAGTAAAGACAAGGGCTGATTACGAAGAAGAGACTTCACAAGATTCACTGACTAGGCAGTAAAGTAACAGATGAAATCCCATGTAGATAAATGTAAAGTGATGCACATTGACTTTGAACAGACTATTACCACTCAAAAAGAGACTTTGAAGGTATAACCATTTTATGAAAATTTCAGTTCAGTGCTCATTAGTGATTAAAAAACCAAACAGATGTTAGAAAATGCTAGGAAAGGAATAGTGAACAAGACAGATAATATCATTATGCTACCGCACAAATCCACAGCCTACCCACATTTTGAATATTGCATGCAGTTCTAATTCACTTCAGGTCAAAAAAGATATAGCAGAAATAGAAATGTTAAGAAAAAAGGCAGTGTGTATGATCAAAGTTATGGAACAGTTTCTGTACAAGGAACAACTAAATTATGTAGGACTCTCAATTCTGAAAACAAATGAGACAAACATCTGTTTGAGGTCTATAAACACAAGCGACAGAGAGAAGCTGAATAGGGAAAGACTGTTCATTGTCTCTCTGAATACAAACTGTGGGGACATCAAATGAAACAAGGAAGCTAATGACTCAAAAATACATAGATAAGATTATTAATTTCACAGAGCACTATGGACGTCCTGGTAAACTGGGGGACTTGCTGTAAGACATTGCAGTTACTGAACTTACAAGAGTTTAAAAAAATAAAAACACAAGTTAATAGAAAAAAAATCCATTGAGCACTGTGGAAAAAAAAAAAGGAAATAATCACTTGTTTCTTTCAAGTAATCTTTTAACTAGATATTGCTGGGATGATATTCCAGAAGTATCACCACGTACTCTCCTTGATCCTGTATTCTTCCCAGGTAACCATCACCATTCAAGACTGGTTGTCGGGCTGCACCTCTGGTCTGACCTGCTGCAACTGCTCTTACACTTGACGAGGTACAAGAAGCCCTAGTGCTGACAGTAACACTTTGTCATACTTGCTAAACATAAAGAAATTGGAAGTACTTACAACAGAAAATAATAACCCCAGATCTAATCAAAACACACCGCTGTATAGTAAGAATTGTACAGAAATCTCCTCCTGGAACAAGGATATGGGAGAGAATGAATGGCATACAATATGTTAGGTCATATCATCTCATCTGTTGTAAAAAAAGGCCTTAAACATTTGTCTAAACAGCAAAGTTAGTGTAGTGGAAGCTAGAGAATGAATTTGCAGTGCTTCAGCTATTCCACAGAGGTGCCAGACAGCACAGGGATGGAGCAGCATCCAACGCTCTGGTTACCACCAAGTGTCAGGAAACTATTAGACCATTTGAACAAGGGATCAGTACAGCCTGGGGGGGCCGAGATCATCTTTTCTCCCTCATTAACTCCCCACTACTGAGAGGTCACCCTGGAGGACTTTAGGTGCCATTACTCAGGTTGAAGCCCAGGTGGCACCAAGCCTCCGTCGCCCTTCCCCATCCTTCTGGGACAGGGGACTCAGGGTAAGGGTAGGCAAGGCTGTACAGATCAGCATGCCGTACTCCACAGTGTAGTACTGGGATCTAGCAGCAGCAGGATCATGGACAGCTTTGCTCATTTAGAAGCATGAAATATTAATATCTGCCCGCACCACCACACACAACCCCACCATGAGAGGTTATCAGGGAGTGCAGTGGGAGAATAAGGGGTAACGGGTATAAGCTAAAAGAGGGTAAATTTAGATTAGACATTAGGAAGAAATTTTTCACTGTGAGGGTGGTGAGGCACTGGAACAGGTTGCCCAGGGAAGCTGTGGAAGCCCCATCCCTGGAGGAGTTCAAGGCCAGGCTGGATGAGGCTTTGAGCAACCTGGGCTAGTGGAGGGTGTCCCTGCCCATGGCAGGGGGTTGGAACTTGATGATCTTTAAGGTCCCTTCCAACCCAAACCATTCTATGATTCTATGAAGTCATCAGGTGTTTTGTCCCTGCAGTTCTTTGGAAATTTGCTTTTATTATTTCCTCAGCTTATCGAGATTCTAACCACCTCCCTGCTTTCCCATTCCAAGGAAACAGGAGAGCTTTTTTTTTTTCTCTTTTTGTTAGTCAGGATATTTTTCAAGGGCAAAGACTAATACACCTTTTATTAAGCAGCTATGCACAGTAAGAAACTTTTTACTAGCAATTTCTCAAGGAATGTTATGACTGGCTGACTTGAAAGAGGCCTATCCAGAATCTCATTAGATTTTCAAGTACTTTAGAAAGCAGTTCTTACTGAATTATCAAACTTGCAGGAAAGCAATGGCAGTTTCATACCCGAGATTATGTACTTCTGTGTTAACTGCAGAAATGTAGCAGACTAGTAAGGAGTGTCATGCACTCGGAGCTACTGCAGTAACAAGGAGCTGCTGGGATATGCTGGAGAACACTCTTCGTAAATAACTTATTTACATGATTAAATACTATTTTTCAAAATGATGCACATATGACACAATATGCAGTGATGTATGTCAGTAACTCTTGACCCAGAATATCTGAAGAGGTTAAAGAAACACCACAGAAGTTTCATGGGTGTGGAGCACACATGGTTCACAACACCTTGCATAAACAACATTTGCACAGTGCTGTTTGGTCAGAACAGCCAAATCTGTCCTCTGCTGGAGACCAGGGCCCTGCATATGGACCCGTAAGGGTGGCTGCAGGCTGGCAGAAGCACTGTTGGTGGTTCTAAAGCTGCTTTACATCCATCTGCAATACTGCCACTGCAAATGAGAGAAAATCAGTGCTCTCTTCCAGCAGATGGAACTTCTCCTTAGGTAACACCAAAGAATCCTAGAGCTTCCTTCTTCTGAAGGATAGGCAAGCTGTCTCACCTCACCTCATCTCAGCCATCAAAACCAGAAGTAACTTGTATAAGCCATTCACCTGATAAACCTCGGGTGAAACAGGAACCTGATAGAGGTTACTCATCCCAATCATTCTAGACACATATTTTAGGCTGGGGTAAATTAGTCTCCTGAGACCTGTCTCCATGACTATAAAGCAGCTCGCACATTAGACTAATTGCCCAGCATGTATATGGGCAATGTTAAAGAAGGTGACTGTCACACACAGGCAGAGGACTGATTGTTCAGTGGGCAGTTCTCCACTGGAGGTAGTGGTGGTTTCTTGAAAAAGTCTGCACATGTGGCTTTTTGTACAGTGTCACACCTCCTTAAGTAGCTCTGAGAACAAAATAAAATTATTTTTTTATTAGGAAAAACATGTACTGTCTATACATGGAAATATCTTCTAATTCTAACATTTCCACAATGTTTTAGACAGTGGGTGATTCCCATTTAGAGTGTTTTCCTCAAGAGCCAAGCATATACTTAATCCTAAATTTTAGGCTCATGGTCCTGATTGTCTGTATGAAGACTTTCCATTTCTATTTTTGTCCAACACTTTTTGTCATACTGTTTTGCTGCCAGCAGACTAGACAATCAGTTTCTTAAACACTCCTCTCTTGGAACAAAACAATCCAATCCAGAGTATATTCTAAGGAGACTCTCATCATCATAAAATGCAGTTTTACAAGGCTGAGGACTGTCTGTCTTTCCCTTACACTACATTTCTCTTTGCAATTCCATACCAGATGGAGTTGTTGCACGACTCTTGGCCAGGCTTTGAAAACCGAAGTGTGAAGCCTGCTCTTAAACTTCTGCCCATAACACTTCATGAGCAGTTGCTGTGGCTATGCCAGAAGAGTTGCAAACAGCACTTCCTTCTACACTTTGACCCCAATCCATGTAGACACATCGCAGCATCCACACTGGGCTCTGCTGAGCAGCACCAGGATTCCAGGTCTGCGCAGCATATGGCACCAGGCAGAGAAGGTAACACTTCTTCCTCTCACGCAAACACATACGCACACAGTGCGACTGCCCGCTTAGCTGTTTCTCCTCTCATCTCTCAGCTTGTCAGCATCAACATATTTTGCTGACAAAATATCTTACTTTGTCCCGTATAGCCCCTTGCAGAAAACAAACCAAGAAAAGTTATGGCAGTATGTAGAGATGAAGGCACAGTTAAAAGGTTGGTAGCTGGACAGAATGGATAGTTGGACTGAGCAGAGATCTGGGCTGAGATTCAGCATCAGTGTGACTCCCTAGAGGGGAAGCCAGCACCCACCTCCCGCAGGCACTGAAGCTGCTGTCCCGTAAGGCACACAGCCCAGCAGGAGAGGGAAATCGCTTCCTGTCTTGCTAGTTCGTCTTAAGACTTGTCCTAGCTTTTCACTTTGTGGTCATCAGATGGCTATGCTCAATGCCCTGCCAATGAAATACATGCAATTTTTGCAAAACTAAACAAACAATTTCCTACCATGGAAAGTCCCAAAGCACTGAGAAAATAGGTTGCTCTCCACCCCTTGTCTGTTTCAAAACTTCGAATTACAGCCTTCTGATGAAAGTAAGGGGAAACCAGATGAACAGAGAAACCAGACTTTGCCAATAGAGATATTAACAACATGCAAACCACTCATATATATATATATATGTGTATACATATATATATTAAAAATTTGCATTTCCTTCTCATCCTCAAGGAAACAAAATGAGCCCCAAAAGAACATGAAGCCGCACGCCCGGGGCAGCGCGGGGACCGGCAGCCGCGGCGCTGCTGCCCCCTCCCGGGCAGCCCTGCCCCCTGCCCACCGCAGCGCCACAGGGGTCCCCGCCACGCAGGGCCCCCCCCCCCCCCGGTGTTTCTGAGATGCGGTGCAGGGCATTTTGTAAAGGGAAGGGAAGCCAAAGGCGGGGGGCTGGCAGCGCCCCGGCTCAGCTAGTAGAAAAAGTGGGGGTGGTAAAGGAGAGAGAAGGATGCTGAATGCAGATGGGCTGCTCCTAGAGAGGTGTCTCTAGCTGTGTGTGAGAGACATCTCCCCCATGGAAGAAGATAGATGGTCAAATTAAAAACAGACAGACAGACAAACAAAACAGAAACATTCCCAGCCAGTTTAAATCTGGATCCAAAACAATGTTATCTCTTTAAACCTGAGTCTCCCACTGAAAACATATTGAGAGAAATGATTTATTTGATGTACTTACTCCTTGTACCAAAGGCTCACACCTGCTCTGAAGGGTCAGTGTGCTCAAGTTCCCTCAGACCAGGGGAAAAGTCTCCTGATATTTAAATCTGAGGCTTCCCGACGCCTCATCTAACCTCAGCTGCTGCTTTCGTGCACTGGAACTAACCCAACCACACAGGATGAAATGCAGTGCTGCATAAATCAGAGACACCATAGGACTCAGCAGACTGGGAGCCACCACCGCTCTCAGGAATTTATATGACCTGTCCTTGCTGCTCTACAGCACCTAATGGCCAGCCAGCTCCTGCTCCAGACTCATCCTCCCAGGCAACCCTGAGCAAAGTGCTGTGCACAAACCCCAGCCTGGGTCTGAACCAAAGCAGATTGCTAAGGTAAGATCCCCATCTGAGAAAAAAGTCCAAAAACTTTATCAGGCCTGGATAAGAAAAGGTGAAGTTATTCTTAGACACTGTGTTTGGGAAATCTCAATCTGTGATCTTCTTGAACACAGAGGAGTAGAAGTTCTCCATAAGGCAGCCATGAAACAACTTAAAACCTCTGGTCTTTCTCTAAGACCTCATTTGTTTCCAGGGTGAAGCCTCGGATTGTAGGCTCTCACTGCAGCCCCCAAAGTGGCTAGACCACAAAAGAATCTGCTGCAAGTCATTATAATAAGTCTGATTAACCACTTAAACTCTACTTAAGATCTCAAAACAGGTCTTAAGTGGAAGATGGTATATTTTACTCTCTAAAAACTCCTTACACTTGTTTTTGTAGTTAGGCTGATGATACATGCAGGCGTGAACACTTGTCACTTTGCACACTCACTGCAATGCTATCAACGTGAAGTGCTAAGTTCTGAAGGAAAATTCAAGTTTTATAATTGCTTTTTAGTACTGGGGTTGATGTCTGGTTGAAGATAAAAACAAAACAAAACATTAAGTCTTAACACCAAACACAAGCTGTTATGCTGGAAGAATTTTTGAACTGCTCATATGAAGTACCTATATATTCTGCATTACTTCTTAACATTACTGCATTTTCTTCACAGGGATGGGGTTAGAGTTAAACCCCAAGAATGCATTAGTGTTGCCTATGGCAAGAAAAATACCCAAGGAATTTATAGCTGATATACCAAAAAAAAAAAACAACCAAAACAACAAAAAACCCCCAAAAAAGAAAAAGAAAAAAAAAGCTTAAGCTTGACTTGGCAATGTCTTTATACATATTAGATAAAAGACGTAGAAAACAGATGCTCCCTCTTACCAGCAGCCAAGATCTTCCAATATCCCTACAACTTGTTAATCAACTAACATATGGTACCACTTTAGGAAAACACACGATTCTGATTTTGCATTTACATGGTCTGTTTCCTACAGAACTATTGTCAACATTTATCCATTGTAATATAACTTAGTAATTTTTATTCATATACTCTAAATTAATCAATAGGAACAGAAATAAAAGGAGACTCAATTAAAATTAAAAAAAATAAGTAAAACTCATTTTCACACAATTTCCAATGGCGGATGAATTTCCTCTTACCACGCCGAACCTCACCACTCTCTATAAAAATCACTATTTGCTGTAAAATTACAACCTAGAAATTCTATTGACTTTGACTTAAAGCCCCCCAAAACCCACATTATGTTTTTTGGGCAAAGCTAAACTGTCGAGGCAAAATTCAATGTAGCTTAGTAATATCTGCACAAGGTGGTTCCTACATATACATAACTACTAACGTGATTCAACTTCTCTTTTATACACATTTCCTAAAAAAGACACCATAATTTACTTACAATATAATGCTTCTAAACAGATATTAGGTAAAATATCAAATGTAATTAAGGTTTCTTTTTTAATGAACCCTATGCACTTATTTAAGTTTTAAATCAGTGTTGCTCTGCTGACCTAGTCTCTCTCAGTCTGCTGCTGGCTTGATTTACCCGTACCTTGAGCAAACCCACCACCACTCAAACCAGGTGCTTCGCCAGAGCACAGCGATGCCATCGGTCTGCTCTCCAAAGGCATTTTGCAGACACTGCTTACAGTCTGCAACAGCTCACCCCCACCTGCGCCGCTTCTCCAACACTAAATTAAACCCTGTGGTTTTGCACCGCAGACAGGTGGGGTTTGGCTGTGGTGGTTCTCTCTGCAGTGCCACCAGACCTCTGCAGCCCTGCCGGGGCCAGCCCTGGGGCAGGATGGCAAGGGTCCCTCAAAGAAGGTGCAAAGGTGTGGGGCACTGGGTGCTCTGGGCTTTGTAGCAGAAGTATTTTGTTGTGTCACCCTGCAGACAAGGTGCCACACAAATAGCTCCGGTCACAGTGTGGAAGGGAATGACCGTTTCTTCCCAGGTACGGACTCTGTAAGCAAGAACAAAGAAGTCTGGCAGAGAAAGTTTGTAAAGCAGTAAAGCTTGTGGAGAAAGCTTAGGAGGGCATTTGTGGTTTATGTTTGCTATTTAAATTAAAGATAGGCAGTTTTGAATATGTATAGTGTATACATATTCTGCATTTTGAGGCCGATAGGAGAGCTTGTTTTTTGGCTGGTTTTTAATGCTTTTCATGTCAGACACAGACGTAGCACAATTTAAAAAACGCTTTCAAAGTACTGTCACATGGAAGCTTGTTTCTGAGTACAAGAAGAATTGCCTTACAACGCCACTTCTTAGCACTTGGGACGAAAATGGATGCAGTTCTATTTAAGGCAAGATATAACTGTGAAATTTCTGAATACCTGAATCACACTAAAAGCACCCAACATGCTTTACAGACAAATTACCAATTTTCGTTCAGGATTTCCAATGGCAGGACGAGTATGAAAACAAGGTCTGTGAATTCCTGAAATTTGACTAAGATACAGCTTGAAAGTTGAAAACTGGGCTTTCACTTGCAAGAAATACAAAGGCCCATAGTTACAGGAAGATAAAGTGATTTAAGAAAAGCGAAATAATGAAAATGCCACAACCTTCTGTTATTTGACACTTTCCAAAAAATTTATAAATTCTTATAGATAGGCTGGAAGACAATCTAACATTCTTAATTTATTAATGATTAAACTTTGAAATATCCCATATATACACCTGTATGCACAAACACATAACGCTACACCTCTGCGTTTCACAGCGTGCCTCTCAGTCTCTATTTGGCTCATCTTAATTAAATTATAAAATGTATCAAGAGGCACAAGAATTTCCTGTACAGCATGTGGTATAACAGTCCACTGAATTCTGGTCTGGTTTTCAGGCTACTGCTCATAAAATAGTAAATGATACTTTCACAGGGATTGCAGAAATCCTCTCTCAGTTAAATATTTAATTTTCATTTAGAAGTAGCAATAATCTTCTTAAATGGCTGCACGAATGAAACAAACATGAATAGTTTCTCCTTTTGGCACACACAGCTGACAGGGATCCTTAAGAAATCCAAAGCAGGGGATACTGTCTGTGGAAGGTAAAAGTGAAAGCAAGTCCCACCTGGCCAAGTCCCAAAGCAGAACCTGGGATGGGACAAGACACAGTGCTGGAATGCGTCTCATCTCGAAAGCTAGCACATAGGTGACAGGAACAGTGTGTGAGGATGGCACACCTATAAGCAGCTTCATGAGCAAACTAACTTCACATCTGCAGCAACATTTTTGGCTTGAAAGGGCTTGCAGAAAATTTCTTGAGAAATTATCTGGTGGAAGATGTTTCTTCCATCTCCAGGTTATTTTTTTTTTCATTATTTTCTTTTGAGTTCTGCTGCACAAAAGTTTAAGAAAATCCCTGATTTGCTTACCAAATCTAAGTTCTTAGAGGCAGCAAAAGGAGAGCAAATGCGAATTTTCTACAGTTCAAGATCTTTGGGGTGCAGAGCCTCTTTGCCATTTGTGTAACACCTCCTACAAGGGGCTCACAAGCAGCAGTGGATTCCCAGCCACTGGGATGAAGATGAATTTCATACCCCCAGCGAAGGCACAGACAGAGAGGCACAGACCAGATGGTGCCCAACCTGGCTGAGATCCTGGGCTTTGCCTTGCTTCACCCAAGCAGCTTCCTCCTTGAGCCAGCCCTGAGGGGGATGAGCAGGGGGCAAAAGGACTTTAGGGGGTCCCACTCTGCTTCAGCACACACACCCCGATGCAACAGGGGTCCCCTCACTGTGTAACGGAGGAGCACAAGGGCTTCCATCTCGCCTCCCTGTGCAGGTCCGCTGCCCTCAGCCTGCAGTACCATCTGCTTCCAGCATGACAGTACACACTTCTGGATAAATTGGAGAATTAGGTATTCCTTGAACACCTCTCTACTTTCGATTAAAGTGGAACAGAAATGCATCTAGACAAACAATCTCATTCTAATATGCTCACCAAGGATATCTTGCTCTGCCTCGAGGGTGGTTTGGATTGCCCTGCTACTGATATTTAAACAGAGCCCTTGGTTCTAAATTGATGGTGGAAGTACCCTAAAGCAACCTGAAACATCTGAAACTATAAGAACATTACAGATGCATGGATGGGCAAAATGACCTCTCTCTCCCTTAATCCAAGCTCCCGGATAATGAAATGCACTCCTAATGTCTCTCAGAGGTACCTCATCAGTTTAGGCTGATTCTTTGTCATGCAAGTTGTAGCTGATCTGCTATTGTTTCCTTTTCTAACTGAATATTTCACCCTTGCTGTATCACCAAATTAGTGTGTACTGACTATGCACAATTCCCACAGTTCCCCCACCCCTTTACAAAGAAGAAAAAAAAATACACATTTGCAATACAATGAAATTTCTAGATAATAAAAAGATGCATCAAATCAAAACTTCATATAAATTTTTTAACTTACTGAACTATTCTCCTCCTCCAGCAGCGCGTTCTGCACCTCCTATTAGCAACAAGAAGGGAATTTCCTCCTCCTCAGACTATTCTTGAAATAGATTGCTGTAAGTCTTCCTTTCCAACCTCAGCCTTCAACAGTAAAAGGAAGCAACTCTCAATCTACAGGCAGGAACAACCTCACAAGCTAAAAAAAAAAACCCAAGTAAAGAATCCCCCTCTCAAAATTTTGGCTACTACTTTATTAAAGGTCAACACAGCCATTTAAAAAAGATCTCTGAGTTGTTTTAAATACTTTCTACTGCAGAAACCTAAATCATAGCATATAGCTTACTTGCCTTTCCTTTCAAGTCCGGAAAGCTCTTTGTTAAGATCACCTACAGTAAGGAAACAAGTTTTTACTCACTCAGTATGTGTATTTTTATAAACCAGTATTGTAAATAAACCAGTGACACTTTATGGAGGGCAATACTGGACAGATTGCCTTTGCCGTGAATGTTGAATGAAAATTTTCTACATCAGCCCCACATACCCTGGCAAGATCTGGGAATTCACCCCATATGATATGGCCAACAGTCAGAAAACAAAGAACAACTGCAACAGGGCCAGGTGGTAACAGCCTCCTTACACCTTTACCCCAAGCAGCTATCACTAATAGGCAAAGAAAAGGCAAAATGTTTACTGAGTGGCTGTATAAATGCACACTGCAGAGCATGGAGGATTCTCATTTTGAAGATCTTAATTAAACAGAAGCCAAATCAATAGCTAACCCATCTGCTAGACTCTGAGGTCAGCATTGTCTGCAGTAATGACGAAACGTGGGCATTAGCCCACTTATCAGACTGCCGAGTTCAGTAACTGAGAAAATACATGGGTCCTTGGTTTTCTGGGTTTATTTGGGTGTTGGGTTCTTTTAAAGACACAATTTTATCTGTCTGTTCTTAATTTCCTCAGCCTGGACCAGATCCCTTCCTCTCTTAAAGGCTGTGGAGGAGGGCTTTGCACAACAGCTCGTAAGACTCTGTTAGAGATCCCGCTAATCCCCAGGGATTTTGTCAAAGAAAGGCTGGTGCTGCAGCCCCAGCTAAAGCAACCTCAACATCACCCATCAACTTAAGAAGGGTGGGAGGCCAGAATTGTCCCTGTGTAGCACATGCCTTCTCTCTGGGATCTGATAATGAAGCTTGAAAGCTCTGCTGTGCTTTGAGCACTTCAGCCTTGACGTAACTTTCCCAGGACTCTTCTGTGGAAACTGTATTGACAAAAATATCCTCCACAAGATTATCAGTAGCACTTTGCAGGCATCCTCAATATATGATGCCATTCTTGGATTTACCCAACCCTTCCTCCTATTTTTTTCCAACCTTGCTATACACTTGAGAAACAGAGAAACCATCATCTAGCCATTTAATAGATACACAGGAGACAGAAGAGTTCTAACAGTAACATGGAATCATCACCTTCCATAAAAAGCAAGAGACAAATAAAGTTCTTTCTGAGGACATATCTTCCCCTACCCCCAATCAGTTTAGGACAATCCGATCCATGATCGGGAAGACTAAAGTGCTCTGGACCTCTCTATGGAGGTTTTATTTGCCACATCAGGGGCCCAGGTTGCTCCTTCAGGCACGGAAGTTAGATGACCAAAAGTTATCTTTGAGAATAACAAACTATACTGGAATTCATCCCCGACTCAAAGCCTCAATGTAACAAAACAGCTTTTTACAGTAGAGAAATGCAGATTATGTGCAGATGCTCCATCAGTGCAAAAAGAATGATCACAAACTGAAAACAGAAACTTGGAAAAACAAAGTGTGCAGGAAATCCAGAAAGAACAGCATTGGGGTCAACGTGACAAAGGAAAAGAGCTGAAATTGAAAGATATGCTCTATTGGGAAAAGTATGAAGAAATACAGGAAAAATATTTCCAAAGTTGTCTGGCAAAGAAATCCTCTGTTAGGAAGCAGGAAAATAATAACCGAGCATGCTTCTGGAAGAAATGCAGGGAGAGGCGTTTGATGGCTCATGGCTACCTGCCACCTGATTAGCAGTGAGTGCTCCTACCATATAGGCAGAAGGTACGAAAACACACCAATATACTGAAATCCTGTCCTGGGAAATCATGTGACAATACTTTAATTAACACTGGCAATGCTTGAACCTCCCATAACGTCAATAAAATTTGTTACAGATCTATCCAGTTGATGATGATTTTTATTTCATAAGAGAAAAAGGAGCGCCGTCTCAGACTAATTAGGTTTCCATACCAAAACACAGGTTCATCTAAATACCAGACTAAATGCTAACAGATGCTATCTTGATTTCTCATTTAAAATCCAAGACAGCGGTTCCCAAAGTAGAGTCCCAAGCTCCATAGGGCCTGTCACCAGTCACTTGGGGCTCTGCAAAATTGCAATCTCATTTTACAATGCCTGGAAATCATCCTTGGGTAGTACAGAGAGTGCAGTTACCCTCCCCACATGTACGGACTTTGCGCCTGCTTGGAGGAGAGATAGAGGGAGGGTAGTGGCAGGACCCAGTAATGGGCTGCAGCCACAGTTTGCATGAAATTGCTGTTTAGCAGTGAACGAACTTTCCATAATGATATTTACCATATCCTCAGTTTACTCATCATGTTATCCCAGATTATGAAGTTACAGAAGGTTTGTTTCCTCCTGCTAATACTTTCTCTTTTTTAAATGAAAACCATTACCGACTGTAGCCTCCTCTATCAGAGTCACCCCAGACACAGCTGGGACGTAGATGCGGAGAAGCAGCTGCTGCAAGGCTCGTACACCACAGCTCAAGTGGAGACTCAGAAGTTTCATCCTAGTTCTTCCAAAAACTTGATGTGTCCCTGTTTTGCCTTAATTCCCTTCCAGAAAGTACTGGTCTAACCTCCGACAACCTGCTGTGGCTGCGCATGCACGCTTTCTCACGGCTGCTACAGAAATATCCTTTGAAGACGTAACCTTGCACTGCTCAGGAATAGCACCTTAGATAACCCACCAGAACGCATTTCACAAGGGCCCTCTGCAGGGGCAGCATGCTGGTATTGTTGGGGAGACTTGTTTCAATGAGGCAGCTGATGCTCTCACCTCACTTACACCATTCTTAAAACTAAAAACTAACGCTTATATTTCTGGTTTTGACAAACCTTATGACATAGAGAGCAAAATATTTACACAGATTTAATTCCACCTTCCAGACAACCTGAGACGGATCGAAGAGGGACCCAGGAGATGCCTTGAAGTTAGAGGAAGAAGAGGCTTTCCCATATCCCATGCACAGAGACTCTTTCTTGCCTCTTGGACCTCTGTCCCCCGCCCTCCTGTCCACAGCAGCCCAATATCTGCAGCAACAGCAGGAGTTGTCCCCTCTCCATCAGCCTGCAACCCAGCAGCCAGGGAACCACAGCAGCAGGGGGAAGCCCTGGACAAACAAACACAGTCACAGGAGAGCCCAGTGACAAAACCACGTGTGCTTTGGTTATTTCTGTGGTGAAGGCATGGTACCTGGAGCTTCTCCACCACGGGCAGATTAAGACCACAGGATGAGAAGCAGGTGCTCAGGCCTTTCTCTTGGATTTAAGGTATTTAAAACGCGCCATGGGTGGGTGCTATCAGCCATCACTATCTCACTGCCTGTGCTGGACGTTTGGCATTGCAAGAGGCTGGCTGTAAATCTGATGCTGAAGACACGGGCATTACCCTGAGCTAGGGACTCAACATGACAATGACCTCTGAAGGTCAGTGACAACACTCACTCCTGTGTCCTTATAAGGATGTTTCTAAGATCTAAGTCTTACAGGCTGAATGCACAGGACATTGGACTATCCCCCCTGCCCACCTGCAAAAGCAAATCTAGGTTGATTTACTATTATTACACGGAAGTTTGCAGTGCTGTTAACACATATGCTAAGAGGGCTGCAAATATTTACTGCTCCAAGCCATGAATTCAGCTCATGTGTGCACTAAAATACAATCAGAAAATGTATGGTTCCATTTATACTGTCTTCTTTTTCCTTTTACTACAAAACAGAAAAAAAAGATTGCTCTAAACAGAAATACATTATCAGAGTTTGGAAGCAGGTCTCAGAGAAAGCAACTCAAGTCTTTAAGGAAGCAAAAGCCAGCCAGTGAGAAGTGAAGGAAGAAGGAGCCACAAACACCTAAAAATAGAAAGTCCAGTAGGAAGTTTCCCTACAGAGATTTAATCTGCTATTGTACTCAGATCCTGGCATTACAAGTTAAAATCTACAAGAAGCTATCATCTTTAATACATCATCTCCTTCCTACTGTTCTTTAAAGCAAAGAAGCTGATTAAACATCCTGCCACACTCCAGTAACCTTAACAGTGCCTTTCTTCATTTCACACTGTAAAAGGTCACTCACATGTTAAGCTGCTCTTCTTTGTGTGAATTTACACTCGGCACAGGACTAAGTCAATAAGGGTTGTACTTCTGGTCTTTCCAAAAAACCCAGCACTAAAAAGCACCTCATTTCAGAGAGATGTTAAAGATTCAAGTATTTCTCACTCTTTAAAAAAGTTTGGCTTTTACATTTGCTTAGTGAAGCTGCAGATTACCTAGTTTGCTGTATTTTACTAGGATATACATATCTCTCAAAGCACTAAAAAAAAAAAAACGCTGCTACCCTCATTTTGCAAAGCAGGTAAGAATCTTAAAGGTTATGGCTTTATAGTTCCTTAAAATGTAAGTTTAAAATCCAGAAGAAAGTTTTAAGGCTTTTAATGAAAAGAATAAAACCAACAACACACATGTGAAACTATTAGACATCTAGCATATATTATCATTTATTTTCTTTAAGAACTGATATTACTCCATACACACCTCTTTATAAACAGCTGAACTACTGCGTGGAAAAAGGTCATTTCTATCCAGTTGCCAAAATCCCATCTGCAGAAAAGTGTAATACTTGTTTTTAATTTTATGGGAAGTACAGCTGTGGGATCTGTGAAGAGCAGTTTTGGAGACCCTTGCCATGGCCTGACGATTCATTAAAGCTTTTGTGCATTTGGGTACCTGATGAAGCTGGTGGGAAAACACGTTTGTTTTTTAAAGGCACAAGGTTGGAGCCTTTGCTGGGTGATGCTTTGCATGTGGGACATCATGGGATGGGTCTCAAACCATACTTCTAACCACCTCCCTCTCATCCTCATGAAAATAAAAATACACATGTGACTTCTCCAGACTGCCATGACAGCACATGGGTCAAAAAAAAAAAAACAAAAAACAGAGGAGGATGGCGGGAGGATGTTCCCAAGCAGAGAAACAGGCTGGCCATAACCATTTCGACCCTTGCAGTACAGAAGATCTTTCAAGTGGTAAGGGGTAAATGCTCTTTGGACTACAGGAATGTTTCTGTAATTTCTGGCTACGGAATGGAGTGATGGACAAAACAGCTTTCCAATATGCACAGTAAGTATGATAACAGTGCTGGTTTTTGAGTTGGAAATCAGCAAATCTGTGAGTGCAATTCCACGCTACTGCTGTCTGGGACAACAAAGAGGTTGGACTGGACACAGGAGTCCCCCTCCAGCTGTGGGCTCCTCAACCAAATCAAGATGCTACAACTTCAGAGCAGTCCTAAGGCCACGCACATGGGCTGGGGAGGTCCAGTAGCCCCTGGCACCATGCCTCCCACTAGCCCAGAAGGGCTGCAGCTGTGTGACTGGCCCCAGGGCTGCGAGGCACTCTGCATTGCTGCGAGTCAGGAGGTGTTCCACAGATGAAAGCTATGGCATCTTCTGCAGTACCATTAGGGGCACTGAATACAACCTGCAGTGTAATAATGGCTAGTGGAGATCCACACTCTGAATTTCAGAGAATCTGTCAAATAAAAATAAAAGGCAGGACTGACCTTCACAGCATCTCCCTTGGTTTTATGTACTTTAAGTACAGTGACGTGGATGAATAAATAGATGGACTCCACGCCACACCAGAGTACACCAGCTGTGCTCTCTTACCTGCCTTGCAAATGTGTCCAAAACCTTGGAACTCCCCTCACCCTTCCTATTAGGCTTTAAAGCAGTAATAGGTGCCATGCTTTGGTGCACGTTTAGGTTGTCCCCTTCGTATATGTGACAGCAAGAAAAGGACAGGCAATTATTTACAGTTATCCACAGAGAACAGTGGACACAGAACTCCTGATTACAGAGGAAGCATAAACCCCATCCTCACAGGACAAAAGGCAATATATCACAATCTGAATACACAATGTACTTATTGCTCTGGGTATTTACATTTGCTAAACTTTGAATCTAATAATAAAACATTAATACTCTATTAATACAGTGTTTATATAAAATTTCCTTTCTTTAATACGCAAAAGAAAACAATTATATATTGTGAAACAACTGACCAAAATACTGCCAGAGCATCAGATCCCTTATTGTGTCTCAAAAAGATGCACAGAACTTGTGCACTGTCTCACTGTGTTTCACGCTGTGCAAACACGCACCCACTGCCCAGTGAAACCAGGCACACGCGCACCAAGCACAAGAGGTGACAGCGCAGCTGACAGCATCCCTGGTAACTCTCCCAGGATGAGAACAGAGAAGGTCTCCAAGAGCCCACCAAAAGGCTACCACCCTTCCAGAGGCAGGAAATTAAGCAAACCAGACATGGAAAAGAGGAGCAAACCACAGGCTGCTTTTGCACAGCCACAGCTGCCGGGGAGCCACCTGTGTGAGGATCGACCTTCCCCACACAGCTTGTCCCCACCAGTGCCACAGTGTTTCTCTGCAATGGGGGGCACTTCAACATGGAAGAGAAATCAGATTTTTTTTTTTTTTTAGAAAAAAAGTTCTGGGCTCTCAGGACATAAGCCGTAGTTTCATGAACTTTCATCTGGCTTGAGGTGGTAATATCACTGCAAGAAGACATCCCTTCTTCCGTCAACCACTCACTCCCATGCCCCATCCCCACAAACTTCTGCAGAGCCACAGAGTGAGCTGTGACAGGTCAGGGAACTGACCTTGCTGAAACTAACCTTAAAAAAAAAACCAAAAAAAAGTAATCTTTTTTTTTTTTCTCCTCCCCCGGGTTGGGGGTTTCACTGCAAAACATGACGCACACAGAGACTCTATTAGAAAGGAGGAAATGATTAATTGTAAATTGGGTTAAATTCTAAAATAGTGAATTGGTTAAAAATATTCTCCCATATACTTTTTTGTAAAGCTGACTGTAATTTTCCCCACCAATTCCAGTGGCACTATGAGTCTCTTTTTATGCTTTCAAGTTATTTTACATTTTCTTTGATATTGCACCTGTTGGGGATACTTAGTAGGTGTGCTGAACGTAAGGCACAGAACATAATTACTTTGCTCTACTTGGCAGATGTAGCCTATAGGTATGCTGGTCTCACTACTGTCCATCTCGGCTAATCTCAAAAGCAAAGTGGTCCCAAACACGCTCAAGACTGAGTCAGAGCTCTTACTCCCCACAAAAATGCAACCACTTCTGCTGCACCATATGGCAGCAATCTTGTGTCAGCAACACTGTACAATAGTTTTTCAGAAGAAGAATGAAGAGTAACTTCTCTGCTTGAAACCAAAGAGAGATTTATCCCAGAAAAGTATGCCACACATCATTACGCAAACCGGAACGGAGGCAGGACATCAGCACTCAACTGTTATGGGAACTTGAATGGTGAAGGGTCAGGGATTCAATCTGATGTCCAAGCAAAATGCCAGTTACAGTTTGCGCAATGCCATCAGACAGACAATGCAGTTTTGCTGAGAAACTATTTATTTAATGTTATGGAAGCAAAATATTCAGCTACGAGGTTCCATTATACTTGGAGCCTTTCACCCTGGTTTCTCTTGGAGTTCAAGCCCTGATAATCTATGTGCTTGAAGCTCATCTTGGTGGATAATGGGAAATTCTGCTCTATTTCCTCTGGGACTTCACGCTCATTAGTCACAGCATACCAATTAAAAGCTTTGTTAGAAAAACCAGAGGAATGTGACACAGCACATGTACAAACCAGGAAGCTTCATTCACATATAACATGGATGAATGCCTCTGTATGGAAAGCCAAGCATCGCATTAGCAGGTCGTGTGCATCAGCATGCAAGATCAACAAAAGATGTGCAAGAATTTTTAAGTCAGCACTCTCAGTAAGCGACGGATTTTCATGTTGAACAATGAGAATTACAGTATTTTTCACAGCCTACACCTTCCTTCTAACCAAAGGTAATGTAAAATATTTTAAGAGTTATTTTTTCTTGCATTGTCACTCTGGCAATCATCTAGAAGGAACTCACTAAACATCACTGCCAGCTACCAACCAGATTCTTTTCGTAACCATCAGAAGTGAAGCTGGGGTTAGTGCCCTGGCAAGCTACTTATGAACTAGAATAACAACCATTTTTAAAAGGGATTATTGCCACTATGAACCACTGTCAAGTATCTGTAACAGCAATTCTCAATTAAGGAAAGAATAGGACTCAGCGTCTGTGCTCTAATCATGCAGTTAATAACTGACTCCACTTCAATCAAAACAAAAGTGGAATTTAGCATGCAGATTTATTTTTGCAACAGTTTGTGCTACAGTTCTATGTTAAACCATTTAACACAGAACTTGCAAAACAATGGTCAGCTACAGCTGCAAAAAAATCAATTTGTTACGTTTTATTAACCCTTAATGCTATTCCAGCATTTTCCCCACAGTGAATGAGCTGCTCCCAGCAGGTTTTAGGGTTAACAGTTCCCATTGACAGCAGGCTATAAACCCAGCAGAGGCAATAGCTCTACCTTTCAACTTATATTTTCATTTCTACATTTCAAATGCAGCATAATGGTGATGATTAGCATATTTCTTATATTATAGACAGAATATTTCATAAAATATTCCATCTGTGACAGGGATGATCACATTATGAAAACTGCAGCATGAGTGATGCATCACAGAGGAGACGACATTTTTGAAGGATAAGATGGTCCTATAGCGACTCGGAAGGACCTCTGGGGAGCGATTTGGGACATGCCGGAGCAAAGTCCTTGTCAAGGACAGCAGACCTTCTTTGCCTCCAGAATCCCTGCATCCCCTCATGCCCCAGTGAAGCTTGTGCCAACACTGAGCCCATCATCTGCCCCCATCTGGCACCTCCCCACTCCCACCCACCTCTGCGGTTGCTCAGACAACTGGCCCAAGGAACCCAGTGAAAAACTAACCTAATAATAATAAAATAAAACCAGAAATAAATCCTTGGGTGACTAGCTCTCAGTTAGACCTTACTAACGCCAAATCACTGGCTGGATGGAAACAATCCCCATGTAACCAGCTCCAGAAGTGCTGTGTCTGCATTGGGATCCCATTTGCGCACACAACTACGGCACCTCCTGTGCCCCAGTGGGGAGCAGGACTCTTCCCCACACAGGGTCTGCCCGAAAACTTAGTGGAGATTATTCCTCCTCCAGCACAGTGGGAACGTTGCTGTTTTCCAGCCTCTTCCTCACCAGCACATTCCTTTGTCCTTTACCTCCAGTGATGGCAACCCACCTAATGGGGCTGTGAGCCGAGTGGTGGCCACATCCCCAGCACCTTTGCAGCCCTGGCTCTGCCCCTGAGATCCAGGCTCTGACAAAAGACAGGGACAGCTCCTGCCCCATCTCACCCCAGCACAGCACCAGGAGGCAGCCAGGGGAGAGGAGGAGAGAAGTAGTCTGCTCTTCCTAACCTGAGCATCACCTTAACTCAGCAATCTTTCTTTGTACCTACAAGTAATTGTGTCTGAGTTTGGGAGCACTTTTACACTAAATAATTTGCTCGTATTGTAGGAAGAAAATGTCCACTTGGGCAAAAAAATCCACACCGTCAGGAGCGATGGCACTGCGGTGCCCTGCTGAAGGAGTGGGCTCAGCTGGGCTCCGGGGAATCCTTGGGCCAAGTTGAAACCACATCCATCACCGCAGAGCACAGCCCCACCACACGGCAGGTTCTGCCCACCTTTGCTGTGTTACACATGACAGGTACCAGGAAGAATCTCACAACAACTTGTGAAGAGGATGGCATCTCCTTCCACCCCAGGTGTCAGAGGAACTGTGCAAAGCAAAGCCAATAGCAAGTCAAGGGGAAGCTAAGCAAGGTAAAATAAGTTAACACAACGGGTCTTTCCCCTCCCTCACCCCCTCCCAGACACAACAGACACTTTCTCTACGAAAGGCTGTGGTTTTCCTCACATTTAGATTTGATGTGAAGCTGCTCAACGGTGTATTTAGTGCAGGTAGAGAGATAACATGCAAAATTAAATGACAAATAGCTAGCTTCTTTGTATGAATTCAAAGCACAGGATTAAAGCTGCTCAGAACTCCTATTTTTTCTGCCAGTTTTCACTGAGGTTTTATTACAAATCCACATCCTCCCTGGAAGATGTGGGGAGGAGACAGAGTAGAGCTCTTGAAAATATTTTGTGGTATTTTGAACCTAAAGAGCTAAGAAGTTCTTGAGTTTAGCACATCCCTGTCCCCATCCTCATCCCCAGTGAACTCCAAAATAAATTTTGGACTCTTCATTTGCTTTTTGGATTTTGAGCAT